>OZ038486.1:126315404-126595404 GCA_964036315.1 Acanthosepion esculentum | reverse complement strand
TGGTTAATGATGACATTCAAGGCAAAATAGTACAATGGCTTGCCAGTTCCTTTTGCCCTGGGGATGTTGAGGCTACCATGTCCTTCTTCTCAGAAGTTCCTCAACCCACTGATAAAGCTGTTGGCCTCTGTGGCGCAGCTCCTATGCCCAGGTTTCCATCTGACCAATGGCACTGGTGGGTTGGAAAGAGATATTCCTTCACCTGTCAGGTCGAGAAACCCTTCCGACTATCCTCACAGTTTAGCTGGCAGGTTATGCTGTTGATCAGGGTGTGGCCATTACAGAACCCATGCAACTTCTTGGAGACATGTGTGAGAATTGGATGTAGACCATGGACCAGTACAATTCTGCATCCCAATTCACCTAAGTAAAACATTGTCAACCGCTTCACTATAAAGGTACTACCATTGACAATACACCCTATACACCCTTTTTAAATATAGTATATGCAAAAATTTAACACTATAAATAAAATGTCTATAGTTGTTTATAAATATAAGACTATGGCAGTGAATGCTGGACAATTTCCTCAAAGATGAAAAAGAGACTTGAAGCAACAGAAATATGGTTCTACAGAAGGATGCTGAGAATACTATGGATGGCGGGCATAAGCAACAAAGAAGTCTTAAGGAAAATGTAAACAAAAGGATATTTACACTCCAAATCAGAAATAGATAGCTGAAATTTCTTAGACACATAATAAGGAAGGAGAGCTTGGAGAATTTGACACTCACAAGGACATATCAAAGGCAAAAGGGTGGTGGCAGAAAGCCTGATAAGCTTGTGTGAATGGATGGTGGAGCTGGGGGATGGTAAAAGGACAAACATTACTAAGTGCTACAAAAGTAGGAAGATGTGAAGAGACATGACCTTCCATGTCCTGAAGGAACTCAGCATATAGAAAAAGAACTGTTGTTTATATACTGAAGTAAACAAACATAACAAATGATAAAATTAGTGGAAAACAAATGAGAGTAAGCAGAAGTAAAAAGGAACTTGAAGAATGCCTTCATGTGGGAATAAGATGAAGTGGCATCTCTTTTACAATTCCAGTACCATTCTTCTTGGCAGATACACACAGACTTGCAAGATGCTATCCAAAAATTAACTACTAGCAAAATTATAGAATTTGCACACTTAGAGGATGGTCACTTAGGTGTTTTATTTAGCAGTAAACAAACTAATTGCAAATAAGACACAAAACATTTTTATTTAACAGCTGAATATTCTGAATTGATAAAATATGCTTTAAACAAACTAGATTCAAATATTCAAATTATCTATGTGTTGGAAGGAAACATAAAGGGAGATAACTCCAAAGTATTGTAAGAGTTATCCCACTTGCTTTGGACATCGTGACGTCAGACGTCACGTGTGGCAATACAGAGAGATCCAAGATGGCGGACTACACCGGGACACATGTGGCAAACGTCTCTCCATATTTCACTAATTCTTTTGTAGAGTAGTATTAACTCAGTTTATCTAGTAATTAATAAAATGCTGTAAACCTAAAAACGTTCTTGGTAATTATTTCCAATCAACAAATGCATTGCTTGGCCCTCAGAACTCACGCAAACATAACACTATGTATCTCTCTCTCTCTCTCTCTCTCTCTCTCTCTCTCTATATATATATATATATATATATATATATATATATATATATATATATATATATATTATTCATTTCACTCCAAGCAAGGAAATAATACCAGAAAGACACAAGGAGATGTGGAAGTTTAAATATCTGGGAAGTGTTTTGACAGAATGACAGTAAGTCGACAATGAGATCCATAGACATATTGGGATGGCCAAGGATGCATTCCAAAAGCTGGGCAGAGTAACGCGAGACAGGGGGATTTCTTTGGTAACAAAGAAAAGAATACTGAGCTGTTATGTGACATCTGTCTTTCTAAGGGATGCTAAGGATATCATGGACCAAGTGTGTGAGCAATGATGAGGTCTTAGAGAGGTTCTGGGACACATAATGAGGAAGGAGGGCCTGGAGAATCTGATACTCACTCGTCGAACAGAGGGAAAGAGAGACAAGGGAAAACAAGGTCACATACCTGGCAGGCTTAAACAAGTGGATGACAGAACATGTTCTGGAGGAGGAAGCAGAGGGAATGAACTTGCTGAGAGCTGGATAGGGGGAGGTGGAGAGCAATGATCGCCTACGTCCTGAAGGGACATGGCACATAAAAAGAAAGAAAAGGACACAAGGGGCAACTGGGAGGGAAAAAAATGAGAAGACTTTAGTGAGGAGAAAGGACAATAAAATAACAGGATTCAGGAAGACATGAGATGGTCATTGATGTTGCATTTAAATTTTGTAGATTTTCGGTGGCAGGAAAGCAAAAAAACAGAAAGGAGTTCCACAGGCAAAAAATAGAACACATGGTTGTATCTAGGTAGTTCAACAGTAAGACAGTAAGACCTAGTTGCCAATCTAGTATTAGGCTTAAATTCATGTAGTCAAGGCACCAAGGAGGAAAGCTCATCAGAACAATTGCCATGAAAACAATTGCAGAAAAGACAGAGGGAAGCCACATCACATTGGTGAGAAAGTGACTGAAACTGAGATGCCAGGTCAGGATCGTTTATATTACAGACCTTTCATTGAATTTTTTCAAGAATCTCGAGATATATAGTAGGAGCACCAGGCCAGATATGGCAGCAGTATTCAATGCATGGACAAATGTTAGATTTATAAATGTGCAAGATGGATTCTGACAAGGAATATTGTCTGGCACAACACAGCAAACCGATTTTCATAGCAGTAGATGTGACAATCAATTCATTATAATCCCTCCACTTCATGTCAGTGGGAAACATGAACCCAAGAAGTGACAAAAGGGTTTCTAACCTAGAGGTTAGCATCAGCCATGCTGACAGCAGACAGAAAAGGTTCTCTATGGTGATTAAATGAAAGCAGTTTTGTTTTGGAGACATTAAAATTGACAAGCCATTCCTTGCTCCAGTTAACCACTGATTGATGGTTCTTTTTGAGAGCAGTTGCCGGTTTTACTTTTTCGGATCTGTCAGATTTGCTATTAAGACAGGAGTAAATAGTTGTATCATCTGCATAAATACCTAGTTGGGAAACAATGTAGGCCTAAGGATAGAGCCCTGGGAGACCCCCGCATTAATGTGGAATGTACTAGAAGTGTGTCTGTTCAATGCAATCTTCATTACAAAATTTGTTTAAAATGATTGGTCTAAGCCTAATATTTGTCCAGAGACATTGTAGCCCTTGAGCCAAACCCTGTTGAACACCTTTCAGGTATCTAGAACCAGAGCCCAGGGTTTGCTATTCTCACTTAAAACTTGATAAACAAATTCAGTGATTGCCATTAACTCATTGAAAACCTGTTTACAAACAACCCTGTTAATAAAACAATTGATATTATTTCAAATAATATGACAGTGTCACTATGTGCAGCCCTCTGGGTCATTTTATTCCGAGCTTTAACATGACCCATTTAGTAAACAAAATATTTTTAAACAGTCAAATATACCCACTATTTATGCAAGATAAATTATATGCAAATATATTTTTATACAAAAAAAAACTGTATGTGTCTATATTTCTGAGATGAGGTATTGTAACTATTTATGCTATTTACATATTACAGAAATATAGACAGATCCTGAAGAAGGCCGGAGTGTACAACAGCTGAAATATTGTGAATATGACAATGAGGACAACAGTCTGAACAATGTAAATAGTGTAAATAAAAAAACTGTTAATGACATTATAGAACATAAATTGTATGTGCTTTTTAGAACCGACTCCCAAGAGGATGCTTCACCAATCATTACAATCACACTGACCTGTCCAAGTCTATGATTAACTTGTTATCTTTGCCACATATCCTATAAGATGTACCTTACTCTGTAACACTCTACATCATATGGCTTTTGTACAGGGTGAAAATTATTGTAAAATATTAAAAAAAAAATGTCACTTCAGGACATAGGTAATTATAGCTCTCCAAAATTCCATTTCAGCAAATTGCTATAACTTCTTGAGGAAGATCATGGACCTAGAGAAACGGAAGCCATATTGTTTATCCAAAGGAGGTCATATAAAATGAGATGCTTAACCAATTTGGCATTGATTAAAGCCGTTACTACTTTTCTAAAAAAATAAGAGACTAATAGGGTGATTGCAGGGTCAGAAAGTTCCCCAGAGTTCTTAACGACTGGAACTACAGAGGATTACTTCTAACAAGCTAGAAAGCAAGAAGCAGTGAGGCATTTATTGTAAAGTTTGCAGTTTATATGTTATAAATTTCTTCATGCAGAAGTCATGCAGAAGAAAACATTGTGAAATAATCTAATATTGAGGAAAAAAATATTATGTTGGATGGACAAACTTCTAATTCATTTCATATTAATGCGGGAGTCCCCCAGGGCTCTACCCTTAGACCTCTGGGGTTTCTTATCATCATCAATAAGTGTGGCATTAAAATAAAACAATTAAATTCAAAACAAAGTATATAATACATAAATTAATTTCTCCAACTAAATTAATATAAAAAATAATTACATTATAAAAGTAATTTAATAACATTTACTCAATTTGATTTAATAGACATTAAATTATATCACTTAGCATCCTCCATAATTTAATCCTGACTTTCAGTTAGCCTAAAGTATATTTAAGAGTATGCTTAAATTAAAAAATTCTGGCAAACTAATAATGTTTTTACTTCTGTGTATAACTACTTGTTGCAAAATAAAATGTTTACATTTGCCTTGATAAAGCTCATCAGAAGACGAAATATATTAGCTAAGATATGCTTTCTTTTTGTCTTAATTCATATTGTCTTTTTACAGATATATTTTTTTGTTATGTCTGAATTTTTACATGTGTGTGTGTGTGTTAGTAGGATGTAGAATAGTAACCAAACAAAAATGGAGATAAAGAAAATGGTAAACCTCTGTCTAGTGGGCATCTTCAAGATGAAATGAGATGAACCCTGAACCCTGTGTGTAAAGAAAGTGGATTGGAATATTTGAGAAAGGGATAACAAATAACTTTATCAGATAAAAGAACCAAAATATTTTTTTTTATATATATTGAAGCCATTAACGTCTGCTGGATTTTAAATTCACTCACTTTGAGTAGATCTCTTTTTTTTCTCCATTTGTTTGTATAATGTATTGTGCTATTATTGTTTTTGCAGTGATTGGTACTATTATATATATATATATATATATATATATATATATTAAAGAGAATATATATTGTACTTTATCTTCCATATTCTTATATATATACATATATATATATATATATATATATATATATATATATATATATATACATATATATATATAACTGTCGGCATAAACCAAATAATTAGATTTTAGCAACTTAAATTTAAATTGCACTACGAAGATAGGTATATGTATATTTATTTTTATACATATATATATATATATATATATATAGAGAGAGAGAGAGAGAGAGAGAGAGAGAGTGTCCCATAATGATGGGACCCATTTTAAATGTAAGTATCTTGGATTATAAAAATGACATAGAGTACCAAATATATTTATTACATAACTGATATACATGAGTTCAACATTCAATATTCAAGATTTGAATATTACATCCCTGCGATCAGTAATTGCCAACCATGTACCGCAAAATATTGAAAAAATCATGAAAAAACATCAGGCACAGGTTTCACACTAAACAAGCCACAAAAATAGTTGACTAGATACATTGAAATAAAGTAAGTTCATATTTGGCTCACTGGCCAACTAACACAGAACCCTGAGTACTTTTTTTTTCACATATTCAGAAGAGAGTTCAACAATCCTGATATATCTTTTCCCAAGTTTTTGTAATGATAGATATTTGGTCATTGATTCTGAGATGTGAATACGGTCAAGAATTTTCAGTCCATGCTTGTATACAAGGTGTCCCATAATTGGACTCATTTTAAATGCAAGTATCTTGGATTTTAAAACTGACAGAGTACCAAATATATTTATTACATAACTGGTATACAAGAATTCAACATATTATCTAAGATTTGGATATTACATCCCTGAGATGGTCACCACCATGAAGAGAACATGCATGAGCTCGCTCTCTGATTTAAAAAACAGGCATTATGTGGGTTCACCGTCAGCAAAAGAGACATCATATACCTGTAAGAAATATGTTGAAGTCTTGTATATCAATTATGTAATAAATATATTTGGTACTCTATGTCATTTTTAAAGTCCAAGAAACTGACTATGCCCCACCATTATCAGACAGCCTGCATAATAAACTCTCTGTTTTAATTTTGTTTTCTTTTTGTAGCACAAGAGCTAGAAGAAGTAAATTTGCTTTTATCAGAGAAGCAACAAATGTGTGATGATCTAATTATTCAGGTAAGAACCAAAAGTTTTAATTTTTAAAATCAAGATATTTGAAACCTTGCTAAAACTTCAGAAAACTTTTTATTCAGTTTTCTCAAATGACTGTCAACAATTCAAGGTCATTTCTGGGGAAATTTTGTGATAGAAATAATTAAGCAAATCTTCTGAAGTAACAAGGCCAGGGAATTCCCAACTGATACCCTTTTATTTAATCTATGGGAATAGATTGTTTTTGTTCTGCTACTCATGTCTGGGGATATCTTGCCTTGTTCTTTTTTAGTTATTGCTTACACTGTTTCTAAATCTGTACTACCCAGCCCAGAGATTGAACTCACATTTATAATGCCCCCAAATTCACAAGCCAGTGTTTAATCTACTAGCCTATTGTCCTGTGGAACAAATCTGAACCTAAACATTCAAACCTTAAACCTAATGTACTTATTACCTGCTGGCTGCTGTTACACTTGACCTCCTTCACCACCACTTCTCTTTTCCTGCTGCTAAACCTTGTTTTTCTTTCTTTTTTAATGGCTCCTGTACGGGATTTATTTTTAAGTTGGACCTACTGAAGAAGCAGTCATAGTTTGACATATGCACTGATTCCTTCAGATGTCTGATTCACCAGTGTTCTTTGTGTAATATTTTTACTTTATTCCACAGTGGTTAGTGTCTATGCTTTTCACTCCATACATGATCAGCCATGCCTGATTTCATTGTCTCACACCTAATTATGTAACAATTCTGTTACAAGTTTTAATGTTATTTACCTGTAACTGCAAATTCAATGCATACAGTTTCTCTTCTTGCAATTCTCGCTTGTGGAACTCCATTCCAGCTCCATATTTTCCAGCCAGTTTTAATCTGCAAAATTTAAATGCAATGTCAATCATTATCTATTGACCCCCTGATTATTTTTCCTCCATTCTTGCTCCCTAGCAATGTTCCTGTTTCTAACTCTTCCACACCAAGTAACGTCTTGTGTCTCAGTGGCCTTACTGCCCTGCTTGCCATGAATTTAATTAAAATAAATAAATAAAAAAGTATGTCATGAATGTAGCTGTGATTTGAAAGTAAGATTTAGTCTATAAAATGGAGAATAATGTCTTTAAATATTCCCATGTATACATGATGAGCTCTTTGAATATAAAGAATTGTAATAGCAAAATGTCATCAAAAGTTTTTATAAGATGCAAAGTGCCACTTGTATCATGTAAACCAGTACTACCAGCTGCATGGTCAGGTGACCATCACTGGCTCCTCCACCAGGCTTGTCTGGTGAGGTGGGCAGCTAGACACCCATAAGGATTATAAAGAACTGTCAAAGGGCAGGTAAACCTTCTTGTAGGGTTAACAGCCATCTAGCACAATAGAGTAGACTGGGGGCTCTATAGCTACGGATGCAAGCAATGCAGTAATGACAACAACCAGGGTGGAAGGTTCCCTAATGAAATCAATGATCATGTGTCAGTGACCAGGGTGGCCTTCAAGTTGCATTGGCTGTGGTTTACCCAAGACGCACTACACATGCATGAATACATCTCCAGATATATGGCGGGAACTGACGAGGTGATTAACAGTGCAACACTCCTATGACAACACCCAGTTATAAGAACTACTGATGATGTTAATGAAGACGATATAAATAATTATCTTGACAGCTTGATGAAACTTTTTCAAACTTTTAAAAATTTATCTTGTAGAATTGGGTGTGTCAATAAGTAATTTATTTGGTGGAAAAGTAGAACTGTCCTTATCTTTGTTGCTGCTATCACAGTGTTTCAGGCATTGTACCTTACAGACTTCATCAGGTGCTGCAACCTTCAAAAAATTCCAAACTAAACTGTTCATTTAACCTATGTGGATAGATTGTTACCATTCTACGGTCCCTGTCTAGAGATGTCTTGCTTTTATTTAGAACTGATCATATATATATATATACACATCTCATCTAGTTCTTATTTTTTTTAGTACTACTCAGTTATAGCTCTCCTCTTTCCACAGAGCTCAAGTACACTCTGTCAAGCCCAAGTATTGAACTCACAATTACTATATCACCAAATTCACAAACCAATGATTTAATCCATTAAGCTAGCAATAGCTGTGAGCAATAACTGTGCAGTACTAAAAATAAGAACTAGACAAGATATCCCCAGACATGGGCAGTAGAACAAGAGCAGTCTACCTCTCCTAGATTAAATAAAGGGTTAAATTCAGAATTCCTTGTAGGTTACATGGATCAATATACACTATGATGAAGGCTAGAGGGCATAACATAAATGGCTGAAACTTTGTGATGACAGCAACAAAAATTAAGACAATAATTCAAATGTAAATCATGTAAATAATAACACCTCATCCCAGAAATCCAGATAGAGATGAATTTATTTTATTTAATTATTTAATATTATTGACTTTCAGCAAGTATCAAATATATTTTTAGATTAATCTGTGACTAAATTTAATTTTTAGATTAAACTGTGACTAAATTTAATTTTGTATTTATTTCTTTATGAAAATGAATAATTCAATGAAAGCATAAAAAAATATTACGAAATAATTTCTGTAGAATCATTTTTTTATTTAAGCAAATTCACCTCCATTTAACATTAATTTCTTAATATTATTTCTAATTTGTTTTTTTTTAGGACAAAGAATATTGCCAACAAAATCAGAGGGAATTAAAGACGACAAGCATACAAACAGAAATTTTATATAATCAGGTAGAATGGCAAAACATCAATGCTGAAAAATTGATGAAAGTTTTACTATGTTGTCTTCTGAATGATTTTAACTACAGTGCAACTTCGGTTCTCAAATGTCTCAAATGTGTCAAACAAATTGGTTTTTGAACAGAATATTCGAGATGAAACAAACAAAATTTTGGTTCTCAAACAATATTGCCAAACCGAGTTAACCGAAATAGAATCATTTCTTAGTCAACCCCCGTGTTGTATACATTCGTGTGTTGTGCTGTGCTTTTCTTTTTCAATTTTATTGTACTGTGCCTTTTTCTCTCTCTCTTTATTAGTCCTCAATCATGGCTCCAAAAGAAGCTAGCAGTGATACTGGTAAAGGAAAAAGAAGTTAAGAGAAAAACAATTTTGATGATATTGTCTCTTCCTACTCAGTTTCATATGGTAAAATCAACGATCTATACGATTCTTACAAATAAAGAGACGATCATGTCTCTCCTTCCCCTTTTCCAAACAATAACATCTCTTTCCTTCCACTTATGCCATCAACTCTCCTACATGCAGGTACAGTAAAATTGAAATGTCCGTCTATATTTTATCTGTTTAGTATTGTGTTTTTTTTTCTTAGACTTAATGATTTTCATTATTTTTGTGTGTAAACTTGTATACGAAGTACTGTTGTTAAAGTTTAAATAAGCAATCATCTTCGGAACAGATTAATCCATTTTACATTGATTATTATTGGAAAAATATTTTCGGTTTACGAACATTTTGTGTTACGAACAGGCTTCAGGAACGAATTAAATTCATGAACCGAGGTTCCACTGCATTCTCATTCCACTGACCATATCTATGGATATCTCGTCTTGTTCTTATTTTTAGTATTGCTCAGTTATTGCTTGCCCTGTTTGCTAGCTTACTGAATTAAAACATTGGCTTGTGAAATTGATGACATAGTAATTGTGAGTTCAATCCCTGGGCTGAGCAGAGTGTACTTGGACTCAACTTCTTTTACTTCTTTCTCATGATAGACAGAGTAAATTACTTTCCAGTATAGTTAGAACTTGTTAAATCCTGTAATTCTCTATGAAGCTAATGCTAATCTGACAAATGATTTGTTCCTAACACTCTCAAAAGGATAAATCCCCAGAGAAAATAAATGGCTATAAAAAGATAAAATTATATTTTAATTAAAAGAAATAAAACTTATTAGAAAGAGGAATATCAAACTACGGTAAGTGAATAACTGCCATTCATACAAGACGCAAATATAAACATTCACTTTCTGATTGTGTCTTTCATAAACTTACAAGGGCAGATAAATAAATAAAGTTTCCAATCTTTAAAACTGATGAAAACTGTACAAACCTTTTTTAAATCACATGGTCCATAAACAAAAATTCAAACGCATAACGCCTACACCAAATGCTAAACTTTAATGCTTGATGTACATATATTTAATATTAATATGTTTCTGTTTGACTTGAAAGAATTTTACATAGATTTTATTTAAATGATATACACACACAAACACCCACACACAATATATAGATAGATAGATGGATGGATAGATAGACAGACAGATAGATAGATAGACAGATAGATCATTTACATTTAATGAAACTCAATATCCCATATTCATTTCACCTCCTAAGGAAAAATTCCTTACTGAGGCTTTTCAACACAAAAAAGTTTATTTTAGGTGAAATAGCCATCCATATGGAGTATTGAGTTTCATTAAATGTAAATTATTTATATATGCTCTGTAATAAATATACTGAGCTCACTTTGTGGACCAGTTTTAATATTTTTATTATTAGGATTCACTTGGATTATTTACCCACGGATTTTTACCTGGGTATATATAAATATATATATATATATATATATATATATATATATATATATATAGAGAGAGAGAGAGAGAGAGAGAGACAGTGGAGTAGTGGATAGTGGCGTGGATTAAGAAATCAGAAAGCCAAGTTCGAATTTCAGTCTAATCCATTTTACATTCACTTGCATGCTAATATCCTTGGGAAAGGTATTAATCCTCTTCTTCTCCCTCCACCTATGGGTAAATGGCAGGACAAACTGGGTTCCATAGCCTTGGATGGCAACTGGTCTAGGAGAAGGATAACTCCAAATTCAAAATCTGTGGAGTGTCATTTGGGGACCTTGTGGCACATAGTGCACCAAGTCTCTGTATTCGGCCCTTCAAAAAGTGCGGTTGGTTCTGCAGAAAACCTTCCCCACTATAATCAAATCATATGTGCTGGTATCTGGGCTGTCGGTTCCTAGGAACTGAGCTGCTTAACCCTCATACATCAAATACGATGGGAGAGTCCACCATGTATGTGTATATATATATATATATATATATATATATATATATATATACTCATAGTAATTCATCAAATCTAGAAGAATCCTCAACAAAATACTCACTAAATTCTGGTGGTAATACTCATCCAAGTATACATAACCTAATGGATAGGGCCCCAAGAGCAATGCCTTCTTTCACCAAGCTGCTCTCTCCAGAGCATTAGAAGCTGGATCAAGCAAGAATATGTAAGTGATAGAAATTTTGGGGAGATCTGAATAATCATTCATAGTAATTCATTGAGTCTAGAAGAAGCCTCAACTGAATGCAGAAAGCACTGGACAGCTGTTTTGTGCTATTTGGGATTCCTCATCAGTGTGCATCCACTACCAAGAATCGAACTCGAACTGTTACGATACAATGCAAACGTCATACCACTGGACTAACAGGTCTCGGTGACAAAAAAGAAACTAACTAGACTCAATATAGCACAGTTACTTGCTAAATTCCAGTGGTGATACTCATCCAAGTATACATAACCCTACGGATAGGGCCCCAAGAGCCACATCTTCTTTCCCCAAGCCAATCCCTCTAAAGAAGCTGGATCAAGTAAGAATATATAAGTGATAGAAATTTCTATCACTTATATATCCTTGGTAGGTTTGAGTCTCAGTAGTGGATATACTTGAATGTCCAACCCCCAGAGTCACCACTGATATATATATATATATATATATATATATATATATATATAATATCCGGATAAAATAAATGAAACAAAATTGGGTGTTTTTTTATGAAAGTATTTATTTCTGTGTTTTTGTATATATTTATTTATTTAATATTTCAGACCACCTATATATTTATTTATTTAATATTTCAGACCACCTAGGTGGTCTGAAATATTAAATAAATAAATATATACAAAAACACAGAAATAAATACTTTCATAAAAAAACACCCAATTTTGTTTCATTTATTTTATCCAGATATTATATACATATCAAGAAAGTATACGTGGCCTCTCATTATGCTATATATATATATATATATATATATATATATATATATATATGACATCACACACACACTACGAAATGGACAAAGTCCAACAATTATTTTAATATATTTTATTGTTATACATTATTTATATAGACATAAATATTTAAGTAAATGCTCTGTTTATAATAAACAGTATTAACAGCATTTATTGGCCTGAACATCCAAAAGATTTTCATAGAAAATATGTTCTCCAACAATGTTGTTAATACTGTTTGTTATAAAACAGAGCATTTACTTAAATATTTGTGTAATGTATAACACTAAAATATATTAAAATAATTGCCGACTTTGTCCATTTCATAGTGTGTGACATCATTTGTTTACATTAAGATACACTTCAAGCAGATATGAACATTTGAGGGAAATCATGGAAGATTGTATAACTTAAAAGCAGCAAAATCAACCTTGCTAACCAGACGCTCCTCTGTATAGGAGGTATAGCATGTCAGGCTATATGACGGTTCTATGTAGAATATATGTTCGATTCCTGTTGGAGGACACATATTTTCTATAAAAATTTCTGACATTCAGCCCAGTAAATATCGCTAATACTGCTTATTATAAAACAGCATTTATTTAAATATTTGTGTCTATATAAGTAACATATAACAATAAAATATATTAAAATACATTTACTTTTTTTTAAATGTGCTCAATACAGTGTATATATATATATATATATATATATATATATATATATATATATATATATATATATATATAAATTTATTTACTTTATTTATTTTAAAAAAGAGATGTCATTAAAATATTAGGATTTTTATTTAAAGAAATCATTGTGCATCCTATTCTGATTTGTGTCATTAATTTGCTTGGATAATATTTCAGATGTTTTGCTTTCTCCCTTTGTCAGGTAAGTAACAGTAATAGCACATATGCATGAATCAAAAGACTTTTTTTATTTTTATTCATACTATTTGCATTTTATCTATTTTCTATTAGTCTTTACTTTGTCTTTGTTTCCTTCTCCCATCAACACACCCATCTCAAGGTATCAGGCCATCCAGGCAGTGTCTTTGGATATGCTTTTAAGATTTTATCATGTACCATTTCCCAGCATGCATTTCAACCTCACCTGTCTTTTCTATGACATTGGTAATATGTATTGTCTATCAATGATTTTATTGTCTGATTTATTAGTGATGCAAATTAGCCCATTTGTTCACTGCTTAATGTTCTTGGTGAAGAGGCAAATGAGTGAAATGGCTGGCTTAACTCATTCTGTTGTTATTGATTAGGGAGATTGATTGGCAAATTCTTGTCTTCAGATGATCTGTGGAACAAAGCTAAAGATATAAATATATTCAGAAAAGTATGTTTGCATCAATTAGACAGAGCATATATATTCAATGTCCTTTTTGCCATTTTCTTACTTTCTTTCTTTCTTACTTTCTTTCTCTCTTTCTTTCTTCTAAGATTCTTTCTTAATAAAATTCTTTCTTTCTTAATATAATGCTTTCTTTCTTTCATAAGATTCTTTCTTAATAAAATTCTTTCTTTTTAATAATTTTTTTCAGCTTAATATTTTTTCTTTCTGTTAATATAATGCTTTCTTTCTTTTTTCTTAATATAATGCTTTTTCTCTTTCTTAATATAATGTTTTCTTTCTTTCTTAATATAGTGCTTTCTTTCTTTTTTCTTAATATAATGCTTTATTTCTTAATATAGTGCTTTCCTTCTTTCTTAACATAATGCTTTCTTAATATAGTACTTTCTTTTTCTCTTAATATAATGCTTTCTTTCTTAATATAATGCTTTCTTTCTTAATATAGTGCTTTCCTTCTTTCTTAATATAATGCTTTCTTTCTTTCTTTTTTTTTTCTTAATACTTTCTTTCTTAATATAGTGCTTTCCTTCTTTCTTAATATAATGCTTTCTTTCTTTCTTTTTTTTTTCTTAATACTTTCTTTCTTTTTTTTTTCTTAATACTTTCTTTCTTAATATAGTGCTTTCTTTCTATTTCTATTTCTTTGCTGTATTTTTTCTTTTTTCCTTTGGTTTTATCTTCAACTACTCTTTCTGTCTGTTTCTTTTTAAAATATCCATAGTTTGAATAATTTTGACTTTAAAAATTATCTTGTTTAATTCTTTATTTTATTGTTTTATGTTTTCTAACATTATTAGTTTGTTTTTTTCCAATGACATTAAAAGTATATATGAGAAAAATTGCACAGACAAATTCTTGCAAAAGTGAACAACTTTCAAAATGGCTGTGTGGTATCTGAAAACTCTTTCATATAACAAAATATTGGGGAAATCTTCAACATTTAATATATTTTGTCATTCCATTGTATTCTTTCAAAAATATTTTCACTCTTTGGTTTTCTTTTCTAGTTTTCTTCATTTTTGTTCTAATTATCAAGCCATCTGCAATAAATCATAAAGGGGGTGGGGAATTTCACATATAAATCTCTGAATGTTATTCTTTATGTTTCTTCCATTTTTTTCCTTCCTCCTTTATTATTGGGCTCTGCATGGTAGAAACAGTCTTCAATGCAACTGAAATTCTTGACTATCTTATAAATTTCCTTGCATTCTGCACTTACTTTGCACAAAGATGTTTTCAATAGAGGCTATAAGATTTTTGTTGCACTTTCATATTTTAAATCATTTTTGAATGATGTTTTTTTCCTCAGAAAAGCACTCACTTCCTTTTCTGCACAAATTGTATCAAGCAAATGTTACAAAAGCTATTGAATGCTTAAAAAGATATATATGCTGAAGTACATTCTCAATACAAGGCTGTTAAAGTGTCTACATTCATGCATGCAAATAACAGATAAGTAAATTGTTTTGAAACCAACTGACTTTTTAAAAACTTATATAGAAAACAGCATTCCTGCTTTCCTTCCTGCAGCCAATATACAAATGATGAGCGGGTCTCTGTAGATGACATAGGTATTAATAATTGGGATAATAATGATCTTGAACAAAAATCAACATCCTCTACCATGTATTCCAACAAATAGGACTCAAGATAAACATTCCTGAAACAGAAAATATGATCTGGAATTGGTATGAAAGCAGTGATGAACCTATTATAAAAATTCAGGATGTGGAATTGGTAAATTCTAAACACTTCAAAAACCTAGGTTTGTTTATAACAAATTTAGTATAGGAGATAAGGAATTTTTTTTAATCAATTCACCCCAAACAAGACAATAAATCCACTAAGATGCAAGGGACTACTGGGAATAAAAGAAAATGAGAAAACTTTAGAAGGCACCAGAAGCTCAATCCTAAAAAACAAGGGATAAACTTCTATTCTTGTTCAAAAGACCAGAGAGAAGTGTGAACCAGGCAGATAGATAGATATGTATGAACAGGTAGAGAGAGATATTTTTTTATATACTCACATATCATGTGACTTTTGAAGACCTAATTTTGAAGCTAATTTTAAGGGGGTCACATCATTCACGAGATGTAAAATTAGCGTATGTACTGCTGGCCCTGACTACTTGACCAAACTAAATATCCTTTTACTGTAGTCAAATTAGCTTTAAAATTAGGTCTTCAAAAGTCATGTGATATGCAAGTTTATATGATATTTAAATTCCATTCTTATTTCTACAACTCCAGAATGAGAAATCATCAAACCAAGTTCAAATTCCAGCTGTGTTCATTATATTTACTTTCATACAAATACACCTGGAAAAGGTAGGAGTTCATGTCTTCTCCACCAAGCTATGGGTTAAATAGCAGGTCAGACTAGGCAGTTCTCCATCCTTGGTTGTCAACCACTGTAGAAGGATAAGTCTCAGTTCAAAACTGTATGTAGCCCTGGTACAGCACACTGGAATTCACAGTGACTATATAATTTCAACTGTAATGAATCTATGACTGTCTCAGTTCATTTCTGCTGCTGCTGTTGTTGTTGTTTATCTTCCTCCTCCTTTGATTTCTGGTGTGTACTCATTTCTTTCCGGGTCCTGGCCAAGTTCAGAAATGGCATTATGGTATTTTCCACTGATCAATTAAAAAAAAAAAATGGACATATTTTACATAGATAAAGTCCTTCATAAGGTGTGGGCTGTGCTTGTGAGAACAAAGTTTTGTATTTCTTTAAGGCATGGGCTACCAGGAATCCCTTCAATGAGTCTATTGGAATGTTTTCCAACTAATCCAAGGGCTTCAACTACAGCAGGGATTGTTGATGTTTTCATGTGCCACGTTGTTGTTGTTGTTGTTATTATTATTATTATTATTATTATTACTACAACAACAACAAAAACAACAACAACATGATGTTCTTTTATTGTTCATGCAAAACTCCTTTCTGATAGTACTTCTACAGTAAAATTCAAAACTCTCAACCTTGTGGTTACTACCAACACTTATTCATAAAAAACAAAATACTTTGCAAAAGACGAATGTCTCATAATAATTCTTGTTTTCAAGGGATTTATCACATTTTTTTTTTTTCAGGAAATAAACAGACATTCAAAAATGGTAAGTATAGAATTAATTTTTTTTTAAATTTTACAACAAATCAAAATTGTGCAAAAACAAAAAAGCAAACATCAAAATTTCTTTGCTATTGGCTAGTAGAGATAGAGAAAAGCAATAATTCCATATTAGCTTGGGTCATCCAAATTTATCGCAGAAGTACATTCATGATGAATAATTACAACTACTTGAAAAGTTTAAATTATCAACACTCCAAAGAGTTAAAATTGCTCTTCTTAAATCTATTTTATATATATATATATATATATATATATGTATATATAAATAAAAAGGAAAGAACAGTAAGATATAAAATCCGGTGTTCTTATAGATATTTTTATTTTTACACAATAGTGCTCTATGTAAATTTAAATTTACAGAGCATTAATATTATAAATTAATAGATTTAAAATATGGTTACTCCAAAATTCGCTTGATGAGGAAATGGAACTAATGTCTTTGGTTTAATAACAAAATTAAATTCAGGGGCTTTAGCTTCCATTTCTGAAACATGGTCATCACTGTGTAGCGGTAAAACCATATTTTAAATCTATTAATTTATAATATATATATATATATATATATATATATATATATAAAGACATTTTTATGTTTATACATTCTTTTTATAGATACAAATATTTAAGTAAATGGTCTGTTTATAATAAACACTATTAATAACATTTACCGGCCTGAATGTCCAAGAAATTTTCATAGAAAATATTCGTCCTCCGACAGGAATCAAACCTGTATCCTGTACAGAACCATCATATGGCCTGACGTGCCTTAACCGATTGAGCCACAGAGGATCGTTCGGTTAGCAAGGTTGATTTTACTGGGGAGATTTTTGTTGTAACAATGCCAAATTTTATCATTCAAATAAATGTTTTCACAGAAGAAAGTAGAAAGATTGGCTAAGTTTAACCTTCAGACCTGCAAAAAAATGGTGTATCAAAAAAACCGTTTTTCCCTTGACACCACTATTATTGTATACTCCTTTCACTACCTTAGCAATGTTTGTCATTTTCAAAAGTGATGATTAGAATTTTAATGAAACCCAAACACATGAAAGTGGAGTTATACATTTTCTTTGTTCTTGAGAAAAAAATATTAAAACAAAAATATTAAACACTGTTTATTTATTAGATTTTTTATTTATGAGACTAATTTTATATTTACAAGACTATAATATGTGCACCAGTTTCAGTGCAATGTTTATCATTTACCAATTTATAAAGAAAGAAATATGAAAGCAAATGTTTTTATTCATAAATTTATAAAAATTTACAAAATTATTAAATATGTGAACCAACTATAATATCATTTAATATTATTTAATATTCATTATATACCAGTTTATAAAGAAAAAAATATAAAAATAAATGCATTGCAGTTCGGATTGTGGACTCGAAGAGTCGAGTTTGAATTTCATTTGAGTTCATTACATTCACTTATGTGCTAATCTCTTTGGGAAAGGTATGAATCTAACTCTTCTCTCCCCCAGCTATGAGTAGATAGTAGGACAGACTGGGTTCTGTAGCCTTGGGTGGTAACCAGTCTAGGAGAAGGAAACTCTGTATGCAAAACTGTATGTAGCTCTGGCAAAGCACATACTATGCTGCTAAGGAAAGGATCATTCGCATTGACTCGATGATCCCAACATATGGTTGACTCCTTTTTTTTATCATTCTTCCTGTTCAGTTCACATTGATGCTTACATTTTGGGCATTCAAATTTTCAATTAGCTGATGTTTTGCCAAACATTCCAAAGAATACAATTTACCAATTGCTTTTGTCAAAGCCGTTAGTGTTCACTGTTCATTTAAGATTTCTTCATTAGTCATCACATAACTGACAACAGATAATCTATCTGCAGATTTTCTAGGCATTTTTAGAAAACTTAACAATAATTTAAAAAATTTTTCAAAATTATGTTTTTTTTCAAAAAGAGTAGGAATCGAGGTAACCTATAATTCCTGGAATTTCAGGCTTTGGATTTCTATTGATTAGGCATCATTGATCCTTGATCACAATTATAAAAAAAAGTTGGAAAATTCAAATAAGATGTAATCTGAGATGCAAAATAATCTGAGGAGAAAATCTATTATGTCCGAAAAATCATGTTTATTCAAATTTTCTTGTTCTGTAGTTTATTGATATTTTTATAAAATTATGAATAAAAAATTGTTTTCATAATTATTTATTTATAAGTTGGTAAATAACAAATATTGCATTGTAGTTGGTTCAAATATTTTAATAATTTTGTTAGTTTTTGTAAATTTTGAATAAAAATATTCTTTTTCAAATTTATTTCTTTATAAAATGGTAAATAATAAATCTTTATAAAATGCTAAATAATAAATATCACATTATACTTGGTTCAGATATTTTTATAATCTTGTAAATAAACATTGCCAATGAAATGAAGGAAGTATACAGTAACAAAGGTGTCAAGGGAAAAACTATCCTTTTGATACACCATTTTTTGCAGGTCCAGAGGTTAAACATTGCCTAAAAGTTAAGCATAGCTGAAACAAAATCAATGATTGAAAGGCTGATGAAGGTGATAGAATGTCAAGGAGCCCATATTACTATGTAAAATAATTGATTCATGTATAAACAAAAAGGACACTTATATTTATAATCAGAAAGCGACAGTTAAAATTTTTGGGACACATAATGAGAAAAGAAGGGTCTGAAAATCTGACACTCACAGGACATATGGAAAATAAGATAGACAGGGGGAAACAGCAAATAACCTGCCTAATGAGCTTGCATAAATGAATTGCAGAACAGGGATTGTGAGGTATAATAAAAAGAAAAACATTGCTAAGAACTACAAAGGATAGGAAGTTGTGGAGAGCTATGAACACCCACGTCTTGAAGATATATGGCATATAGATGAAGAATCATTACTTTCTATTTTATTCTTATGTAAATATAAATGGAACATGTAACAAAAAAGTTTTAAGAAAAATGAAAGCAAAAAGGACACAAAGAAAGAGACTGGTAAACTTCTGGTACACATAATGAGAAAAGAGGGCTTGGAGAATTTAACACTCACAGTACATATTGAAGACAAGAGACACAAAGGGGAAACAGTGAGTAACCTACCTAACAAGTTTGTGTAAATGGATGACAGAACAGGGAATGGAAGGGATAATAAAGGGTCAAACGTTGCTGAGTGCTACAAAAGGAAGTTGTGGAGAGACGTGATCAACCTACCTGATGAATTATTTGTGTAAATGGATGACAGACTAAGGAGTGGGAAGTATAATAAAGGGACAAACATTGCTTAAAGCTAAAAGATGGGAAGTTGTGGAGAGACGTGATCAACCTACTTAATAAGCTTATGTAAATGGATGGCAGAACAGAGAATGGAGGTTTCGTAAAAAGACAAAAGTTACATGTTCACCCACATTCTGAAGATCACCCACATTGAAAAAGGAAACTCAAAATTCTTATCACAGACTGGCTGCTTAATGGATCTTGAATGTTACATTATAAGGAATCAACTAATATTACTATTACCATTAGCCATATTGGTTGGTTAATTTCATTATTGGGAAAATATTGATGTGCATAATAATTGTTTTCTTTTCTTATCCATAGGCCAACCTGAAGATAGTGAATCTAAATGGCTTATCCATTCCTCAAGATCCAACACAAGATTTGATACTTGATAAGCTGAAACAAAAGAAAAAGAATTTCCAGGCAATTTTGGCCTCAAAAGACAACACACTTAAAGAACTTCAGGAGAAAATTGATAAACTTGAGGCAGAATTGGAAAAGGTACTTGAACCATATTTATGTACTTAGCTTATATTAGTCTGGATATATACTTGCAGAGATGGGTATATTACAAACCTATATTTATATTTTTGATTCTTGTGTAAACTGAACCTATCTCTACAATTTTAACACTAGTGTAAACTGGGACCAATATCTACTTTTTTTTCACTCTGGTCTAAATCTGACCTATAATTACCTTTATTTGGCTCTAGTATTGACCTGACCTTTATCTACCATTTTTTAATCTAATGTAAACTAGACTGATGTTTTTTTTTATTCTGGTCTAAATCTGACCTATATTTACTTTTTTAGCTCTGGTATAGAGCCTGATCTATGTCTATCTTTTTAGACTAGTGTAAACTGGACTGATGTCTAGCTTTTTAATCCTAGTGCAAACTGTATATATACTTATATTTTTGTCTCTAATGCAAACCATATATATATATATACATATATATATATACCTTTTTGAATCTAGTTCAAGCTATATCTATAACTGAAGTGTATACTAAAACTATGTCTTCTGCCCACCTATAAATTTTAAGAGGGTTATGCTATTTTAGTTTTTAGTTGTTACATGTTGTTTTGTGTGAGTAGCTAAAGCAAAACTTCTTCAAAACACTGTAAACTTTGCCTAGAGGAAAAAATAGTAATGATCAACCATACAGAACAAGATAAACCCCTAAACAAACAATCAAGGTTCATTACCAAATGTAAACATAAAAACAAATTCTATGCCTCCAACAACCCCATGATTACTCCAAAGACTAAATAAAGTTACATAACCTAAATCTAATAAAGTTTATTTCAAATAGGAAAATTTAGAACCAAAGTAAATATAGAGAAAAAATAATAAATGAAATAGTCAAAGTAAAAGTTATGGCCCTAAATAACTTAAAGCATTAGCATTAAACAAAAGAACCAGGAAGGACCAGTTTCTTCTTTCCTCAATTTCCTTTGACTACTCAGTCACCTATATACCGGGTGTAACAGCAAAATTGCCCAAATCATGTTACAGCATAATTGTCCATCCCACAAAAAAACACTAAACTAATTGAATTTTTTTTCAGGTTTTCAGATAAAATGTTTAGCCATCTTGACACCATTTTTCATAAGAATCACTGAAAATGCCATTCAAGTTATTCAGCTAGAAACAAAACAGGTTAAAATCATTTTGTGTCAACCCCACTGTCTTCCCAAATGAGCAATGATGAGACAGAAAAGATCATTCAGGCCTTCATTAATGGTACCAACATTCATACTCTGGCTTCCATCTTCAACATCCATTCAAGAACCATCAAGAGAACAATGAATAAGTTTTGAAAAGAGGGAACAGTAGAGAGAGAAACTGTATCAGGAGATCACAATAACAGGATGAGGGATGATCATTTCAAGTTAGAGATCAATTAGAAAAGATCCAACTCAATCCATAAGACATTTGGCATGTGAAAGAGGAGTTTCAGCTATGACAGTCCAAAGAGCAGTGAAAAAAAGACTTGAAAATGAAATTGTACATGAAATGTGTGAAGCATCTTGTTACTCCAGGAGAGAAAGTTAGTTGGTTAGAGAGGGCAAAGATCATCTTAAATAAGTTGAAAAAATGATCCTGGAATAATATATATATATATATATATATATATATATATATATTTGAACTTTATTTCAATCTTACTTGAAAAGTAATAAAATATTCTTATCATTCAAAGTAGAGTCCAGTAGTGTTATAAAAACTTCTGAGAATTCCAGTAAAATATCTTTAATCGTTTCTAAGATACAATGGTTCAAAGCTTAATCTAACAAATGGAAAATTTTGCTGTTACACATTTTGGACAATTTTGCAGTTACACCTGGTATAGAGCCTGCAAAATGTGCAGTGACACATGATATCGAGATAGCATGAGGTGTGAAGCTGACAGTCACCATGCTGTGTTGATTCATCTGTCCACATTGTCTGTCTCTACAAATGTTCTTTTTTCATATTGAGCACTCTCCCTCCATATATATAATAAATTTTACACTATATGTGTGCATATATATGTGCATCTCTGTATATATGTGTGTGTGTCTGTATGTGTGTCTCTGTGTGTGTACATATGTGTGTGTTTCTATATATGTGTGCATGTGTGTCTCTGTGTATGTGTATGTGTTCTTGTGTATGTGAGCATATGTGTCTCTCTGTATATGTATGCTTGTGTGTGCAATCATACAAAATGTCCACCAAAATATACAAGCCTACATAACTTCTTCACAGATTCTAGACATCCTTTACATTTTAAAATACAAATTTTAAATGTTCAAAAATTAGTGATTTAGTCATTCATTCCCAATGCCAATTTTCATATGAAAAAAAATGGCACTGAAAAATTATGACCTGATGATTATCAAGACTAAAAATGGAGTCTGTGAACATGATCCAAAATCTGGCTGAGGTATAATCTATATTCACTTTTTATTAATACCCTTTCCTAAATTTGTGGTGGATGTGTGGGTGGTGTAATGGATAGAGGCTCAGAATAAGAAATCAAAGAGCTGAGTTTGGGTTCCAGTTGGGTTCAGTACATTCACTTACATGCAAATACCCTTCCCCCCCCCCCAGCTATTGCGTTAAATACTAGAACTTGTATCAGGAAAAATCATTGTTATTTTCAAAAAATTGTTAATGCAATATTCACTCACAAAAGAAAAGAATTATTCTTACAGTTCAATATATATTTCAGCTTTAAATATCTCCCAAAGGGGAAATAAGCCATAAAAAAAATAATCAGTCATTTACCTAATTTTTTATTTGACATGATTTTAGTGTGCTGGCAAGACATACAGATTAAGTACCAAAAGAAACGTCTAAAAATATAAAAATGCAATAAAAAGACAGAAATAAAATCAAAATTTATCCTTTCTCTTTTACTGGCAATTAACATTTCTGCTTCGTTGGACATACTTTTATATTTATGAAACTTACATTTTCTGTTGTTGATGTGTGTATAAATTTTCAAGACACCATGAAAGATCACGCCATTGTGTTTGCTTTATAAACTAATTAGCACTTAGTGCTATTTTCAAACCAGCATAGACATTGAGTAGCATAAAATACAACCTATTTTGTGATGTATTTTTATTATATTGTGTGTTGGGTGTGTTGTTTAACTTAGTCTGTTCACACTCCTTGAACAGGAATAGGGGTTTATCCCATGTTTCTTGTTTAGGATTGAGTTTCTAGTTCTTTCTACTGTCATCTCATTCTCTTTCACTCAAAGTAAATTTGTGGCATTATTTCCTTGCTTGGGATGAATTGATTAAAGAAAAAAATGATGTTATCTAAATCTGAATGTCAGTTATTTTTATGGCCAGTTGTAAAATCTGTGAAATGGCATCTCCAAAAGCAGCCACCCACTTGACCAAAAGAGATTAAAATAAAGATTAACAAATTAAAATTTTGGGGAACAATTGAAAACATACTGGAAGTTGGAAATATCCCCAGTTAAATTCAAACTTAGCACTTTCTCATAAAGGAAAAATGCTCAAATGATAAATCTTTTTAGTGTCCACACATTCAGTTACAAACATTGAATGACAGCAATAATATTTGACTATTGTTCAATTTCGCATCTCGAACAATTTTTGACATGCTAAATACTCCTTTAGATTTATTGCTATATCATCTTTATTGTTGCAATATGGAACCAAACCTGGGGTTGTGAAGGCACAAATCAACACTGCTAACTGAACACCAGGGCAACTCAGGACTAAGACAACTCTGGAACGAGACAATTCAGCACCAGAAAAACATAACTTTATAACCGAATAAAAGTAATTTATTAAGGATTAAAACCTTAATTAGTGAATATTCTTTTAATTATTTTTAATAAAGCAAATTGTAAAGAAATTTATTTTTTAATAAAGTAAAAATATTCACTAATTATGGTTTTAATCCTTAATAAATTACTTTTATTCAGTTATAAAAATGTTATGTTTTTCTGGTGCTGAGTTGTCTCGGTCCTGAGTTGTCTCAGTCCTGAGTTGCCCTGGAACTTAGTCAGTGGTGTTCAGTCAATGTTGTTGAGTTAGTGGTGTTGAGTTGTCCTGCACCCACCTGAAGTATGTCTGTAACATAAAAATTTCATGAACTTGTTGAATACTTATCTCCCTTGACTCTCATCAGATAATGTTTTCAATGGAACCCAGAAGACTTTAGAGAAGAAAATTTCTTTTTCTAACATGTCTTGTGTAACATACAAGTATAAAAAAATGAATAAGAGTAGCAAAAGTGTGTTGTTACTTCCCTCAGAGATGTAGTCAAGTGATACTATGGTTAGTATAAAAGCAGCACCAAGTTAGAAAAAAAACTGTCTCTTTCTCTTGGACTTCCATAGAACAGAGGACATGACTATCAGTAAGGTAGAAACTGAAATTAACAACTTGTTTTCACCTATTTTTCTCTCTCTCTCTCTCTCTCTCTTTCTCTCTCTCTCACACACACACACACTGCACAAAACATACACATTTTGAAACACTTGATGTCAGTGGTAGCAAACATGGTCTATGTGACCTTTAGCACACTAAATTCTTTCTAGAATTCTTCCCCCTGCCACTGCATTTCTTTTGAGGATGCAGAAACATGAACACCTACTGTCTTAAAATTGTTATAACTTTCTTTGTATTGTGTATATAGATTTTATTTTTTGTATACTAATAAAAGTATGGGTGAGTAGTATTTTGATGTAATGCATTACATTTGCATGCATGTTTTGACATTGAAAACAAAATATGAAATACAAAATAAAAACAAATACATAAAAAATTTAACATATTTAACTTTTATTATTCTTTGTGGAGTTCTGGAGTGCAATAACAAGAAAAATGGCTAAGAAGGCTTTCATTTTGTCAAAAAAGTGATGTGCTTTCTCGTGTTTACATATGAGAAGACACCAGCATTTGTTTAGTCTATCTTTCATCTGAATAGCATATTTATTTTGTTTTGTTGGCAAATAAAGTTATTATTTCATTGTTTGTAGACAAAATAATTCACTTTCAGAAAGCCTATCAGGTACATCTGTGGGGCCAGTAGCTTCTATAAAATTAGTCAGCCCCAGATAATAGTAACCACTCATTATCTAGTGGTCAGCATTGCTTTCCTCCATGTCACTAGCGTGGTTATCATCTTCAACCATTTCACCATCAATATCCACTTGAGTAAAGCCTTTAAAATCATCGTCAGAGTCCAGATCAAAGAAATCTCCAGAATAAAGGCTTCATTGGATGTTGGTCTATGAAAAACTGTGAAAAAATGAATGTGGGTTTGATCAATGTTGTACCTCATGTAGAGAATAGAAGAACTCGAAATGCTGTCGGAAAACGGATGTTTAACCTCGTTCCAAAGCAATAGCAGGTGATTTCCAGCTTAAAATACCAGAAATAATAGTTGGCAAGTGTTTATTTATAGCAACCATCTCAAGGCAACAAAATGTACCTACAGCTGCAAAGAGAGGGCAACAATTTTCGCTCCAGTGTAATAAAGGTTAATTATGTTTTGTTCTCATTGTCCATCATTTGCAACTCAGATTTTTTTTTGTATTATCAGACACGCTAGTGACGTATTTCTGAACTGAAGACCATCTTGTTATATAAAAATTTTAGAGGTAACTAAAAATTCCCCCAATGTATTCATATCCATAAAAAATAAGTTTTATGTACCTCTTTCTTTATCAGATATTTTAAAAAGCTCACCTATTGACGCTAATCATTAATTTTTTGCTCTTTATGAATTTTCAGTGCAACAATGTGAATGAAGACTTACACCAGAGAGTAAAGCTACTTCAAAAACGTTTTAACCCTGATCAACCTTCCGCAAAGCCCAGAGAAATTAACAGGTAACTGACACTCCATTGTAGCATTTTGTTTGTTTGTCTAATAGCATATCAACTCGTTATTGGTCATTTAATGCCAAAATTTAATTTTCTTGGGAGCTTTGGTAATTTTGAAAAAGTATTGATAGTATTTTTACTATAAAAATATATTTTTATATTTTCACAAATTTTTTACCTCAGTTTGTAGGTTTACTATTTTACCCATAGCTGGGAAACTAACAGGTGCTACCATCCCTGGTTAGGGTAGACCTGTGAACAACAGCTATTAAGGGGTGGTTCCACACTCCTCAAAACCTCCTGATCAGAGGTCTTGCTGCTGGATATAGTTTATCACCATACCCAAGACAAGTAGCATTTTTCCTTAGATATAATGACAATAAAGATAGAAATTCTTCTTTAGAAGGGAGTCTTTCTTTGAATCTCCAACTTTGAATATTTTGAGTAATTGTATTCTGAAGCAAAAAGGTAGACAAAATTAACATATGATAAAGAAATTTTTAAAAGATTCTAAAATAAAAAAATCTTATTCATCGCTAAAAAAAAAGAACTACATTTTCATGAAGAAAAATGTGTGACAATTTAATTCTGGGAATGGCCTTGCGAAAGCAAAGTTTGTTTAGCTGGTCCCTGTTGGCTTCTATCACCTTCAATGTAATTACCACTATGCATTTCATGAGATGAATGGTGTCATAACTGGAAACTAATATCTTGGAAGATTTTTAGTGATATAATTATGTTTATGCTCAGAAAGAGCAATACAAATGTAGAAGGATATATACCTATGTTTTATAGATTATGCGAAATAAAGTATTAAAGTACATCACAAAGAACTATTGCAACTTCTAGGTAACCATCTATATTTCTGAGATGAGGTATTGTGTACACTATTTACATTATTCAGACTATTTTTTTGTCACCATATTTATCCTTAAGAACACATGACACAGTGGTTAGATCCAGTGACAGTGTGAGTTCAATACCTGCTTAAGGCAGTGGAGAACTTGGAGAGGTAAATTAACAGGAAATAACTGATAACTGACATACATTAGACATGGCATGTGGAGCTAGAACAGTCTACCCCAGCGAGTGAAATAAAGGGTTCAGTTCGGCATTCCAACCACCTGAAGAAGGCCGGAGTGTATAACAGCTGAAATGTTGTGGTAAATATGGCAACAAAGATGAGGACAAAAGTCCAAATAATGTAAATAGTGCTAGGTAACCTTAACATATTTGAGAAGGATATTATATAAATAATCCAGAACCACCTGGATATGGATAGAAAATGAATTCAATAAATATACAAAAGTAGAAAGGGGTGTAAGACAAGGATGTGTCTTCTCACCGGACTTATTCAAAATATACAGTGAGGTGACTCTGAGAGTAGAAGTCCTAACAGGATTCATTATTGGTGGCCACAATCTTAACAACATAAGATATGCAGATGACACAGTGCTGATAGTAGACATAGAAAGGAAACTACAAGAACTCCTACAGAAGGTAGTGAAGGAAAGCAAGAAGAAAGGACTAAGCATCAATTGCAAGAAGACAGAATGTATGATTATTGGCAAAAGGGACAGCTCAACATGCAAATTACAAATTGGAGATAACAAAATCAAACAAGTACAACAATTTAAATATCTGGGAAATGTTTTAACAGAGGACAGTTAAGTGCAACACTGAAATCCAATGGCACATTGGGACAGTGAAAGATGTCTTCCAAAAGTTAAGCAAAATATTAAGAAATATTGAAAATTTCATTAAAAACAAAGAAATGAGTACTAAACTGTTATGCAAGATCAGTGCTCCTATATACCACTGAATGCTGGGCAATCTTCTCAGAGATGAAGAAGAGACTTGAAGCAATGGAAATGTGGTTCTACAGAAGGATGCTGAGAATACCATGTACTGAACATTTGAGCAACAACAAAGTTTTAGAGACAATGGAAACAAAAAGGATACTTTTACTTAACATCAAGAGACAGTTGAAATTTGTAGGACATAATGAGGAAAGAGGGCTTAGGAAATTTGATACTCAAAGGACAGATTGAAGGCAAGAGAGACAGTGGAAAACAGTATATAACCTACCTAGCAATCTTGAATAAATGGATGGTAGAGCAAGGTTTAGGAGAGCTAAAAGAAAACAAAATTTATTAAGCACTACAAAGGACAGGAAATTGTGGAGAGCCATGATCGCCTATGTCCTGAAAAGACACAACACATAAAAGAAGAGATTGATGGATGTCAGTGATATCAGTGAATCTTTATCCTTTCAGGGCATTTTTCAAACTTGGAGAGCGCCAAAAATCACAGGGTGCTAAGTCAGGGAATAAAATGGATGGCCATTATACAATGAATTTCTTCACAAAGAACTCACAATATCCTAACACATCATACACAGAAGTGTTGTCATGGCTTCCTTCTTCATATTTTGTACTTTTGTTATCTGTTCCATATTTAACCTTTGAACTGAGAACACCAAGATTCATATTCTGTGCACATTATGTTTATTTTGTCTGCCCGCTTCTTGTGTCATTGTGCACATCTTGTTGCCCTTCCTAAAACTGCCTGTAAGTCTCTGTCATGTGACCCTCACTCAAGCTTTCCACTAGCCAGCCAGTGATTACCCCGTGTTGAATTCTGATTCTCAATCTCATTGAAAATGGCCACTGTATGCTCACAAGGTGACACAATGAAAAACAAATGCTGTATCAAGCAATAAGAACATGAACTTTATTTCCCATATTATATGCCAATGTTTTATTCAAGACTTCACCTGCTCATCCAGGTGGATAGGTAGGTCATACTTGGGACAACTTCTTCCCCCTACCAACTCCTTGCTATCTACTCATTCTGATGTGGTGGATGGCAATACGATAGGAGGCTTCAGAACATTATGGCAGAGACGTTTGTCTCCTGACAAAGGTGGACCAGAACTCACCCCAATTCCAAGCATGACAGTTAATATAGAACAGCACCCTATTTCCGGTTTTGTTGCCACTTGATCTCCAAAAACCCCTCATCCAGTCCTTTACTTCCACATTACCCTTCCTGGATGACACTTCAAAAGGTACTATCTCCTGCTCTATCAAATGGAAACACTTAAGATCAAGATAAATCCACTTCTTCCCTTTGTATGTGGGTGTCCATAGTATCAGTATTTATGTACCATGTCCCCTCAGGATGTAGGCGATCATGGCTATCCACAACTTCCTGTCTCTTGTAGCTCTTAATAAACTTTGTCTTTCTGTTATTTTTCCTAAGCCCTGTTCTGCCATCCACTTGCTCAAGCTCTCTAAGTATATTATGAGTTGTTTTCCTCTGTCCCTTTTGCCTTCAATCTGTCCTGTGAATCAGATTTTCCAAGCCCTTCTTCTTCATTATAAACCCTAGAAACCTCAATTGTCTCTTTCTGATGTTAAGTATTAGTTTGCTTTTTGTTTCCATTTTCTCTAAAACTTCATTGTTGCTCACATGTACAGTCCATGGTCACGCAAAATAAACAGTATTTCTTCAGCGCATCTTTGCCATGAACTATTTTTAATAAGGCTAATATTTCATTAGCATATTTATCAATTGTCATTGGCATTCATTCACTACTCTAGTTGCCTTTCACTCATTTTTCACCAGCAGCATAACATGAACAAGTGCAGCTTCCTCTACTGCTTGGCAATAAATGACTCTGCACCTCAAGAAAGTAAAAGTTGGAAGATGTTCAGATGTCTCAGATACAAATGTTTGCCTGACACATTATCCTAGAGACATGGTTTAAACATTCTGGGAATTAAATTATCACAACTTGTATAATCATCAGCATTTGTCATAGTTATTGAAAAAAAGTTTTATATGAAAATTATGCAAGTTTTAATTTGATATACCTATTTCAGCAAGGCAAATGCAAACATTTATCAAAAGACAAACAAAAATAATTTTTTGCATCTGTAAGAGAACTGAAAAGTTCTGTTTTATTTTAGTCTTCCTTATATGTTTCATTATAATTCCAAACTTTTTCCTTGCTACAGGTCAGGCTCTATGAGCAAAAAGCATATGAAAAAAATTTGGGAAAAGAAAATCGCAATTTTACAAGAAAGGTAGGCTAAAAATTCTTACTCAGTAGATAATCCAGCTTATGCATTAGTCTATAGCTTAAGAAAAAAAGAAAAACCAAAAAAGATTTCTCACCACTTTTAGATGGTTTAATAAAAACTTCAAGTAATGAATTACGGTGCTAATTCAATGAATCTTCCTTACTTAACATTTTACCCAATTTTATATAATTCATCATTTAATCCCAGCCAGTCTGTGGTGCAAGCACCATTTCCTCAGCTTCAATATATGGACCTTACATTCTGTTTGCAATGTGTAAGTATGAAGTCATGTATTTTCCCCATTCGGTAGTTGGGAATGACCCCAGGTCGCCACCCCCCCAAGTGTACCCAGCTTCCTTGGTCTTTTTTTATACTAATGTTCACCCATTGCATGTATACTGGATGAAGAAGTACATGAAATTTGATTTCTCAACATAATATGAATATTGAGTGCCATATGATCCTGGAACTGATATTGCGCTCAAATTCCACACCAAATGTATACTGACACATTACATTCCTTAGTCCTACCACCCTTGACCTTTACAACTGGGACTCACTATGCCACATGCTCAAGAGTGAATCATTCCCATTCCCTTCATATTCCTATAGTAAGAAGTAAGTTCCATTTGGACAGCTTCTTCCCAAGAACTGCTGCTTTGTGGAACAGACTCCCAGCTGGATGTTTTCCCAATCACTACGATCTTGACTTCTTCAAATCTAGAGTTAATTATTATCTTTCCTGCATAGCCCCGTGAACATTTCTTGTCATACAACACCACACAATAACCCTCTACCTTAAGTGACTCTTGGGCCTTGTATTGGGTGAACATTAGTATATAAAAAGAGAAACCCTCAAGTTGCATAATAACATCTTGCACTATCAAGTAATATTGTAAATATCTCTAATAAAATAAATATTATAAGCTGAAATTTAATATAGATATAAGTAGGTACCTCCACTAATTTGTTGAAAAAAGACCATACCATGATGAAAAATTGACCCAAACTTGATAAAAACAGAGTTTTTGTCAAAATGTTTATGTTATTATTAAGAGGGAAGACTGAAGTATTTTTTATTATTTTATTAAATTTTTTAATCCTTTCTAGCATGTTTGAAATTTTGGTTAAAAATATTGTTTTTCTTGCATTAGCAGTAAAGGGGGGAAAAGATTAGTATAGAAAATGTTAGCATCTTTTTGTGGTAAAAACATATTGATTTGGAAATTCTTGCAAAAATCAAATAATTGTCAGATTTTAATAAAATTTTCAGAACTTATTCACAAATGAATTAAATTATTTTGGAATTTTTTTTTATAAAAAATAAAAATAAAATTCCTAACTTATTTTCATGAAATTTCAAGAAATTAAAATTTCAGCCTCTTCATATTTATATTAGTTAAAAGCAGGACTCCTTGGAGAATTTAAATCTTCAAATTCTTTTTGTAATACAGAAACACCATTTACCAAAAAACTGCTCTGAATTGAAAAATAAAAAATGCAATAAAACTAATACATTATTTAATTAGAAAAGCTTTTAATTGCTTTTATAAATAAGATATATTAAAAACACTATTGTCTTAAGAAAAACATTTTTTTGATGAATAATGATAATTTTACAAGAATTGTTACCATCTTTTTAAATTTTAATTAGAATAATTTATTAAGTTTTAAATCTTTTAAAATTCTGCATTAATTTCAGCCTTTTAGATGCTATTATCATTAACTAAAAACTATATTTACTAATCATAATTGGAAAAACTTAGTACAAATCATCAAACACCAGTATTTTTAAAAGAATTTTGAATTTTTTTGTATGTGTATAAACGTGCCAATTTTTGTAGATACAGATGTTCATACACAACATTATCAAAAAATAAGAGCAATAATTATAGTAAATTTAAAGCCCAAATATTTAAAATTCAATAAAACATTACATTATGGAGAATATTTTCTTAAATTTTTAAGATTACTGAGTACTTAAAAATTATATATAAACAGCACTCATGTTATATTGTCCAATTAATCGTCATGGATATAGCCCTGGTAGAACAATATTAGATAAACATTCAGCTGTTAACATCTGAACAGCTTAAATAAACAGCTTAGAGTTTCGGAAAAGTATATTTTATTTTTGGAAGATTTTTAATAAAAATTACATTATGATGTAAAACGACTGAAAAAGGGTGCTAATCAGCCATTTTTGCAAAAAAGCCCTCCTTCCAGTCAATTTAAATTAGCTTTTGAAATATAGCAAAGTATTTTGCTTATAGAAAATATTAAATTTAATTTATTAGCTTGGAATTAAAACTAAACTAAAAACCTTAAGAAATATTTTCATTTTTAAAAATTAATTTTAAACCTTAGGTATTGCATTTTCTGTGGAGATACCTATATATATAAGTATATATATATATATATATATATATATATATATATATATATATATATATCAGTATACATAGGAATAAATTCAACCATAATTTTGATTTTAAAAATGCTATACTCATAAAAAAAGAAAATAACTCACTCAGAAGGAAAATTCTAGAGAGTGCCACCATAAAATATTACCCAAATATTAATCTACGCCCAGGCCTTTTCCCTATTTCACCTTTCTTAACAAAATTACTGCTCTCACAAACAAACGTACACAACAATATCGTAAAATCAATTCTCCACACGTGACATTATTTTCAGTTAACAATATGAAAATAGCGTTCTCTACATTCCAGTTGCTAAGAACATTCTGTTTTTTGTTTTTATTAATTACCTTGTTTAATTAAATTCATTTCGTTTTTTTTTTGCTTTGAGAAAGTCCACATTGGACGAAACACGTCAGCAATTACTACTGTTTTCCTATTGTCATTTATATTTATAAATATATATATACCTATATATATATATAAGTATATTTAGAAATGTTTACCAACATTGATTAGTTAATACCAATTTTATTGTGAAAACATAAACTTGGATAATAAAATTTGAAATGGTGTTGTAATGAGTAAACAATGCCGAATATCAAATTTAGAAGCTTTATTCTACTGAACTGAACTGTTAGTAATTGGGCAGCTTTTGTACAGATTGATTAGTATTGAAAATGGGTAGGTCAGGAGAGTTCATTAGTATGACAGGTGTATTTAAATCCTGGCAACATGGAGTCATTTTCATTCATTATGTTATATTTTGTTTACAAATCAATTGTTTAGTTTTTCACCCAAAACCTCACCATGTATTTTTATTGTTTTTAGGATTTTTATTTGTTTTTTTTTGTTTTTTTTATTTATTCATTTCTCTTTTCGTTCCAGTCTGCACACCCTCAGAAATGAGATGTATCTTCGTCAGACCCTTGAGAAACAGGCTACAATGCTTCACAGGGCGAACATCAATTATACAGTAAGGAATAAAAGAGTACAGTTAAAAGTGACCAGAATTCAGTCTCACTACCCATCTTAAATTTTTTTTTTACAATGATGTTCACCCTGTACAACGCCCATGAGCCACTCAAGCTAGAACGTTACAGAGTAAAAGGCACAGTTTATGGAGATAACAGTTGATCCTAGACTTGCACAGGTTAAGATTGTAGTGCTCAGGGAAGCATCCACATTGGAATTGGTTCCACAAAGCAGCAGTCCATGGGGAAAAGCTGCTCAAGTCAAACTTCCATCTCACCAGTGGAATATAAAGGGAGAGAGGGTGATTTGCTACAATGTTCTTAGCATGACGACTCTTAACCATAAATGGTAGAACTGGGGGAACTAAGGAATCTAGAAATAGAGCAGTGAGAGGCTTATGACATTTTGTCTGTGAGAAAGGGATTGTATGGTGGAAAATAATTTGTCACCTACAACGACACAGAGATGCTATGTGACTATTAAAACCGGAAAGTGAAAATTGAGAAGCTCCTGCCCATATATGGAACTAGTACTCCATTTTTGGGCTGATCTGGCTCTTGTAAAGGTAGTGGATAGCAGGAGGAGTCAGGTACTTACTGGAGGAGTACAGGAAACGGACCAATTTCCCAGCATCTTTAGCAATAGATCATATGGATGAGTTCTGAGGTTTTGGTCCCAATAGGCACTTAAGACTGCAGGTCCTGCTTGAGGGAACACCCTTCATCATGATCAGTGACATCTCTGGGTTTACTCGGCAATGATGGCATGTCACCAGTTTGGTTTTCAAGGAAAATGATTTTTATCAGAGGGCTAAAGATAAATTGACCCACACATGAGAGCGTGCTAAAAGGATTCTTGACCTGATCAAGAAAATAATAATTTTTGTGTTTGATCATTTGACCAGATTTTTAACTGTGGATCAGGCTAAAAACTTTTCCCTCCTTCTGCTTCTCCTCTTTCTTCTTCTTTGTGTCATTTCCCTTCAGAATATTTGCAATCATGGCTCTCCACAACTTCCTGTCCTTTGTAGTTCTTAGCAACATTTAACTCTTTGCCAAGCCTCCCAACTCAATTTTGCCATCCATTCACACAAGCTCATCACATAGGCGGCTTGCTGTCTTACCCTATCCCTTTTGCCTTCAATATGTACTATTAGTGTCAAAATCGCCAACCTTTCTTCCTCATTGTGCACTGAAGAAATTTTGGCTGTCTCTTTCTGATTCTATATATCTTTTTTGTTTCCATTTGCCTTTAAGATTTCTTTTGTATTCAACATTCTTTTCAGCATCTTTCTGTAAAACCACATTCATGATGCCTCCAGTTTTCTCTTCATCTCGGAGGAGATTGTCGACCATTCATTGCCCTATAAGAGGATTGATATTACAAAACAATTTAGCAATCTTTTCTTTGTTTCTACCAAAATTCTCCTGTTTCTTATTACTTTGCTTAGTTTTTTAAATCAATCTTTAGCAATTCCAATGTGCCTTCAGATATTGATGTCGCATTTTTTATTCTCTGACGGTGGAGTAATGAGTAGCAGCTCGGATTGAGGAATGGGAGAGCCAAGTTCACATTCCAGTCAAATCCATTACATTCACTTACACACTAATACCTTTGGGAAAGATATGAATCCTCTTCTTCTCCCCCGCCTCAGCTGTGGATAAATAGCAGGACAGACCGAGTTATATAGCTGTAAACGTTCTGAAAGCAAAGGAAATATTTGTCACAGATTACTTCCACAACACAAAGAACAAATCACTGTAAGTTCAGACTCGAATATCGGGGGCAGAAAGAAATGCCGAAAACTCGATTCGCAGGTACTATCTCACAAATCACAATGCATGTAACCAGTCAGAAATATAACTTACTCTCAGACGAACACGGTAGCCAAAATACACCAACTTCCCTGACTCGAGAACACCAACTGCTTTTACCGGATGAGCATTTTTTCCATTCGTCGACGGCTGGGAGTGGACACCCAATTTTTGCATATCAAAATACTTGTATAGCAACTCCTGCGACGGACTTGTTTTTTTTTTTATTTGAATATTTCGTCTTCAGCATGTCATGCGCAATATGTGCCCATTTTTTTTTGCTAAGTAATTTTCTTTTTCGCCACATTTTTCATCGTAAGATATACGCAATGTACTGTCACTTGGTCTGATGAAGTAAGTCGCCATTTTCTTCACTATAATAGCCTTGGACGGCAACTGGTCTACTGCAGAAAGAAATGGCAACCTAATGTAGGAAAAAATCTGCCTCGTCAGTCATGTATTGAAAGATACATGATCACCTAGACGTGTATCACACATGGCACATAACTGACTGAGATGTTTAGACTTCTTGTTTGATTCTGACCTCTTCAATTTGTAGTTTGCATCTTGGACTTTCTCTAGCTGACAACCAAATTTTCTGTCTTACAGTTGATATTTAAATCCTTTCTTTTCGCTTTTTTGATGACCCACTTGTAGCATGAATTTTTCTTCTTCCTTTATCTGTTGTGTTCTTTCAAGATGTGTGCTATTAAGGCTCTCCACAACTTCCTCTAAGCAATGTTTGCCTTCTTACTATCTATCCTAATCTATTTTCTGCTATCCAGTTACAGTAGTTTTTTTTAACTTTATTATTCGTTGTTTTCCTCTGCCATTTTACCTCTGGAGAGATAACAAAAAGACAAAATTTATTTATAGATACAAAAGACAAGAAATTGTGAAGAGCCATGATCACCCATGTCCTGAAGGGACATGCTACATAGAAGAAGAAGAAGAATGTACTTTAGTAACTGGATGGTGGAACAAGGTTTTGGAGAGATGACAAAAAGACAAAATTTATTAATAGCTACAAAGGACAGGATATTGTGGAGAGCCATGATTGCCCATGTCCTGAAGGGACATGGTACATACAGGGGTTGGACAAAATAATTGGAACAGTTGCAAATTCCACTCCTATATTTCAAAGACCTATTATATTAAGAACGTTAACTAAAATTTCATAATTACAGGTTATATCCATTGTGAATACGTTTATTTATCTAATTTACTGCCTTTGTCTTATTTATTTTTAGAATTTAGTAAAATTTAAGCTAAATGCGTGACCTCTCCGAGTTTGAAAAAGGGCAAATTATTGGTGCTCACATGGCAGGAGTCTTGATCACTAAGGTTGCTGAACTGTTTAGTTTTTCAAGAGCTACCATATCAAGAACTATGATGCAATTTGAGAAACAGGGCAAGACCTCTAGCAACCATAGCAATTCGGGCCAGACTTGCAAACTTACTGACAGGAACTAACGTGCATTGAAACGCAATGTGGCAAAAAATCATCGGACTACTGTGTCCAAAGTGACTGCTAAGTTAAATAATCATCTGAATAGTTCAGTTTCTATTAAAACTGTTCGTCGTGAGCTCTATAAGACTGCATATCATGGAAGAGCCGCTGTGAGGAAACCTCTTCTCTCCACTCGCAACATTCAAAAGAGGTTGAAGTGATGCAGAGATCACAATGCCTGGCCTGCAGACCAATGGAAGCAAGTCATATTCTGAAAGAAGTCCAGTTTTTCTCTTTTCCCAACTTCAGGGCAAGTTTATGTGTGGAGGCAGCCCAAAGAAGCTTACAACCCTGACTGCCTTCTTCCAACAGTGAAGCATGGAGGTGGATAAGTGATAGTTTGGGCCACCATATCATGGAAATGCCTCAGTCCAATAGTGGCCCTGAATGGTAGAATCAACAGCAAAGATTACCTGAACATTTTGGGTGATCATGTTCATCCAATGGTCAAGACTTTATTCCCTGATGGTGACTGCATCTTCCAAGATGATAATGCTCCAATACATACTGCTTGAGTGGTTAAGAATTGGTATGAAGAGCATGAAAATGAGCTAGAACACATGGAATTGCCTCCCCAATCTCCAGATATAAATATTATTGAACATTTGTGGTGTATTTTGAAGCAACAAGTTACGAGTCTCTATCCTCCACCTTCGTGTCTTAAAGAGCTGGAGCAGGTGTTAATGGAAGAATGGCTGAAAATTCCTCTGGATGAAATCAGGAAGCTGTATGATTCCATTCCTAGACGTATTAAAGCTGTATGTGAGGCTAAAGGAGGACCAACTCCATATCAAATAAATTTTCTTTGAATTTAACAAGTGTTTCAATTATTTTGTCCAACCCCTGTAGAAGAATGGATGGTGGAACAATGTTTTGAAGGAATAACAAAAGACAAAATATATTAATAGCCACAAAGGATAGAAAACTATGGAAAGCCATGACCACCAATGTCCTGAGGTTACATGGCACATAGAAGAAGAATGAATAAAATAGTGTAATATATGGGCAAGGGGTATAAAATTACACCAGTATTATCGATTTATAAAAATCTGGTATTAATAATAAACTTCGATTTATACCTCATTAATGCCCACCATTCTAAAAGTGGAGAGGTGGACATTAATAGGTTAAATTAATTTAAATTTAATTAATATCTATTTGTGTATTAAATTAATTAATTATTTTTGTTTTGTAATCACTGTAATTATTTTATTGTTATTATCGTTTCATGAGAAACAATTAATATTAGGTTTTTAAAAATTTTAAGGAAGTTTGAAAATGGCAACATTTAGAATTATATTGTAGAGGTGTACTTCAAATATATTTCTGCAGAGAGCAGATATTTTAAGAAAGCATATCGCGAAGGAAAAATGTGGGGAATAAATATGTGAACAAGATGTCAGTTTTTGATTCTGACAAATCAATAAACCAAAATATGTAATGTAATATTTCAGGTCACTTATTCTCTTTTTTGATTCTTCAATCACATATTTGTTAAAAGCAAAAAGAAATTATTCCCCACCTTAGTAAGTCATGTCGACATAAACATAGTATTTCTAGTACTCTGGTACATTATGGCATCTTTTTCTTCCAATTCCAAAGACAGTTTTTTTTTATATTTGTAAAAAAATCTGTATTGTTACATTGAGGTAAATATAAAGAGATCAAAATAAAAAGAGATCAAAATATAAAGAGATCAAAATAATTTTCTTCTTTTTTTTTTTTTGGTTACATTTTGCATTAAATAACAATCCATTTTAAGCAAAAATAAAAACAACAAACATGCAGACCATATACTGTGCCATGCAAAAGTGTTAGGCCCTTTTAGCAAGGCCTTTAATCAGGAGATTGGGTGTTTTCAGGAGCATCGAAATACATCTTAATTGTTGTTCCCAGATCCACTCTGACCTGGGGTGGTAACACTGGTTAGAGTCCCAGCTATGGGTAATCCCTTAATCTGAGGTCAAATCACTGAAAGTATAAAAATACATTTTTATAATAAAAATACCAGCAATACATTTTCATAGTAAAAAAATTACCAACAATACATTTTTGTAAAAGAAATTACTGATGCTCACAAGAAAATTAAATTTCAGCATTAAATGACTTATAAGGAGTTGATATACTGTGAAACAAATATTTTTTGTTAGGTTATTTTAAATTATTGTAAATTTTTAATAATTGCCAACAAGTGGAGTGATTATATTGAACTGATTGCTACATCTACTGCTAAGAAAGTTGGTTCACTGTGTCGTACCAGACAAGTTTTCTTGTCAGAATCCATCTTTCACATTTGTAAATCTACCATTGGTCTGTACATAGAATACTGCTGGCATATCTGGTCTGGTACACCTGTTATATATCTTGATATTCTTGACAAAATTCAAAGAAGGGTCTGTGATGTAATCGATCCTGACCTGGCATCTTAACATCAGTCTCTTTCCAACCAATGTGACATGGCTTCCCTCTGTATTTTCTACAAATATTTTCATGGCAATTATTCTGGTGAGCTGTTCTCTTTAGTGACTCAATTTTCATGACTTTAAGCATGCTACTAGATTGGCAAATAGGTTTCACTATTTTATTGTTGAACTAGCTAGATGTAACCGTCAATTCTAGTCTAATCATTTCTTTTCTTGCACTTCTCATCTGTAAAACTTCCTTCCAATATCTTGCTTTCCTGTTACCTACAATCTTAAAAAAATTAGATGCAATATCAATCACAATCTGATGTATTCCTGAAGCCTGTTCCTTTATTATCTTTTTCTTCTGTTTACCTCACTAAAGACTTCTCCTTCTGCATTCTAGTGGCATTATTAACTTGCTTGGGATGAAATAAAATCTTCAAGATGAAAACATTAGACAGAATTAAAAATATCTTTGTTTACAATGCTTTATTCCAAGGCTTATTTCATATCTGTATCTAAAGACCATTACTCTATAATGTCTCCACAAAAGGTATAAATCCAACTTTCCTAGCACTATCCCGTATGGGATTTTTAATGACTTCCACATCAAGTTGGGCAGCTGACAAGGAAGAGACAATTGAATAGTTTAAAGATATTTTATATACAACAATAATATATAAATCAAAACATGAAATGAGAGAGTTGCTAAAAAACATACTTTTAGCAGGTATAGTCAAACAATTGGGTCAGTTCCAGCACATTTCAGTTAGAAACAGTTTGTTAAACTTATCTGTCCTTCAAACAAAGGTTGTTTGTCTCGGGGCCATCCGGAAGCTTTAAACACATATCTTCTCTTTAGAAGCGGGACTTCTAATTTTCACTGGTTTGGGTGCCGTTCCCCCGGAGGCAACTAAAGATGTCTGTCTCCTTCAAGATCTTGTGCTGCATTTACTTAGCATTCATAATTATGTGCCTAATCTTATTTGGAATGAAGACTGGGTTATACCATTAAAAGTAGATAATATAATCTTCCACTAGTAGCAAAAGCAAGGGGAGATAACCTAATTTCTTATAAACATAGTGTACAGAGAAAAATATCTTCCACCAAATAACTGACTTCCTTTTGTCTGCTAAAAGACCATGAAACCCCATTTGCATAGACAAAACATTGTTAGCCTCTCTACTCTATCACTATTTCTATGGCAAATTTGTCAAATGAGTTACATTACCTAGTTTCACCAGCTTCTCCCATGTTCACAGGATTGAATCATCCTCATTCCCTTCATATTCCATTGGTAAGGAGGAAGTTCTGCTTAGACAGCTTCTTCCATAGAACTCTCACTTTGTGGAACAGACTCCTGAGAGTGCGCTTCACTAATCATTACAATCTTAACCTCTCCAAGTCTAGGATAAACTGTTATCTATCCTACATATCCTCATAATATGCATTTCTTACTTCCTCTCTTTACACTGTTACAACAATCTCATTCAGTAACTCTCTACCTTTTGGGCCTTGTATTTGGTTAATAATAGCATAAAATTATGCAAAATCCTGACTACACAGTCCATGGCATCTAAACAACTGTCTGCGGTCATGGAACATACTCTATGACCACTGGCCACTGAATTTAACTAAATAGCTTCAGAAATGCCAAGCATTTAGAGTTGTGGTTCTCAACCTTTTTTCACCCATAGACATTTACTTTTAATTCTTTTTAGTGGACCCCCATAACTGTTTAATGAAAAAAAAGCTTATTTTATTTTTTACTAATAGATAAATTTAAGCATTGTATTATAGAAATAGTAAATGTCTCTGCTTTATTTTGAAGTAAAACTAATTTAATGAAAATAAACTTGTATTTAACAACTAAATTCTATGGAACATTTATGTCAGTTATGTGCCATGTGTGATACATGGTTAGGTGATCACATATCTTTTGATGCATGACTAATGAGGCAGATTTTTTTCCCCTCGGTAGGTTGCCATTACTTTCTGCGGTAGACCAGTTGCCATCCAAGGCTATAGAGCCCGGTCTGTCCTTCTATTTACCCATAGCTGGGGGATATACACATTTATGTACACTAGTAAAATAACTCATAGTAAACCATTTTTTAAAATGAACCCTGTGGACTCCAGTAATGTTGCATGGACCCCGGTTGAGAACCACCGATTTAAAGGAAGAATAAGGCTGTTCTTTATATTTTTAAAAGAAAAATGCTTACCACTTACCTTTAATCATCAAACACATTCTCTTTGTTGTCTTCTTCTTCATCTTTATTTGGGTTGTATACAGGTGTTAATATTTCCAAAAACTTCAGATTGAAAGTACTTTTTTGGGAACTTATTCTATGAAATGTGATAAATGTACAAGTGGCATTTTGACTTAATTACTGATAATTTGTATAAGTATGACAAGCTAGCTTACAGGATAGATGTAGTGGTATAAAATGTAGGTTCAGGAAATCTATTAGTCACAACTGTTTTGCTGGTTCACAGTTGAAGCTTGAACAGATAGTGAAATTTACTTACTACTGGGTAAAAAAGTACCCTAAGAATTTGTATAGAATGTGGGTTACTCCACTTGGCTTTGGCAAATGCCCATTACATGGCACTGTTTACGTCTATGAAAAATATACATTTCCTTCCTCTACCTTTATTTTTCCTTCCTCTTGCTTCCAGATGTAGTAGCACACAGGTGTAAGCATCCCAACTGGGACACTTTTGTCTTCCCAGTTGACATACTGATTTGAACTCTCATGCACATGCACACAAACACATGCACGCAAACACACACACGCATGTGTATCACACATAATTATATTCCACAGAAACAAGCGTATTCTTAATAGCTAGATTTTTAATGTCTTTTTCTTTCCTTTCAACTGTGTATACATTAATATAATTTCTTTTGTGTTAAAACTCACATTGTTGTTTGTTTTAAAATCCATCTTTTGTCTCCTGTTTTTACCCATACTCACATTGGTCAAATATTTTTTGTGGGGAAAATGTTCCAGGAGCCATTAAATATTTATTGAAATAAAAACACACCTTCCAACAAAAGGGTGATTCTGGCAACAAGACGTTAATTTAGGATGGGGAGTCTCAAAAGTTGACTGCTACAATTTAGCTAGGGGAGTTCTGCAGAAATTATGGTGAATGTAGTCAAGAGAGAAGCTATGGTTGTCGAGATAGACAGAACAGAATTCCAGAAAAGGAAATAAGAGACAAGCATTTTTGCATCAAAAAGATAAGTGACCCCAAAAACAACCAGCATTTAATAAGCAGAAAATAAATAACCATTGTCTTGAATCATACTACTTTCCTACTGCCGTCTTGCAGCATGCCTGGTAAATAAAACTCAAGCTGGTTTTTAGTATGTGCCTATATTTCTGAGATGAGGTATTATGTACACTATTTACATTGTTCAGACTATCATCCTCATCTTTGTTGCCATATTTATCACATTTCGGCTGTTGTACGCTCCAGCCTTCTTCAGGTGATTGGAATGTCGAACTGAACCCTTTATTTCACTCGCTGGAGTAGACTGTTCTAGTTCCATGTGCCATGTCTAATGGATGTCAGTTATCAGTTATCTCCTGTTAATTCCCCTCTCCAGGTTCTCCCCCACCTTAACCAGATATTGAACTCACACTCTTTTGGGTCCTGTCACTGGATCTAACTAACACCTTTATCCACTGTGCCATGTGTCCTTGAGTGTGAGTTTAATACCTGGTTAAGGCAGTGGGGAACTTGGAGAGGGGAATTAATAGGAGATAACTGATAAATGACATCCATTAGACACGGTACATGGAACTAGAACCGTCTACCCCAGCGAGTGAAATAAAGGGTTCAGTTCGACATTCCAACCACCCGAAGAAGGCGAGAGATTACAACGACCAAAATGTTGTGATAAATATGGCAACAAAGATGAGGACGATAGTCCAAACAATGTAAATAGTGATTTTATTTCATGTTAACTTTTTTATAAGGAGGCACAGTGGGGTCATGGATAGAGGAATCAGAGAGCTGAATTCAAATTGAGCTCATTGCATTCTCTTTATGCTAATATTCTTGGGAATGTTATGAATCCATCTCTTCTTGCCCCCTCCCTATGGGTAAAGAGTAGGACAGACTGGGAACTATAGCCTTGGGTGACAACCAGTGTAGGAAAAGGACAATTCAGAATTCAAAACCTGAAAGCTTAATCTATGAACTGAGGGTTGCCCACACTATGTTCCTTGGTTTTGAACAGTCTATCAAGAGCTTGGAGAAGAGATGGGCACTGCCAAGTTATCTGAAAGGATCATGGGGAAGAAGAATCAAAGTCTGTTTCTTCTGGCCTCAGGTCTTCCCCACCCCGACAACTGAAGCAGTCAGGGATTAAAAAAAGACTTTCTTATTGATGACTAGCAGTATAACCCATCTTTGGCCGAGTCTTTCATTTCTGGGAATTTTTGCCGTTCAATTCGAGCAGTTTAACTTTAAAGTCAGCTAACCTGAAAATCAATATTAGTAACAACATTTAGGTGCAACTGAGGCACGTCCGCAAAGTGGGGGGTTGTAACAATTTGAATGGGGGGGATGAAAAGGGAACTATATAATAATAGACAATATTATTGTAATAATTTAAAGTATTTATTTTTATTAAAGGTTTTATGAAAGATATATATCCAAAAACAAATAGTAAATAGCAAAATGTTACTGAGAGTTATAATGGACAGGAAGTAGTGGAGAGCCATTGTCACCAACAATTTGGGCTCAAAACTAGCACTGAAGAATTATCTATCAAACAAAAATTCATCAAAATCGGATGAAAACTATGAAAATGCATAAACAACATCTGATCAAACACACACACATATACATATATACACACATTTTTAGAATTATAGATATAATAGAGTTTTTTTTATTAAATTTCACCCTATACAAAGCCTAAAAGCCAGTCAAGGTAGAGAGTTACTGAATGAGGTGTGTGATACAAATATAAGAGGGGAAAATCGAAGTGAAGATTATAAAGATATAGCAGATAGATAGCATTTGATCCTAGACTTGGAGTGGTTAAGATTTTAGTGCTCAGGGAAGCATCCACGTGGGAGTCCGTGATAAAAACAGAATACGCAGACTCAGTAAATTTATTTACATCTTGATCATAAAAGCAAATTTTTAACAATTTTCTTTCTCATATTTTATACTGTTTACAGTTTTGTTTCTTTTTTTTAGGGAAGGCCTGAAACACCTGAAGAGCCACTCGAAGCCAAATTAATTGTAAGTTCCTTTTAACAACTTGATAAAAATATTTCTCCTCAACACCTCAAAATGAACTCCAGCTTGAACAATCATAAACATTTAATTGTTCAAAAAGTTTCTTCTATGTTTGTCTTTAGATGGCATTAGGAGTGTTTAGTTTTAATTAATTAAATTAAAAAAAGATTGCTTTTGAACTGTGACATCTGTTATATGAGCCTGTTATCATCATCAGTCTCATGATTGGGTGTGGTTGCAGGGTCACTGAGCAGCTGAGCAGCTGACCGGTTTCCTCCCTATATCTATGTTGAAAGCCAGAGAGTTATTCATTCATGCATAACATATCTTGGGCAAACAGACCTGAAGAAGAGCTTATTCCTTTCCAGGTCAAGCTACAGCCAATGTCCTCCAACCTGAAGGCTCAACTTGGTCAAAAACACATGACAGTTGATTCCATTGGAGGTACACTCCAACCTGGCTATCGACTTTCACTCTAGGGTTGCTCTCTGTTCAGCTACTCCATGTCATCAATGCACTGACTGCATACATAACTATGGAGCCCAGCCTACCATATTGCGCTAGTTGGCTGTTTACTCAACTGAAAGATTTAGACACCCTTTGACGATGTTGTTTTTAATCTACTGGCTGTCTAGCATACACACCACCCGCACCCTCACAATGGAAGAGATGAGCCAGCAGCTGCCAACTAAGGCCTCGTCCATGTATTGAAAAGCCTGCAGGAGGAACTGGTTTAGTTAGTGATGATCCAAACCTGTAGCAGGTAGTGTTAGGTGACATGCTATCCATAGCACTTGTAGAGTCACCTGAAATAATAATATAATGACAATGTGAGTCTATATTTGTTTTAAATTGTCAAACTAGCATATTTTTGGTTATATTTATACTAATATTTCAATATAGAAGGCTCTTTTATTTTAAAAAAAGAAAAAGAAATGTGACTCAAATGCAAAAATGGTTTTGCCTGGATCTGTCTTCCCAGGTTTTTGTTTTTATCTCAGTGTCAGGATTCTAAACATTTAACAGCACATCTTTCAAATGAAACATATGAAAGGTTATTTTCTGGAGGAAAATAGTAGCAGAATGTCATTTGAAATAACATTTATATATTCTTTTCAGAAATATACAATAACAATAAAATGTTCAATTTCACCTGCAGTGAAGTTTGTTTTTATCAAGTACCATATATACTTGCATATCAGGCAACTTTTGAAGTTAATTTTACAATAAATGGATATATAGTTTGCAAAATGGTATAGCCAGAGCCAGGAGTACATACACTAATTTTATATTTCGTGTATGAAGCGACTACATTACAATAAGATTCAAAATTAGGTCTTCAAAAGCCGCATGATACATGAGTATATATGATAAGTGTTTGTAGTGCAATGTTAGATATGTGGACAGGCTTACTTTATGACGGTCAGCCTAATGATTCTGTCAATACATGGACAAGGCCTTAGTCAGCAGCTGCTGGCTCATCTCTTCCATTGTGTGCATGTGTGTGTGTGGGTGGTGTGTATGCACATGTAGATCAAACCAGTCTCCGAAATTGTTTTGAACCCCATGAAGCAGTATGCTTCTATTTTTATGTCCATAAGGAAGATTCATAATCTAATCTCACATGGAGGTGTGAACTTTTTGAATACAAGGTTTTCATTAGTTAAAAAATAATTTCACACTGGCTTGCAAAAATCTTTTTCTTGAATTTGCAGGAGTGATGAATGTCATTTTATTATTGTTATTTTCTAAATGGTCCAAAAATAACGTGGTAGGTCTACAACTACATCCACCAAGTATTTTGGTAGTATTTGCCCTAGTAAATATTGTTTATCAAATAAACCTTCTGATGGGATTTTATTGGTTGAAAAGTATATGTAGAATTTAATTCCTATAGTTTCTCTGATTTATAGAGAAGTTATTGTGAGTGAGTAAATGTCTCAGAAATAGTTTACAAAGTTTTTGGCTGTAAATTTCTTGCTCAATAACAATTTGTAGTCAAATAGACCAGGTGAGTTTGACAGGATTCAAATGAAGATATTATACAGAGTGCCCCAGAAGTAACTCTCTATTTCAATGAAATCAGGCAAATTTTGAAAAAACTGACATAATTTTATGTTTATTACTTAATTATGATACAAAACAAATAGATTTATAAAGATATTGTCAAAACCTCATTGAACATTTTTAGCATATGCTCCATCTGTATCCCTGCCCATTTCAAATCTATCCTTAGCATTATGAAACACATTTTGAAGCATTTCAGGAGTTATGCTGATCACATATTAAATATGATGAACAGAAATAAAAGTGATTTAAAAAAAAAAAATTGTTCGAATTCACTGAGATAATCCTAGGATGCCCTGTATAGGAATAATCAACATTTTTCTGCAATAAGTGAGATGGTAATATTAGTCATTAAGGAAATATTCAGCATACACTGACCGACCAGCCAGTACTACTTGAGTTACACTTTTCTTTACTCACTGGCCATCGGGCTGGGATCAAAGGGCAGATAAACTAAATTTTGTCTCTCAACTGTGTCTCTGTCTTTAGACAGAATGCAACATAGTTGTGTGTCTGTCTGCAGTACAACTGAAAATATTATTAAGAGTTGCCCAGTCCCAAGAAATAGCTGCCCACAGCAGTACCAGCATCATTGTACTAAAGAGGAGTGATCAGTAGTAATACCAATACCAGCACAACTGATGTTTGCGGAGACTGAGCTATTTAGAGACCTGACACAGCTGCACATACTCGGGCTCCCCACATTAAACTGACCTTGTGTCACATCTTTGACAGGGTAGACAAACTACATTTTATCTCTAAATTGTGTTTCTGTCTTTGGGTAGAACACACAAAAAATTATTGATGGGCACCTGGTCCTGATGATTCCAATCCTGCAACAACAGCTCCAAAGAGGGAAGAATCAGTGGAATATCAATGTCTGTACAATGTTGGTTGAAGAGACTGGGCAATTTTTGGCCTAAAACCATGTGTATACATTTGGGCTCCCCACTTTAAATCAGCCTTGGGCTATATCCTGCCAAAGTAAATAGCAAGTATAGTACCTGTCATACAAATCTGTAATGGTAATGTTAATAGCTGTTCCCTTATGAAATATTTAGCATTCATTGACTAAACAGCCAGTGCTACTCTCAGTTTGGGTTTGGTAGCAACTTGCTGTGTCATACAAAACTAACCCTAGTGCAGTCTACTGTAGGTTCAATACCCTTATCTTCTATACTAATTTTGTTATAACTGATTCATACACTGAGATATATGAAGTATTTAGTATTTATCAATTCTACATCCTAAATTTTTATGATGGATTCAAGGTTAATGCCATCTTTGCTTTCATTCCAATTCCAGATCATAGTTTTTGTTTTAGAAAGATTTATCTTGAGTCCTATTTCTTGGAACACTCAACAGAGGATTTTGATTTTTTGTTCAATATCATTCTTATCCTAACTATGAATATCTATGCCATTAGCATGGCCCCCACCTCATCATCAGTACATTGGCCTCCAGATCAAACACTGAAAATCATTTGCACCAACTTGGTTATGTTAGTTGCTTTGATGTGTAGCTTCCACACCAGTAAAATAAAAATCTACTGAATACTACCTTCCATCTTTACACAAATTATGAAATACAATGAATAGTGGATATAATATAGAATGCCAGAGATCATGTTGCAAGTAAAATTAACTCTCTTCTTCTATTAGCAATCATGGCTCTCCACAACTTCCTATCCTGGTTCATTAGTCTAAACGTCTGGAAAACCTAAACCAGAACATATCATTTACACTGTTTAAAAAAGTTAGAGTCTACTCAAACACATGTATCCACTTAATATAACATTTATAGTAATAAGATATATATATATAATTAAGTAATTCATCAAGTCTAGAAGAAACCTCTATAGAATGCAGAAAGCACTGGAAAACCATTTTGTCCTATATTTGGGACTCATCAGCAGTGCGCATCCACTACCGAGAATTGAAACCCGGACAGATACATTATCAGGCAAACGTCATACCAACTGTACCAATGGGTCTTGATGATGAAGAGGTAGTAAATTAGACTTGATATAGCGCTGCTCAATAACATATTCCATGGTGGAACTCATCTGAGTTTCCCTTACCCATAGGACTGTGCCCCCAGGAGCCACGACTACTATCCCCAAGCCACTCCATCCAGAGCATTAGAAGCTGGTTCAAGCAAGGATATATAAGTGATAGAAATTATTAGGAGGATTTGAGATAATTATAATTAAGTAATTCATCGAGGCCTGTTGATACAGTTGATATGACGTTTGCCTGATAACATAACTGTCAGGGTTTCAATTCTCAGTAGTGGATGCGCACTGCTGATGTGTCCCAAATATAGGACGAAACAGCCGTCCAGTGCTTTCTGCATTCTGTTGAGGTTTCTTTCAGACTCAATGAATTATATATATATATTTGCGGCCAAAATGTTCAGAATGGCATTGTTTTCGTCAGTAAAGTAGGTATAAGTTTTATCAAAGTTGTTTTATATTCTATAATTTTCACAGACAATAAATACAATATTATTTGTTATTGTCTGAGATTTTGGTGTAATTTGAGAGGATAATACAAAAGTTATGGATGATTTAGTGATTTACTGCAAAACCCATGGTGGCCAAAATGATCAGAACGGTTGAAAAAATAACAAAATAATAAAAAATGACAGAGAATAGTTTTTCTTGTGATTAAAATTCTAAACATTTTTCTTGTGATTAAAATTATCAGCATAGCCTTTTAAAACAATCAACCTTACCAAGAGAGTCAACAGTGTTTACAAAATTAACAGTGTCAAGAGAAAACCTGTCCTTTTGATAAATCATTTTTTTTTACTGGTACAAAGGTTAAACTTTGCCTTATTTCAATTCCTTTTGTTTGATGCTTGTGCCTATTAAAGTGAAAAGTTTGCATATTTTTTCCTTACAGTTCATGTCATCATTTTGATAATCAACTAACTTTTCCTTTGTTTCTTTTGCAGCCTTCTAACCAAAATCCAGATAATCAGCTTCCTGCCAAGACCAACACCATGTTGCCAGTCATACAAGATATTAACCAAGAGTTATCTATGCTTTTAGAAGCACATGGTCAGCATTCAAAAGAGCTTTCTTGACTTTTTTGATTAGTTGTTTTATATTGGTTCCCTCTTCTTTCAGTATCTATCTTCATATATTCTCATTGTGATTTTGTCTATTTTCAGATTGCTCTTTCTATGAATTATGTCCCCTTCAAGATATAAGTGATCATGGTTCTCCACAACTTCCTGTCTTCTGTCATTCTAAATAATTCTTACTCTTTTACAACACCTCTTTGACTCTGTAGTACTTATTTCTCCATCCATTTACTTAAATTTGGCAAATAGGTAACTCACTGCTTTCCTCTGCTCTTCTTGCCTTTTATGGGCCCTTTCAGTGTTAAATTCTCCAAACCTTCTTTTCTTATGATGCATTCTTGAAAATTTCATCAATCTCTGTCTCTTTGTAATTCCTATTTTCCTTTAAAGCCTCCTCATTTGTCAAATGATCTGCCTATGTTATCCTCAACATTCACTGATAAAAATACACTCCTGCTACTTCAAGTTTTTTCTTCATTTTCAATGGAATTGTTCAATATTAACTGCCATATTGTTAGGTAGACATTATATAACAGTTCAGCATCATTTTCTTCAATTTTAATATTTTCAACCCATTACTTCTTCTATGTACTGTTTCCCTTCAGAATGTGGACAATCATGGTTCTCCACAACTTCCTGTCCTTTGTAGCTCTTAGTAAGTTTTATTTTTATTTTTTTTGTTGTTTCACCAAATCCCTGTCCTGCCAACCAGTCCCTTTTGCCTTCAACATGTCCTGTAAGTGTTAAATTCTCCAAGCCCTCTTTCTTCATTATGTGACTTAAAAATTTCAATTGTATCTTTCTTATTCTAAATATGTGTCCTTTTTGTTTCCATTTTTTCTAAAACTTTCTTGATGCTCACATGTCCAGTCCATGGTATTCTCAGCATCCTTCTGTAGAACCACATTTCTGTTGTTTCAAGTTTCTTCTTCATCTGTGAAGAGATTGCCCAGCATTCACTACTATATAGGAAGACTGATATTAAACCATCTTTAACTATTCCTATGCATTTTTTTACAATAAGTTTTACCCTGTATAAGGCTTAGGGGTCACTCAAGGTAGAGGGTTATGTTAAGGGGTAGTTTATATGGATAGGAGAGGAAGATAATGGTTAACTCTAGACTTAAACAGGTTAAGATTGTAGTGAATGGGGAAACATCCTCTTGGGAGCCTTTTCCATAGGGCAGTGGTTCACAGGAAGAAGCTGTTTGAGTGGAACTTACTTCTTGCTGATGGAATACGAAGGGAATGTGGGTGATTCGCTACTATGTAAGTGGCATGGTGGATCCTAACTGTGAAGGTCAGACTTGGTGGAACCAGGAGATGCAGTTTGTATTTAGTTTTCTATGTCACACTTTCTGACATATGCTATTACACTATACACCTAGTTGAATTTCTATACATGCTTGATTTTGACATCCCCAATGTGTAACTCATGCCTTGAACTGTCCTTTTTGCTCATAACCATATATTCCTTTCTTCATTTTCTTTTTCTTTTTCTTTTTTATTCATTTCACCACAAGCAAAGCAATAAAGCCACTAAAATGCAAGAAGCTACTGAGTGTGAAAGAATATGAGAAAATGAAAAACATTATTAAGGAGAGAGGAAAATAAATTATATTACCAGATTGTTATGGGAGTCATCAGTTTGTAGCAGTGTTGGAGAGAGATAAATATTTATATGATAGGCTGTAGTGGAAATATTATTGTGTTTGGGAGATATATGTATATTTATACGATAGGTTAATGTGGTGATATTATTGTATTGAATAGAGAGATATATGAGGGTGGGCTGAAAAGTTCATAAGCTCACTACAAGGGAGAGATGCTAGAGCTATGAAGTCTTGCATACATTAATTTCAACTCTTCTTATTAATAACTGCATTGCTTCTTTACAGGAAAGGGGACATCTGACTGTTCAAAGAAGACTTCAAAAGTAACAAGTAGTGACTTCTCTGGAAAATGGACAAAATTTGGCATTATGGTGTTATCAAGTACCAGCAGAAAAAGGGTTTAGCTTCCAAGAACATTTATGCTGAAATAGTTGCTATGGAAGGGAATGATGCCCCAGCTGCACAATGAATTTGGCATGACAAAAGTTTCTGCTCGGTGGGTGCCATGTCTTCTGACACTTTATCTAAAGCACACAGGCTGATCACATCACAGGAAAATCTGACATTGTTTGAAGCAGATCCAGTTGGTTTCCTAATCCAGAATGAGTGTTGGGTTCATCACTTTGAGCCAGAGACAAAGAGGCAATTCATGTAGTGGAAACACCTCTCCTCACCTGCTCCAAAGAAGATCAAGTTCATTTCAGGTGCAGGGAAGATGATGGTCTCAGTTTTTTAAGATGCAAAAGGCATTGTGTTTATTGATTATCTTCAAAAGAACATACCATCAATATAGTGTACTATGCCAATTGCTGAGGCAGTTATGAAAGGCTATCAAGACCAAACGCCCAATAAAATTGATAAATGGGGTTTTGTTTCATCTCCAGCGCACAAATCCTTGGTTTCAATGGATTCTGTTTATGATTGCGACTTTGAATTGGTTGATCATCATCCCTATTCTCTTGATCTGACTATCATCTGTTTTCCAAAATTAAAAAAAAACACTTGGCTGGGAACCAGTATTGCAGTGATGATGATGTCATATCTGTTGTTGATGACTTTTTGACCAACAGAAGGAACAGTCTTCTTATAACAGTCAGATGTCAGTTTACCTGGAAACAAACAATGCAGTTATTAATAAGAAGAGTTAAAATGAATGCATGGAAGATTTCACAGCTCTAGCATCACTCCTTCATAGTCAGCCTATTCAAATTTCAGCCCACCTTTGTATTTATGTGATAGGTTGCAGTGGAGATATTATCATATTGGATATATATATATATATATATATATATATACAAATCCAAATGTAAAAGAATGAAGAATAAAATTCCAACGTTCAAAACATTAATTTAAAACAGGGCTCAATACAAAAGTAGTACAATAAATATTTATTATACACTGTTAGATTAGAACATGTAAGTTACTACTACAAAATTGTACATTTTGTTTTGCCATTGAATAAACAATGTCTCATCAGGTAGTTAACAATGATTGTAATAAACAATTTTATTGAAAATTTCAATTTATGAAACACCACTTCATTTTTCGTTTTTACAAAATTTTCCATACAAGGTGAAAAGCATTTTTATAAAGAAGAAGGAAAGAAAATAAGAAATCATTAAAAAGAAAAGGAAGAGGAAAGAAAAGAAAGGCAAAAGAAAGCATAAGAAATTAAACATACTACAAATATATATTTATGGGATATGTTGAAGTGGAGATATTATTGAATTGTATATATATATATATATATATATATATATATATATATATTTAAACAGTAATTTAATCAGTATTTTTATGTGTTCTGGGTCTTCCAGTTGTAACCTGCTGATTACTTCCATTACTGCTACTGTTGAATCAAGCAAAGTAAGGAAGCCCCCACATGACACAATAGCCAACAAGTGAGATAGTTTCTATATTAAACTAATTATTCAAAGTGTACTTTATCAGCATTGATGCTTCTTCATATTTTCTGTAGAAGATTTCATATCAATGGACTTTTTCCAATGGAATTTTCACAATAGACTTTTACTGATTTTTTTCATAAATTATGATTTGTACTTAAAAATAAAACAATATAATTGCATATATATGGCAGCAAAAAAAAAACAGCAAAAGAAAATCTGTGATTTACATGAGAACTAGTTTATTTGTGCCACCAAAAATGGTGCTAATATTTAAATTTTTGTGATTTTACAAGTCCAATGCAATGAGAAAATTACTTTCTAAAATTCTGGAATGGAGAGTTAACATTATTTGTAGTCCAACTAATATGCTCATCTTCATTGTTATTACCACAAGGTTTTGGCTGTTGTGCTTTCCAGCCTTCTTTAAGTCTCTCTTGATCTGGGTAACCTTCAAGGAATTTTGAACTGAATTCTTTACTCAATCTATGGGGAATGGGAGGAAAATAGTTCTGTCTGTTTCTTGGAATATATTGTCTTGTTTAGATATAATCAGATATTGCTCATCCTGTTTCCACTGAGACCAAACATATCTGCACTATCCAACCCAGAGATTGTACTCACAATTACTATGACAACATGGTTGCAAAAACAACATTAGTTTTAAGTCTCCAAATTCTAACTTCATGATTGTACTGCAAGATAATGACCTACAGCAGTGATTTTCAACTAATGTGCCACTGCACTTTGGTTTACTGTGAGAGGATCATATATATGCCGTGAAGGTTTTTAAAGGTCATTAATTAAGTTATTTCCACATGAAGTCCAAAGCACAATAAATGTGCATAACAAAATTAGAAATCCCTTTATATTGATTAAAAATGTATATTATTGTTATAATAATAAATATATACATAATATAAATAATGTAAAATGCCAGCTTTTTTGCAATAACAAATATTAAAACAAAAAATTGATCATGACTAGAATCCTTGAAAAAAAGATTTAAGAGTATGACAGTTTAAAATTCAACTTTGCAAAGAAGATATTCTTAAGAAATGTCAAGCTCAGATATCTCATTAAATGTTAAATTATAATAAACAGAAAAATGAATATAAGTTATTTTTTAAGAATTTTAATTATCTTTTTATTATAAATTATAATAAATTGTTTTGTTTGTGTTGATAAATAAATCATAGCAAAAAGTATGATCTCTTTTTTTGATCATCATAATTTAAGTATGCCATGAAAGTTTAATTCTAGGTTCATGTGTGCTGTGGAATTTTAACTCTAGGTTCAAGTGTACTGTAGGTGTTTGACTCCAGGTTCAAGTATGCTTCAGATGTTTAACTGTAGGTTCAAGTGTGCTACAGACTTTTAATTCATGGTTCAAGAGTGCCACAGGTGTTTAACTCTATGGCCAAGTGTGCCGTGAGAAAAAAGAAAAGGTTGAAAAACATTGACCTACAGGATAAAATGTTGGTTAGTGAATTTTGCTCGATCCCTGGTTTGGGTCATAAAAGAAGAACCATTAATATCTTAAAATTATCTGATGAACTAAGTCTTTGAAAAACTTTTAAATGTTTCTGTATTTTTCTCCTTTCTTTTTAATTCAGGTTGGTGGAAAAAATAATCATCATCTATAGACGTGTGGAAACCCATCTACATTTGAGATAATGGCCGATGAATGAATATGATTATTGGACCCGAAAATTATGAATACTGGATGAATGGATTTAATTATTTTAATCATCAGCATCACAGAAGTAGAGTAGATCTAAATTAGTATTGTTGACTGGTTTGTTTGCAATCAGCATTGTATTTTCAGTTTTTGGTTTATTTCCCATTTGATGATTTTACTGGGCCCCTGAAATCTTCAAAAATTCATTGTCTAATCAGATTTGAGCTCTCCAACATAAAGTAACCAATGAAACACAATAAATAATCTGAATGCAATTTCATAATTTTCACTGATTTTCATTATTTACATTATTTCCATGCCAAATATTTATTCTTCAGGTCCACCAGTTCAGACCTTTACAACTAGGACAGGTCATGCTACTACCATGGAGTCGAATCAGAACCATTTCCTCCATATTTCAGTTGAAAGGGGAAAAATCCACACGGGCAGTTTTTCTCCAAGAACTAAATCTTTAACTTCTTAAAGGAAGTCAAACTTCATACCAAAATATAAAACTATAAAAACTCCTAACACAACTCTATAAAACATTTAATGCATTTTGAAAACTGAAAACAAAAGGAAAAGGAACTCTTCAGACTTCATAAAGATTCCCACTAAAAATAATGCAAACTAATAACCAACTTTTTATCAGAAGCCAAATACAAAATAACTTGTATTAGATTCCAGCATCTCTAATAACTGAAAGAAAAAAATGCTCCATCCATCTTGTACATTTATAAACCTACCATTCATCTGTGCATTGAATACTGTTGCCATAACTAGTCTGTTGTTCTTACTATTCATCTCAAGGTTCTTGACAAAATCAAAGAAGGATCTGCAATGTAATCGATCCTGACTTGATATCTCAACTTCAGTCACTTTCTCACCAGCATGATGTGGCCTCCCTCTGTCTTTTCTACAAATATTTTCATGGCAATTGCTTGGACAAGCTTTTTCCCCTGGTACCCCAACTACATGAATTTAAGTATTCTACTAGATTGGCAACTAGGTCTCACCTGTTTACTGTTGAAATAGCTAAATGTAACCACCATTTCTACTCTAATAGTTTCTTTTCTCGCATTTTCCACTTACACCCTTCTGTTTACTTGCTTCCTTGATAACTACAATCTTCAAAAATTGAAATGCAACATCAATCACCATCTTCTATATTCTTGAAACCTATTCATCTTTTATCCTTTCCTCAATCCTCCCTATACTCAGTCTTTTCTCTCACTTTCACTCCCTGTAAACCTCTGCATACTAGTGGCATTACTGTTTTGCTTGGGATGAAATTATTAAAAAATAATTATAATATTAATATTAATACTATACTACCAACCAAAAATTTGGAACCACATTGATTTTTCCTCTAAACTTAAAAAATGATTCACGTTTTATGTCTTTAAAGAAATAAATTTATTTTTCTATGTTTCATGTCTATCCTCCATAATAGATGCTACTCCGGGCCTCCCAGATCTTTTTCTGTGAACATTTGCACCGATTTCTGCATGTCGCTGCAAGCAATAATGCAGCCCATTTTTTTATATCTGTAATTTTCTAGCAACTTGATATTCAGAATACCTTTCTATCAAAAGAATTTCCACTTGGGCTCTTTTTTCAATATTAATATGTTTAGTTCTTGGTATTTTAACAGTTTCTGAAAATTAATTCCAATCACACATTCATGGAATTGAACCTCTACCAAGCAATAGAGTTGAAATGTTTGTAAACTTCGGCTCTACATTTAAAAAAAACGTATCAGGTTGTAACAAAATTAACAAAATTAACAAAATGAAAATGTTCCAAAGCTTATGTGAATAAATTTATAATGCTTGTAGAAAAATTTGTTTGGATTTTCTATAAGGGTTTACTTATATATACAATAGGTGAATTTATTTATCCAAATATGCAAAATTATCTTTTTTTATGAACATAGAGAAACAATTCAGGATGGCCCCTAACTTTTGATCAGTAGTGTATATATGCTTGAGAGGTCTGTTTTCCTGAGAAAAATGATTTTTGGAGAAAGATTTTATAAATTTCAAGAGATAGTAACACTGTTCAATGAATATAAAATGATAATCCTACCATTACCATTTATATTTTTAAGCAATCAGTATTTAAATTATGAACAATTAAGTGGCTGATTTTATTAATATTTTCAAGGCTTATGTCCATTGCTCTTAAGTGATTCATATCACTTCTAAATAGATGTTCAGAAATGATAAATATACAATGGATATTTATTGGGTTTAAACAATACAAGCCACTGTCCATTTATAAGCAGTTATTTTCAAAGCTGTGGAGCAACACATGAGAGAAAATATCAATACACATTTCATCATCATCATCATCATCATCATCATCATCATCATCATCATCAGTTCTATAACTGGGTGTGGTCATAGGGTCACTGAGCACCTGACCAGCTGCATCCACATGTCTTGGTTGTGTGCCAGTATCTGTGCTGAAAGTCAGAACAGCATTCATGTTCTGTGTGTCTTGGACAAGTCTGGCCACAGCCAATGTCCCCTGACATTTGGTCAGAGACATAGAGTCGTTCATTCTATCAGAGAAACCCTCTGCTCTGGCAAATGACTTCAAAGATATATTATAAAAAAATGAAGTTTCTATTTTGGAGACAGGATTTTTATATTGTAAAATTACAGGAATTTCCAAAACTTGTGCAACAGGTCATTTAATCAAGACAACACTTCAAAGGCAAGAGATCTTTAATTTTGATGCAATGCCAATTGCCATCTTCTGTTTTCCTGAAACATGTTCTTTTGTTGTCCTGGGAGGGGAAAGAGAATGAAAAGACTTTGGTGAGGTGAACGTACAATAAAAGAACAGGTTTCAGGAAGACAGAAAATGGTGACTGATGTTGCATTTGTTTTTGAAAATTGAAGAAATCAGAAGGGGTTTCCACAAGTGAGATGTGTGAGAAAAGTAACTATTAGAAACTAGCTAGCTCCTGTGGAGGGCTCTTGATTGGACCTTCATCACAATAGTAAGGGAGGAGTAGATGTGATAGGCAACCCGTAAACTACAGAACTTAAAATTGATTACTGTATTTAAGTATTGCATTAGTATTTAAGCTTACCTTTTAAAAGTTCAACAATAATTCTTCTGCTACCATTTAATTTAAAGAAAATTTGATATACATAGGTCCTTACTTTCTGTTCAAACAATTATTTTTATTTTATGGGTGACTTTCACTGTATTTTGGAATTCATTTTGATTATTCTTAAATTTATTTCCAATTTATAAAAACTGTTATCATACAAAAAAATTTGTCATAAAAAATTTTGTAAAAAATCGCCAAAATCAATCACAGTAATGAAATTTTGGGAACACAAAATTTCAGGATTGTGGACCGGATCCAGCCCAGAATATTTTTAATTTGCTCATGGAGTTGGCCTGATTCCAAAATGATATGATATGTTGGGCTATGTTCTCTAGGAATTAAAGTTGAAAAAGTGTAACATGGTGACATTCGCATTTATTATACAAAAGAACATATGGTTACATCTAGCTAGATAAACAGTAAAGTGGTGAGACCTAGTTGCTAGTCTAGTACTGTACACACAGTTGAGGCACTAAATAAAGTTCATCAGAATAATTGCCATGAAAAGACAGAGGGAAGCCACATCACATTGGTGGGAAATTGATTGAAGTCTGAATGCCAGATCAGGAGCGATTGCATTATTTGAGTCTGTTCATCTCTCTCTCTCTCTCTCTCTATATATATATATATATATATATATATATATATATACACAAGCCATCCAGTCAAAACATACATACATACATTAATTTCGTTCTGATGTCTTACTTTATTACTGCAACTGACACAGTAATTTTTTTTATTCAATGGAAAATATATATTTCACTCCTCACCATCTTCAAAGCTGAACATTTTGTATCATTTGTTTAAAATAATTATTTCAGCTGTTATTAAAACTAAAACTCTTGTATTCTTCTTCTTCTTTTCTTCACACAATGTTTAAATTTAAATTTCAACTTTTTGTTTTCACTCATTTATGACAGGGCTATCTTTTTTGGTGGTGGAAAACGGTTTATCTGGGGTCAGAATTATTAAGTGATTGTCAACTCCGCCACCATATTTTTAATAGTAGAATCAGTTAACTTTGTTCTTATTTTTGAATAAGGCAGATTGCATGATATTTAGAAAAAATAGGAATTTAGTAAATAATAATGATGATGCTGATGATGTGGCACCTTAAAACTACTCTTATACCTGTGTACAATAAAAAAAACAGTTACAGACAAGACCATCAAGAAAAAAGTGATACAGATAAGATAACAATAACAAAATCCCTATCAGCTCCTCTTTCCAAAAGATTCAGTAGATAGCACTGTATGGAATTTGCTCATCAACTCAGGTGAGTATTATTCGCTGTAAAGAAAAGATCATGTTGCATTGCTGCTCAGGTAAGACACCAGTTTCATTGACAGGGTGCAGTTTCTTGTAGTTGTGGCTTAAATATTACCCTTCAGACAGATTGTTACCCACAAGTGAAGAACAAAACAATTTCCAGCAGTAAACAAGATTTTATTCTTAGGTAGTAACTTATTGCTATAAGCGAGCTAAGTAGGGTTGAGGCGTAAGTGAGTGGGGAGGTGCACAGTTCAGCAGTCCTCATCTATGTCCATTCTCCAAGGCCCAATTTGTTCCTCCTGTTTACCCTTTCACATGATCGTCAGTTCTATAGACAACAGTTTTCTTTGTCTTGTCATCTTTGTCTAAAAAGTAATTAATCTTCCTTCTGTCACTTTCTCTCAGTCTGAGCCTCTTGCTCTTGTACTTTCAAGTTGACTCCAATTACTGATAGCCATCGGATGAAAGCAAATGTTCTGTATCGACTTTTCTGACAGGTCCCGCTGTTTTTCAATTTTTTTGTGATGTCAACGAACACTTGTTGCCACTTTTGTAATGCCACCGGATACTCGTTGTCACTTTCATAATGCTTGGTATAGTAGAGACTTTGTAATCGCAGATACTACTACATTATGCCGTTGAACAATGCTAGTGTCAGACGCATTCAAATAATCTCGCACTAATAGTACTTGCTTGATAATACCCGCTTGAATAGTAATCCGTATAGTGATCTGAATAGAGAAAAAATATAGTAAATAGAGTAAAGAAGAGCAGTCCATATAGTAATAGAAGATAGGGTAGAAATAGAGATCCGAATAGTAATAGAGGATAAAATAGATTTAGCGATTGTTAGTTGTCAGCTACTTCCTACATATATGTGTTTCCTCTATGGTCACATGGTCTACTTAATTCAATAAGGGGATCGTCTGTGTTTGCTCACTGGTGATCTAGGTTCAAACGCAAGTGTCAGCAGCGATACTTTATCCCTATATAACACAATTTAACAAAATAGCTGAGTCATATTTCTAGGATAAACACTGTACATCACTTAACATCAGAATTTGTCTAAACAGAATGCCTATATTTGCAATCTTGCTTTAGCCAAGGTCTTGGGTAATGAACTGGTAAGGGATTCTTCTGAACATGTGGTAAGTATGAAATAATAACTCCCCTTACCCACTCCCTTCAAATTTGGGCAAACAGAAAAAAGACAGAAAGAAGTTCACAAGCCTGTGTGAAATTTCCTTTGGACCAATGAAAACTTTGAATTCACAGAGATTGGCCGGGGGGGGGGGGGGGCAGAGAAAAAGATGAAAACAAATTCGTGGGCCTATGTAAAGTTTTCTTTGGGTCAATGAAAACCTTGTTTTCACTGAGCCGAGAAAAAGAAAGAAGGAAAAATAGTGAGCCTATGTTAAATCCTTTCTTTATATAGAATAAAGAAAAAAAATGAAATCAACAAGAAAAGAGTAACTGAAATCATGTGAAAAGTTTCATTTCTGTTCATATGTACAGTGTAAAATTTTTACCAGTGTCAAATAACTCGCTAATTATATTATCAAACTTAACTGCACTTGGCATTTCTTTATTTCAACAATGCAAGAATGCTAAGTATTTCAAACCATCTCTCATCATCTACCTTTGGATGTATGCAACCATATATCCTTTCTGTGAACAACGAAATTTCTTTCCTTTGTTTTAAACATTTTTTAATATTACAGGGTGCAATGAATAAATTGTCTAAATTACACAAAAATGAAATAACACTGACATCTCATTTTAACAAATATATTTACCAAAATTGCATAAAAATATCTTGAAATACTAAAGAGTAAAACTATTTAATAATATTGCCATTGGTTTCAACCAAGGCCTGGAGACGACTTCGGAATCTCCTGCAACTCTTCTGGGTGCTCTCCTTATTTATGTTAGTGAATGCTGCCATAAACCTTGCCTTCAGCTCATCTTTAGTGTTACAAAGATTTTTGTTGGTCTCTTGCTCAACTATATCCCACACATAATAATCAAGGGGGTTGCAGTCTGGGGAGTTAGATGGCTAGATATAAGGGGTGATGTGGTTGCAGAAATTGTCTGGCAGCCATGACTGAGTTCTCCTGCTTGTGTGGCATGGTGCAGAGTTCTCTTGCCAGACATATGGTCTTCCAGCAGCCACTCTGTTGACCCAGGGCAGCACTACCTCCTCAAGGCACTTGATGTAGACCTCCGTGTTGAGTCTGAGGCCCTGTGGGAAGATTATGGAGGCATAACGTCGCCATCCCTAGTGATCACTCCAAACACCATGATGTTAACTGGATATATCATCAAACTCTTTCCAAATCCTGTGCAATGTTTTCAGATTGACTCCCAAACACTCTGAAATGTTTGTGTTTCATCTTCCGGCGCGAATGCCAAGCAGTACAGCATGCCGTTACCAAATTTCTGGCGGAGTTAATTGCGTCATGGTGCTCTTTTTCTCACAACGTTGTCCCACTGAACTTACCATACTGTGCAGTAGACAAAATCAAAAACAAACAACGCACAGGCGCGAAATTAAATATATAAAATGGTGACAATTTACTCATTGGCCCCTGAATTTTGTGTCAGATTATTTTATGATTTTTTCCTCTTCAAGACAATTTGTTGAAACTACGGACTTTAAAAATTTGGGAATTATTTTCCTAAAACGAGCTACTGACAACAATTTCAAGGCGTAAATTCGTAAATAAATTCCTTATCTTGTTTTGTTAAAAAAATAATGGGGCCAATAAGATGAAGGCTATTGTGGAATCTTCCACGTCTGCCAGTCAACCCCCCCCCCACGCGGGGAAATGTACTCTCCCCTGTTGTGATTATCGTGACAATCAAACATACATACATGGAAATCGTATGAAAAGCATTCATTGGCTAATCTACTCAAAACTAGCTCGCTGATTGGTCAGTTCCGACCAATGAAATTGCCTGCACGTGACAAATCTGTTTTCGCGCTCAATACGTTCTGAACCAGTCACGTGATACATCATCTTATATAAGCAAAACACGAGTGGTTCTCGCTCTCCTTCTTTCTCGCGTCTCATTCCTTGTGGCCAAAATGTAACCTTCAAGGACTCCCGTCTTGACGATGCTGTCAGACGTTAAAGAACATTGCAACATTCACGCAAGTACAACTCTAAACTCTTCTGAACTCTTTTGATCCAATAGACAATTCCTAACATGCAACAACTCATTCTTATAAACTACAGTTTGATAATTCTACCCTTAGCTCGGGTACAAATATTTCCAAATCTAAGAGACATAACTCTGTCAAACCTTTAGCTTATATACACGTACACTAAGACCAATAAATTCAAATGTTATGTTTTGAATCATTATTTTTTGTCTTGTATTAATTGTTGTGGGTGGAAGATTATTGAACACACCCAATTTTAAGCCTTCTCACCATTCAAACCTTCTGATACTTTCAACACTCCCCACATCCGCAACACTATCAACACCTAGCTATACCTGTAACTTCTACAGAAGGATGCTGAATATACCATGGACCGAACATGTGAGCAACGATGAGGTTTTGGAGAGGATACAAACAAGGAGGAAGCTTATACTTAACATCAGGAAGAGGCAGCTGAAATTTCTTAGATGGCAACCTACTGCGGGAAAAATCTGTTTCGTCGGTCATATATTGAAAGATACATGATCGCCTAAGCATGGCACATAACTGACTGCCTGATCAACATTTACCTATCTCCGAACAAATTAAATGCTTAGAGACTTAAATATATAAAATCAATATTAACCTATTCTGAACCTAGCAGATAAAATCAAATGTAAATTACCAATATTTACCTCTCTGGGAACCAAATGAATACTTACCGACTCAAATATAAACGACCAATATTCACTCATCCCTCAACCAAATATAAACGGCCATTATATATGAAAAAGGAGGGCTTGGAGAATCTGATACTCACAGGGCGGGTAGAGGGAAAGAGACAAGGAAAAGCAACGCGTGACAGGCCTAGCAGGCTTAAGCAAGTGGATGACAGAACAGGGTCTGGGAGAAGTAGAAAAAGGACAAAACATATCACGAACTACAAGGGATAGGGGGAAGTGGAGAGCCATGATCGCCTACGTCCTGAAGGGACACGACACGACACATAAAAGAAAAGAAGAAGAGCAAGTGCATAGATATATATGTGAGTGCTTATGAGTGCTTGACGGTTGTGGCAAAGATTTGGTTCCCACACTTCAGAAGTTTGCGTTACTTGACACTGCAAATATTCTGGGAAAAGTACTATCAGTTTGACATCGTACAACAAAATATCATGTAAGGAATTTTTTTCCGGTTACGCCTGTGTATGTGTGTGTGCTCGGCACTAAAAATCGAAAGTACAAAACCCAAGGCTCGAAATCAGCGTGCAAAATAGTAGTATTTTGCGGGAAAGATGTCGTTTCCCAGTTACAAAAAAAGTTATGTAGAGAGAGATTTCTCCGCTAGTTCCCACAGAATGAACGAGAAGTCTATGTGTAAAACTGCTAGAACATGGCTCGTCTTCTGCAGTAAGGGTTGTGTGTAGCTTTTCCTTTGGGTAGGTGTCTCAGAGGAAGATTTTTCCGCCTATTCCCACGAGAGGTGCGAGAAATCTGAGTTAAACTGCTAGGACAGTCCTCGTCTTCTGCAGCAAGCGTTCAGTGGCCTTTCGAGCTGGACTTGAGGGTAGAGGCCATTGAAAATGAAAGAAGGAAAGAGGCCGAATAGGGCTCTGTCAAGGCCTTTATGAATTCTGTGACTTCCGCTTGTACCTTAGTGATTACTTTCGTTGCTTCTACTGCTGAATCGAGCAAAGTAAGGAAGCCCCTACATGCCACAATAGCCTACTAGTGAGATAGTTTCTATAATACAGTTGAAAACGAAAAACCGCGCGAAATAAAAAAATAAGAAGAAGCATAATATATAAGAAGAATATAGGTAAACTTAAAGGAAAGTTGAAAGAATCTAGAGGCGAAATGGGAGCAAAACAATCTGCACACTCAATATGTTCCCCATAGCAAGCTAATGTAAATAAAATTGCGTCCATCATTGGTTACGGAGTTCAGGACTCAAAGCAGAAAACAAAATATTCATTAAAGCTGCACAAGGCCAGAGTTTATTTACCCACAACTATCAAGCTAATGTCATTTAAAACAGAACTGATCCAAAATGCAGGTTTTGCAATCAATTTGATGAAACAATAGTATTATAAACTTATCAGTTTATCGCATTCGAATGTTTTTTATAAACATATGAGAGTTATCTCAACTTTTCGAACACCTATTCCGTTACAAAAATGTTAATATTTGGCAAAATGATCCAGAAAAGCAGTTTCGCCTGCGGTAGGTCAACCTTTTCTAAACCCACTTCGAATTTAGACTTTCAACTTTCGAACGTCCGACATTTTGAATTGTGAAAGTTTCGAACTAAGTAAATTCTTTTTGTTGCTAAGAAATTGATTTATATTAACTGTTGCTGTGAAAGAAAGATGTTTAAATTTCTTTGTTGAGAATATGTGTTGTTTTCTAAGAGAAATCAGAGTTGTATTTTGAAAGAGCTGTTAACTTAGACTACATATCTAAGGGCGGTAATCCACTTCCACCGCAACGTGATACCTGGCAAACATTGGGAGAGTTACGACTATCATATTTTTAATAATAATAATAATAATAGCAACAGCAGACGTTCAACTAAACAATGTTTATTGTTCATCATCCTCATTTTGATCCTATTTCATGATTCTATAGGAAAGAAACGCTCTTTCCAACACAATTACATACCCACATATATGCTATATTAAAACACGCCCAAAATTTATTTTCTACCCAATAACATACATTATCATATAAACATACAAAAAGATTCCACATCACAACATACACCGTTTAAATCAAAGTTTCTAATGGTTAGACATTAACACCACCGTGTGAAATATTTGACCAATCATACAAAAATAAAACCCTATTTTTATCGAGCCTACTTTTGGGAAAAAATTCTTATAAGAAGCCACAAATTTCGACTTTCAGAGCAGAGATGCGACATCATTCAAGCCGTGGCTACATAGCTTTTTCCTTCCGCCACAGCGAATGCTGAAAGAAACATGTGTCAGCTACTTCAAACGAATCATCTCCAACAAAAGCATGGGTGGCCAATCGGCGACTTCAAACAAACTATCTCTACAACAACAGAGACGGTCAGTGAATGTTCGCTAACGATAAAAGCTTTTATTCAACCACAGTTTTTTCGATGAACCAACTACGTAAAAATCTTTTCTAAACTTTTTTTTTTTCTCTGTTTCTAAGTTTACTATCTACCCAAGACTTTAACTTAAATAAAGACTATATTTACTCCTTTTTTGACACTTTTGTATTCATGTGTAGTGTACCATGCCGTGGTGTGAATGGAAGAAGAGAAGATGAGTTATCTCTAGGTTATGGCTTCCGCTGGCCGGTCCAGCTACATAAAAATGTTGGACTTTAATGGAGTCCAAAGAAAGCAAAAGAAAACAAACAAGACCGATATATATGTACAAAACAAATATATATTAATACGTGAATTACAAATAGATTAAAACACGAGTTACAAATACATTTAAGACATGTCTGTATGGAAAGTTGTGTGTGTTGAGTATAGTTGAATGTCCGTACGGGGTGAATTTTGTTTTAGCGTGTTCCCAGAATATGGGAAACGCTGGTTGTGTATAAGAGTTCACGTATTGGAAATTTTTAGAGAAAGTTTTTGTACCTCGCCCCACGTGCGAGGTTTCGGCCCGCGGCCGAAATCGACATAGTTGCTCACACGTGCGCGTAAGCAGAGAAAGAGAGAGAGAAAGAGGCGAAAGGTCAGCCAGTATTTATACACCCGGGAGAGAGAGACCCCTGTTGACGGGTTATGGAAATGAAGGGGAGCTAACTGCGATACATGTACATATGTTTGTAAATAAAAATGATTTATTTAACAGGTATAAGCCATGTTTTTCTTTATTTTTTTCTTTATTATTGTTTGGAATTCAGGCGTTCAGTTCAGTTCAGTTGTTTAATATAAAAACATGGACGACTGGATTTCCTACAATTGTTATGAAAATTGCTTTAAGAGGAATATTTTTTAATTATTTTTCTACATGACCTCATTAATAGTTTTCAAACTTTTAAAAAATTATATGAGACTGCTAATAATAATAATAAATAAATAAATAGATTTTAAAATATTTATTTCCTGTTTCATTAGGAAGTGAGTTTAAGAGACGTCCGTTTTGTTACAAAGAGAAAGAAAAGATTACTTTTTTCCCCAAAAGAATACATTTAAATTACATTGGCATCCAATTTCCTTGCTATTGAGTTCTTCAAACGAACCAACCAAATCAATTTATGTTTCTAAGAAATCAGAAGCAATTCAAACAAATTCTATTTATTGAAAATTCATCATCATTATTATTATTATTATTATTATTATTATTAATATTAATAACAATATTTATATTCATTATTTCGCGGGTTTTTCTCTCACAATGAATGTAAATCGAGATAAAAAAAAATTATAGAATTCTCTTCCCGTCAATATTGCCCAAGTTATTGCTCGTATGTTTCCGTAAAATTAAACTATATTTATAAATTAACTAACGTATCATTTTCTGAATAGCAACAAACACATATTTATTAATACAAACAGAGGTGAGCGAAAAATTTTATAAAAACTCACAAACGTAAAAAAAGGAATGTCGGCGAGGACACCTTCAATACGGAAGCAAAGAGAAAGAAAGCTTAGAGCTAAAAATAGTAATTGTAGAAGCTGTTGTTTCTATGTGTAAAAGTTGCGCCGTTAAAACGAGATACGGAATGCCGCAAGAGAAACAAAATTTAACTGTAATTCAGTTCGCATCAAACAGACGTTTATTTTACAGGTGATGGACTGATCGTTCGGATTGGAAATGAAAATATACTTTAAAATCGGCCTTTTTCATTTCTGCAATCCAGAAAAAAAATTTTTTTTTTTTTTTTGATAATCTGATAATAAAATTTCTGTCTGGATTCCGGACTGTTTTACCACTGAACCAAAACTGCCAGTGCTTTAAGGTTGAATAATACAGAGTGATAGTTGTTTGAAAGCTGTCAAGTGGGGTGAAGTCGATCACTTATCCTTCCATTTAGTTGATAGTATCAGAAACTCTATTTCCAACACGAATTACATACCTACATACATACCATATTAAAACGTGGCAAAACTTTATTTCTGCCCAATGACAGACAATATTACAAACACACGAAAAAGATTCCACAATACAACACACACCGTTTAAAAAAATCAAAGTGTTTATTGGTTAGAAATTAACATCATCATGTGAAATATTTGACCAATCAGAGAAAACTAAAACCTTATTTTCCTCGAGTTTACTTTTGGGAAAAATTCTTATAAAAACCCAGATTTCGAATTCCAATGGACAAAGATGCGTCATTCTCCGAGCTGCTCGGACACAAGAGACGCGGTTGTCTCCTAGATGAACTCAAGAGAAGACTAAGAGAAAGCTTTTTCTAAAGCGCGTGCTGAAACAAGAATGTGTCGGTGATTTCAAACGAATCAACTACAACAGCATGGACGAGCAGTTGACGGCTTAGAAAACAATCAACTCCAACAACACCTACAAAGACGGTCAGTGAATCTTCGCTAACGAAAAAAGTCTTTTTTCAACCACGGCCTGTTTACTGTGAAACCAACTTTTGTTGCGGAGGTGGAAATGGAAAACAGAACCTTGTTGTTGTTGTTACTGTTGTGGAGGTTAATTCCTTTTTTCCGCCTCCGTAAACGTAAATCCAAGCGTCAAACAAAAGAGGACATTGAGTAGGAGTAAATAAATGAATAATTTATTTACATACGTACAAAAACTATTACTCCTATATATATTTATAAATTAACTAACTATCATTTTCTGAATAGCAACAAACACATATTTATTAATACAAACAGAGATGAGCGAAAAGTTTTATAAAAACTCACAAACGAAAAAAAAAAGAATGTCGGCGAGGACACCTTCAATGCGGAAGCAAAGAGAAAGAAAGCTTAGAGCTAAAAATAGTAATTGTAGAAGCTGTTGTTTCTGTGTGTAAGTTGCGCCGTTAAAACGAGATACGGAATGCCGCAAGAGAAACAAAATTTAACTGTAATTCAGTTCGCATCAAACAGACGTTTATTTTACAGGTGATGGGCTGATCGTTCGGATTGGAAATGAAAATATACTTTAAAATCGGCCTTTTTCATTTCTGTAATCCAGAAAAATATTTTTATTTATTTATTTTTTTTTTTTTGATAATCTTTTTAAATTCATGTGTATATGTTTGTAAATACAAATGGTTTATTTAGCAGGCATTACCATGTTTTCTTTGTTCTTATTTTATTATTATTTTTTAATATAAAAACCTGGAAGACTGAATTTCCTATAACAGCCTTGAAAGATATTTTTCTACTTCAGAAAATATTTTTTAATCATTTCACCTCAAGCAAGGCAACAAAGCTACTAATACTCAGAGAGTTGCTGAGTGTGAAAGAATATAAGAGAAAAATTATTAAGGAGCTAGAACAATAAAAGAACATAATTTAAGAGGGCAGAAGATAACGATTGACATTGCATTTAGATTTTTGAAGATCAAACTTGATTAGAAAGCAAGAAGTCGGAAGAGTGTTCCACAAATGAGAAATGCGAGAAAAGAAACTGTCAGCACAGAAATTACGGCTACATCTAGCCCTTTCGATTGTAAAATGATGAGATCTTGCCGCCAATCAAATACTGCGCTTCAATTCGTAAAGTCTACGTACTATAGAGTAGAGTTCATCAGAACAATTACCATCCGTGTATTTTTTTAAATTTTAATGACCTCTATTCTTTTTTTAATTATTTATTCGTTAATTTTAACACATACTTTACCTTCCAGATAATAAATCAATGACAACTAAAATTATGGAATTGTCTATTTTCATATGAATCAGCGCTTCTGCCTTGGAACAACATTGATATCATATAATTTAATATTTATTAGTTAGAATAAATTCTATTTTAGTCTAACCCCAACATTAAAGCATTAAATAATTATTATAACCTTAGTTCGTTGTCAAGTTTTTTGAATTCTCGTATACTTGTATTTTGATTGGCCATTCCAGCTTATGTAACAGCGTTTCCATTAGCGAGGGGTGTTTGATTGATTTAAACCTTTTAAAACACTTTATTCTACATTCAACATCATCACTTGATAAGACACCAGAAGTGATGAAATAAAATGGCTATTTTTGTAGTGATTTTATAACATATTTATGTTATAATTTTCAAATAAATAATTATGTGTGTGTGTGTGTGTGTGTGTGTGTGTGTGTGTGTGTGTGTGTGTGTGTGTGTGTGTGTGTATTTTGGCAGCATATCTTCAAGCACTTTGGTTGAATAATCTTGACATATATTAAAAGTAAATACATATCTTGGCTTCACAACGACAACATTATCAAGAATGCGTATATAACACATGTCGAATTGAAGTTTTATTGCACAATATTTACAAGAACATTCCTGTCTGCATTGACGTTTTAGAGAAATATTAATTCACAATACAAGTATACTCCACCATGAAAATGAAAATGCCTGTAAAAGCAATATTTTTTTTTTGGGGGGGGGGGTAAATTGCGGTCTGTGTATTCTAAAACATTAATAATAAAAAATATAAATAAAGTTACCTCCCTTACATATTCTTGACAGTTAATTTTTAAATTGATTATAATGGATCGCGTTTCATGCGCATTTACAAAAAAAAATCACACTTATCAATTACATAAAATTTTTGTCTTATCAATTCACCTCGGAAGATGATTTTGGATGAGATCGAAAATACTTGGGAAAATAAAAGAAATAACCAAAACTACGGCGTCTTTTTTAATCAGTTTAATAAGAACACTAAGAAAATTGTTCTGTTCCGTGAACTTGAGAGGATTAAAATTAAAATAAATAGACATAATATGTCTAGATTATTCAACCAAACATGCTTGAATATATATATATATATATATATATATATATATATATATATATATATATATATATATATATATATATATATATATATAATTATTTTAATGGGAGAGTGTTATGTAAGACGCAACCATAAACAAACAAAACTCAAACTCCAATGTGAACTTTGAAAGAAACAAAACATTTCTTACAATAACATAAACAATAATACAGAATACTAATATTTCTTTGTGTCGTATCTAGTTAATCCGTTCAAAAATCGAAAATATGTTAGGCTCATAAAGGCTGATATAAATTTTTCAACGAAATTTTCGTTTGATTTCATACATTCAACAGTCGAATACCTTTAAGAAGAATGGCAAATTCACACAGGACATTGGGAATTTAAACTATAGGTCTGCTTATAAAAATAAACTACAATATTGAGATAAATATCATTTTCGTTTTTATACATGTTCAAAATTAAGATTGATACCACTAATTTTATGAATATTATTTCAGTTTCTTTATCTTTTTTCATCTGTTTCTTTATTTCTTTCTAGCGTCGTCGCTATTATCAGAAACAGCCGTCAGTCATTCGCATGTGAACGACAAGTCCCTTCTTATTAATCTTTTATATATTTTACATTATTCTATTATATAATTTTTATATTCTTCCTTCAAATGAAATGCAAACTTAATTAAACATTTTTTATTTATTTACCCTTTAATTTTTTTTATATATTTTTAAAAATTTTACATTACTTTTTATTATAATTTTTTCAACACACACACACACACACACACACACACACACACACACACACACACACATATATATATATATATATATATATTCGGAAATTATATTTTCTTTCAGAAAATAAAACCTGCTGCAACAGTATTTTCACTATTGCCCGAATTAATAACGAAAAATAAAGAAAAAAATTGCAAATCAGATTCAATTACAAAGAAAAAATATTTATTTATAACCAGCTAAATAAGGGTTCTTGCAAAAATTCGTCCCTTTTTTCTGAGAATAAGATAACCTATTATGTGAGTAACACAATGTAAAAAAGCATAGCAGAAAACAAACTCAAAAATTACAATGCACCCCCCCCCCCAAAAAAAAGAATAGCGCCCACCTGCCGTGTCAGTGATAACAATAAAAAAAGGGGGGAGCCTTAGCTCTACAGTACACTTTCAGTCCTTTCAAGGTTCAAAAGTTTTTATCCTTTTTCTTTTCTCTCTTGTGTAGACAAAGTTCTCTTCCTGGTGACCAACTCCTTTCTTTCTTCACTTATTTTCCTCCCGTCCGCCTGGAAATTACGCTTTCCTTTTACGGCCGCTAGAAGGTGGAAATTTACATAAACACGAGGCAAAATACTTTTTTGAAAACGCACGTGTTCGCTCCTTCGTCTTCTCAAACGGCTTTGGCTCCAAACTCCACTTACGGACTTCTTTTCAACTTTCTTTTCTGTGGCTTCTTCAAGAGGACTTCTCAAAACTTTCTCTGAAGAGGAAACTTGCCATCAGCAACTTGTTACCCATGCATCCTTAATTATGGTCAAACGCTGCCTGGCTTTTCAGCAGGGAGAAAGAAAACGAACCTCTTCTCTCTAAGCTGTCTCGTTTCCAACTGCTGCTAAGGTCCGGTCCCAGTTCTCCCTTCCCTTTCAAAGGGGACGGTTCCTTTTGAACCGTCCAATCACAGTCCATTAAAAAATATCAGCAGGTTCTTAGGGCCAGTAACACAGAGAATGTCTTTTGTTCTTCCTGACCTAAAAATTTTCAATATATATATATATATATATATATATATATATATATATATATATATATATATATATATATTGTAGAGGATTTGCGGGCTTACTGGTTTGGGATGGAATGAAGTTGAGTTTGAGAACTGTGAGGAAATGAAATAAAACCAATAAATAAAATAATAGTAATGATTAAAAATACAAATGAAAAAGAAATACATTTTCCCATGATACTAGTAATAAAAGAACCAGAAATTTTATTACATCACTTGGCTTCGTTGTGACTCTGTTTAAGTCTATAAAAGGACGAACATTTCCTTCGCCAGCCACCTCTCTCTCTCTCTCTCTCTCTCTCACTCTCTCTCTCTCTCACACACACACACACACACACACACACTCTCTCTCTCTCTCTCTCTCTCTCTCTCTCTCTCTCTCTCTCTCTCTCTCTCTCTCTCTCTCTCTCTCTTGCTGCAAGATGTAGCGGGATGTGAAAAAGACGTCCTAGCTAAGACATACGTCTTCCCAATCAATTGACGACAAAACTCTAATTTTCCGAGAACATTATGCGGAGCTTATGGCTGGACAAGTTACCCACTACAACGACACAAATCCTCGCAACCATGACGGGGGGAACGCCGACAGAAAAACTCGCGGACATTGCAGATCGGATCCATGAAAGTTTTCGAAGCCGCAGGATAAACTCTATCCAACCACAACCAGCCCAACAAAGAGACAGGGAATTTAACGACCTCAAGTCTACGGTACAACGGTTGTCTATACAATTACAAGGCTTACTGCAAAAAGACCGACAGTACCGCCGCGATAAATGTCCAGGCTACAGAAAGCGAAGTTTCAGCAGAGACCGAATTGACAACCGCAATAGAAAGGATGAAATTTGTTATTACCACAAAAGGTTTGGTCCTGAGGCGAGACGCTGTACACGTCCTTGTTCTTTCAACAACGCGAATGCGGGAAACGGAAATTCCAGCCAGTAGAGACGACGGCTGTTGCTGGATTTTTAACAAAAGGTCGTCTGTTTTATATCCGTGACAAAATTTATGGATATAACTTTTTAATAGACACCGGAGCTGAAATAAGCGTGATACCACCAACACAAAATCAGGAGACTATGCCGCAATCTTATCATCTTCAAGCAGCTAACGGTACCAAAATACCAACTTACGGAGATAAATAGCTCAATATCAATCTCGGCATGCGACGGAATTTTTTCTGGAATTTTACCATAGCCAGTGTAACAACGCCTATATTGGGGGCAGATTTTTTAGCCAGATTCAACCTGTCTGTCGACATGACTAATCGCACACTAGTGGATAATCAAACCAAGATTTCCGTAAGAGGAATCACCTCGAAATACCAGTCTACTGGAATCAGTTCTGCCTTACCCGAGGACCAGTACATCCGTGAGCTACTAAAAAAATATCAACAACTCTCCCAGCCATTTAAAAGCACAGACACCATAAAACATAATGCCAAGCACCACATCAAGACAACTGGACAACCTGTCTATGCCACCCCCAGACGATTGAAACCGGACAAATATAAGATTGCGAAAAACGAGTTTCAACATTTATTACAGCAAGGGATCATATGTCATGAACTAAGTATATAGTTCAATTAATATAGTGTTATGTCTTAGTAGGTTTTTTTAGGAATTTTTTTGTACTGCGGATCGATAGTTCTTTTTATAAACATAAAACATTAGGCAGCATGCATTTTATATACAAAGAAATAATCACGCATTGAATCAATCAGCAATATTAATGCGATTATTGGCGCTATCACATCGCTAGTAGAATATAATATATGCATTAAAATACTGTTAATCCATAGAATGATGTGATCCTCTGTTGGGGACAAGTGAAATGTATTAAGTTTTCTTAACTAGAATGTTGGAAATAATCAGAAGGATTTTTGGGTTAGGCTGGTGTGTTCTAATCATTCATCCTCAACAATAAAATATTTTACAATATGAAACACAACAAGGCCAAAAATACCAATTCAAACAATACGCACATTTATATACAATTAAGAAAATATTTACAATAATGTTTTGAGATATCAAATGTTGGTGTGTTTGTATTTGTATTAAAATATCAGGTTTGTTTGAGTGTTTCGATATATTTGTGAACTATTGCAAAGTTATAGTCAAATGAGTTTTTTGTAAATTAAATGTTCATTTACTATTCAACGTGAATGTGTATGTAATTATTTATGTACTGTTTTTTGGTTAAGTCGTTCGAAGTTGCGTACCCTTAACTGTAGGTTAAAGTTTTAATTCGATCGTAATTTTACTTGAATAGTAGTGAATATAATTGTTCACTTTAGTTAGGTAAAGTTGTTTGAAGTTCGAAGTTCTTTTTTTGGTGACAGAGGATTATTCGAGCCAAGTCATCGTTGAGTCAGTGATGTTCTTTTGCGCGGGAAAGTTATTATTTTGAGTTACGTGGTTTTGTTTGGCATCTCTCTGTGTTCGATCCGCTGACAATATTTATTGCTGAAAATACAACAAATGTGGCACAAGGCCAAAAGTGGGGGTGGGGAAAAGGACGGTCATCATTTGTCTTAATTTTAAACTTAGTTAGCCACAGCCACTGACCCAATCAAACCAAACAATATTCCTACCACCAAAACAACACATTCATACTTACCGTTCTTACTACATCCACCAAAATACCCCATTGTCTCAATGAAAATCATAAATAGACCCCATATGTACAAATCTTTGTCTGCGGAGGGTGAATAAAAAAACATCAAGCTAAAAACACCCCAATGATATATGTACAGTATGGTAATAAACTATTTACAAGAAACTAAACAAAATTATGTTAGTAATAAAAAAAAAACACAAACCTTAAATGTGTCAGAAAAATCAGTTAACTAGACGAAATCGATGCGGGACTTTTAAAGAATAGAAAAAACATTCATCCATCCCAAACACTCACACAGACATGGACTCATTCAGACACAACAACAAATACGAAAACACGCACGCGAAACGAAAGGCGCCCCGCATCCACCACAGAACTGAAATCACTGACCACCTAACGAGGGGGGATGGGGAGTTAAACTAAAGGGAAAAAAGGGGAACAGAAATAAAAGCGGCCAATGAGCAAACACACCCTAGCTAAATTTACTGGAAAATAAAACTAAACAATCAAAAACCTACACTAGCCTAACTCCAGGGGTGGGTTGCCCAAGTTCAACCCAGGAAAACAAAATCCTGATGCCTAACCGGCATCAAAATGCCACTCAAGGTCTGCCCCTTTTACTCGGCACAAACGCGCCAGATTCACCCACCTTTTGCCAAATTCTGATAAGGTGAGCCGCCGCCTCTCCGTTCTAATCTTGACTTTAAGCTGATGCTTAAAGAACAAGATCAGTTGGGAAGAAGTGAACCTCGCGCCCTCATAGAATTCCTACAACAGAACACATAATGTTCAGCCTTCGTCATCTGCGGCACTACATTGTTACAAACAGAACTGGCCTCAAGGACAAAGAACTTTCCCCGCAACATGCGAACCATGAGGCCTTCAACAAACTTGCACAACGGCACTACCGCCCTGCAATGAAAGAAGGCGTCACCAATGGTCTCGACCTCTCCAGTACAGCGACGGCAGTTTGGATATTTCTCCAAGCCTGCTGAACAAAGTCTCTTGGCGACCCAGAGGGCCCCACGAATCACCAGCCAGGTGAATGATGCCTCATCATTATTGAGACATTTCAATCCAGGCGCCCAGGGCCATATCGAGCGAGCCTCCTGCTTCGTAAGACCGAACTCGTCAATCAGATCATCCTGAACGGCACCCCTGACTAACACTTGATACAATGCCCTACGAGACAACGCCTGGACGTTGGAGAGGCCATCCAACGCCCGTGAGAGGCGTTTCAGAGCATGGTGACATTCGCGGTAGAAGGAGCATTCAGCTCGGGGTGTACGGCCGACCTCCTCCCGGCACGAGTGCACACTTCTCAGGGATGGGAAATGTTTACGGACGTCTTCCTTGCAGAAGGCGCCATCCTCATCTGATCCGCGATACATTCGGTCTAGAAAGTTGATGCGAAGCATATATTGACGAATCTCAATGCTAGGCATACCCAGACCGCCCTCAGAGGGATGAAGGCAACAGATCTCGCGAGATACCATAGCGGCTTTGTCTCTCCACAAGAAAGATAACAAGAGCCTTACTAATAATATTAGTCTGGTAGACGGGAGTGGAAGTACAGAGATTCGGTAAAGGAGAATCGGGTAGATGTGTGAAACACATACTTCCGCCCTCCCCTTCAAGGAAAGCCTCCTCCGAGACCACAGATTAACCGCGATCTCGGCCTTCCTTTGTACCTCCGACCAATTCATTTCCAACTGGAGATCAGGACCGAACCAGACGCCGAGTATCTTGATCGGCCCATCCGTCCAAAGGAAAGGTCCGGGAAGAGAAACTCCCTTCCACGCACCCAACCGCAAGCCAACAAACTTATCGCGGTTGATATTGGCCCCTGTCACCATATCATACCCACTGATCTCTTTGCTGACTTCGTCAACCTCGTCTCTGCTCGACACAAGAACCGAAACGTCGTCATCATAGGCAAAATACCCGGATGTGGTGGTAGCCCCAGGCAAGGAAATTCCGCGCAGGGCCGGATTCGCCTTTAACTTGCGAAGGAAAGGTTCCAACGCAAGAACGTAAAGCAAAGACGAAAGCGGACAACCTTGACGAATGGAGTGAGACAATACGAAAGGCTTCGATCTTACCCTATTCACCTCCACCAGCGCACCGGGGGTCGCATACAAAAGTTGGATCCTGGAGCGAAAGTCGGCTCCGAAACCGGCCGCCGAAAGGACAGCCTCCAGAAACCGATGGTCAGCCCTATCGAAGGCCTTGGACTGATCTAAATTGATCAGCGTGGTTTCACTTTCGACTTGTTCTAAGATCAAGCGTACCATATGCAGGTTTTCCTGAATAGTCCTGCCCTTCACAGCACAAGTCTGTTCGGAGCCAATCAGACTAGACAGGACAAGCTGCAAACGGTTGGCTAAGATTTTCGCCAAAATCTTTAACTCTGTGTTTAACATAGTCAAAGGGCGAAAGTTATTTAACCCATCCCCACCGTTCTTGTCATCACGCAGCAACTTGATCACACCCCTGGTGAAGCGTTGGGGTATAGACCTACGCTTCATCCAGTTGTTGAAGATCAGTTCCAGCAAAGGAACAAAAACGGGCGACTCAAGTAAACTTCGTAGGGAAGACCATCTAGTCCCGGAGATTTATCCAGGCCAACCTGTTTCAGCGCTTCCCAGATTTCCGACTCTGTGATGGGGCCCTCGCACCCAGCCGCTTCAGCTGCCTCGAGGCAGGGAAAGTCGGCCAAATAGGCGTCGAACCGAGCAGGGCTCAGACCGGGCTCCCTGGTGAAATGATCCTGAAAGTAATCTCGAAAGGCCTCACATATGCCCGCGTTTGTAGTCACGGTGCGATTATCCGGAATGTGACGCACGCGATATGTCGCTGAGCAGCGCTCCGATTTTCCTCTGCACGCAATTCAGCTGCCATATTCGTCGCCTCAGAGGACATTCTTTTTAACCTAGCCCTAACTACCAGAGCTTGATCCTTCTTGATAAGCAAGGAGGACAACTCTGCCTTAGCTAAGGCTATTTCCCCACTATTACAGGATTTCACTACCCGATCAACTTTTTCTTCTAAAGCTGTTTGCGCCGCTAATCTATCTAGATTGAGTCGACAGCAACCGCTAATCTATCTAGATTGAATCGGCAGCAAACGTTCTAATTTTGGATTTTAATTTATCCCACTAGGCGTTCCCTAAAACCGCCACCGTCAATTCCCTCTGTATCATTAGTAGCAGCTGGTCCCGGAAATTCTACTCACCAAATAGTGAGCAGTTTAATTTCCAGTACCCAACCAACCTAACCATAGGCTTATCTAAGTTTACACGGACCCGGACAAGCCTATGATCCGTATAAACTATATAATGGAAGCTTGGACACCCTAAGAGCCCTACATCGACTCTCCTAACTAAAACTCGGTCAAGGTAGCTCGCACGCGTCCTAGGAGCCGAGTTGCCACTATTTGTCCAAGTCCATGCTACCTCCCGAGTGTGTTCATTCCGGTACTTATCGACAAGATCAAACCCGCCGATAAAGCCCCGAATGTGCATTCACATCAGGATTGTTAGTACCTGGTTTTTGCCCTATACGATCTATATCGGGGTCAAGGACGGCATTCCAATCCCCCGCTAAAACTACCCGACGAGATGTCGTCCAAAACGGCTCGATCTGCCGAAACAAAGCAGGTCGCTCAGAATGGTTATTGGGCGCATAAACCCCAATGAGACGCAAAGCCTTATCTTTTATGGTAACGTCCAGCACGCAAAGCCTGCCCGCCGGATCTGCGAAGACAAGAGTACATGCAGCCTTCAAAGACCTGCTCACTAGCAGACACCCCTCGAACGACCATCAAAACATGCTGAATAAAGGGAGAACCCGTTAGACAGTATGTCCTCACAGTCATGAGAAGAAAACCGGGTCTCTTGCACACAACAAATATTCACCCCGAGGCGCTGAAGGTCACAAGAGAGCCTCGCCCTGCGAGACTCGGACCTCAGACCCCGCACATTTATACTTGCTAACCAGAGAGCCATAGTGAAGACCGGTTAGTGTTGAAGTAATTGTTTGAACATGGCCGGGGTAAGGATACCGACAGCTTCTCCCATAGACCCATGGCCCACCTCAGTCTTGATGGTACCGTCTTGGGCGATTCCACCGATATCCCAGGGAAATGTCAATTTTAGGGCTCTATACAGGAATGGGTGAACTAAAACGGAGACCCTCAAAGCACAAAATTGTTTAAAATTTTTTAACTGCTGGTTTTGGACGATTGCAATTGTAGAGCCATCTTATAAGACATGATAGCCTCATCAAGCATTGCCCAAATCTGCTTTGCTCCAGCTCCTGTTCTGATTACTGTCAGAACCCTTTGGGCAAGCGGGAAGTTTAGAGGCACTTCAATGTCCTGGTCGGCAAACTGCCTTATAGATAGCAGGTACTTAAGCTCTTTTATCCGGTTTCCATAATCCCGGGCTCTCTCGGCCTGAGCGGGGGAAAGGCGACAAACATCCTCTCCCGTGTTGAAAATGAGCTTCTGTGCCTTATTCTTTTTATCTTTTAGCTCCTGTGTGGGGGTTCTCTGCCGTTTGGAAGAGGGGGGCATTTCTGTTTTTTTAACAGGGGGGGGAATGACTGGGAGTATGCAGAGAGGTATGGGGGGTCTTTGTTTAACAGGGGAAGGGCTGGGAGTATGAAGGGGAGTGTGAAAAGTTCTATGTTTATAGGGGCTGGGATCTCTGCTGGGAGGACAAGATTTAGACGGTGTTGTCAGAGGGGAAGGTTTCTTTTTGGGTGAAGGTGCGGACCGGGCCGAGGACGTGGAAGGAATAGGATTTGCGTGTTGAGTTTGTTTTTGTCTATCTAACTTCATTTTTAGGACTTTTATTTTTTCAGATTTTTCATATCCAGGATTATATTTCTTTTGTTGGTCTTGGAAGGATTGCTGAGAGGAGGGAGGTAACAACCTTAACGATGCCATAGGGAGTGGGACTGTGTGTGTGTCCTTGGGGCTTCAGGGGACTGGGGACCCGCTGTCTGGCGCTTCCCTCTGGCCTTACCAGCTACCAGCCATTCCCCCTCCCCCTTCTCCGCAACTGCACTAGCAGCGGGCGTAGGCTCTTTGGGGAATGTGGCCTTAGATTTTTCGCCAACCGGAGGATTAACCGACCCGGTTGGGGATGGAGCGGAAGACTTTTTCGTCCAACATGATTTCAAAGCTCCCCCCGTTCAGGCTATCGCAGGAAGCGCCCAGAATTTCGCCATACTGAGACAAAAACGCAGCGAGATGTTCCCCGATAACCTGAGGAGGGACTTCGTATACTGCTAGTCTGGTCCTTCTACGCCCTTCATACTCCGTGCGCAAGATAAAATCTTTTGTTATTAAGTCACGAGTCGATACCGCAACGCAGTCTTCCGGCGTGGGTAACAATACGTCCCACATGAAAAATTCGGCTCCCTTAACTATTCTGAGGGGCTTGACCCCCAAGAACTCCAGTGCTTTCAACACTGTTTTTCGTCGAGCGACAAATTTTGCGCGTACGCTTGTCGACGACGAAAACTCACACTAATCTTTTGTCAATTTTTCTTAATTCTATGCGGTCTTCTAAGAGTTCACCTTCTACGACAAGGTGAGCGTAACTCTTAGCTCGCTCCAAGAACTCCGCTAAATTGATTATACAGTTTGGAGGGGACTTCCCACAAGATGGCGATTCCCCGACCTCTGAATTCTCTTTATTCATGTCTTCTAATAGCCTCCATGTTTTTGTCATTATGGCCATTATTGGCCTCCATACTTTTTGGACTTTGGCCATTTTTGGCATCCATAGTTTTTTTTACCCAAGTCTTCATTCACATCTATATCTGCTAAGACTGGGTATTCCGCTGGACCATCTTTATCAGGTGGTTTTTTCTTTATGGAAAATAAATGTTTCTTAAGATCAGCCATGATAGGCTTTTTCTTTTTAATAAGGAAGGATGTTACTTTACTTTTTTCTTTATTTCCATTTTTTTATAAAATTTATACAACGGGAAGGGAAGGGGAGGGCCGGTAAGAAACAAAGACCGCCTATATGCGGGGGAAAATGCAAAATAAAGACCACCTAGTAGCGAAAATGTACAATGACAACGAAAATAAAGCAGTTAAACAAAACTTGCCCGAAAGCGAGACAGCAAACAAAAAAAATTAATTACAAAAACAAAGAACAGATAAATACAAAAATCACATGACAAACGAGAAAAAATAAAAGGCAAGGGAAAAAATAACACGTACAAAAATTAAAGAACAAAGTTTGCCTAACGGCGAAACGATACATTTAAACAAAAGAAAACACGAAAAGAAAAATGAAAACGCTAGACAAGTAAACAACAAAGAAAATACGAAACTTACAAAACTAGACGGAGCTAGTTACAAAAACAAAATGGCTGACGCCGAAACAAATAAACAAAAGAAAATAGACAATACAAAAGTTAGAACAGAATAAATGGACAAATAGACAAAACAAGGGTTATTACAGAATAAAAAAGACAATACAACAATGGAAACGAAAAACAAAACACGAAAAACTTAAAGGATAAAAGGAAAGAAATACAGAATTAACGGTTAGTCAAAAAAAAATAAAGCGAAAAACGGACTGGGGTTGCAAATAGAAGAAAAACGAAGATATAATTAAAAGAGAAAATCAGGAAAAAGAAAATTAAAAAGAAAAACTGGAATAAAAAGAAAAAGGAGCAAAAATAAAGGGGGTAAAATTTAAAAAATTGGAGGAAAAAAAGGAAAAGAAAAAAAGAAATTTTTTTCGAAACAGTCGTAAAAAACAAAAGACAGTAATAAAGTCCAACTTAACCAGAAATAATTTCAACACACAATAAGGGTAATATCCAAAAAATCGGGTGGCAAAAACGCAGTCAGAAAAGGTCAACAACTTTCGAGGCTGTTCGATCCGCTGACAATATTTATTGCTGAAAATACAACAAATGTTGCACAAGGCCAAAAGAGGGGGTGGGTAAAAGGACGATTGTTGGGGATTAGTGAATATGTATGTTAAAAATCATAAGGGAAAATATTTGTGAAGGCGTGTTCAATAAAATTCAATCCTCAACAATATTCATTAATTTTTTGAGCAAGTCATGTAAAACAAAGTTTAAGAAAACCAAGGCAAATTGAATACAAAACAATAATGGTTTATATACAATTAGAATATATACAAATGTGTTAAAAAACTGTTAAATATTTTGTGCTGATGTATTATATCTGGTGTGTTGATTTTTAGCACGTTAGAAGCATTTTGAATGTGTCAATAAGATTTTGTTCGAAAAATAAACAGTTGTTGTTTTATGCAAGTGTTTATGTACAATTGTTTTTTAGTCAACCGAAGTTGCGTACCCTTAGTTGGGTTTGTATGAAATGTTTTGAGTTATTAATACTTGTTTTGTAGTGATGGAAAAAGTCACGTTTAAAGTATAATAATGAAGTTTGTAAAGTTTTTTGTTTGACAGAGAGAGAAAGATTATGCCAAATAGTTGTTGAGTCAGAGTTTAATATGCGCGGGAAGATCAAGATTTTGAGTTGCGTGAATTTGTTTTGGCGTCTCTCTGGATGCTGGAATCTGACTAACTAAGCGGTTGAGTTTTTTCTTTTTATATGTTTTAGGCTAGAAAAATAGGTTCAAGAAATTTGAGCGCCAAAGAGATTTCACGTGCATTTTAGGCTGTTAACCAATTAGAAACTGAGTTGTTGAAATTAGTGTTCTGATTGGATAACAGGTGTGTGCGGGTGTAAAATGGATTGTTCTGTTAGTAGGGGTGAAGGATAACGTGGATGATTCCACACGGTCATCATATGTTTTAATTTTAAACTTAGCTAGCCACAACCACTGACCCAATCAAACCAAACAATATTCCTACCACCAAAACAACACCTTCATGTTTACCGTTCTTACTACATCCACCAAAATACAACATTGTCTCAATCCTAAATAGACCCCATATGTACAAATCTTTATCTGCGAGGGGGGAATAAAAAACATCAAGCTAAAAACACCCCAATGATATATGTACAGTATGGTAATAAACTATTTACAAGAAACTAAACAAAAACATGTTAGTAATACCCCCCACCCCGCACAAACCTTAAATGTGTCAGAAAAATCAGTTAACTAGACGAAATCGATGCGGGACTTTTAAAAAATAGAAAAAACATTCATGCATCCCAAACACTCACACAGACATGGACTCATTCAGACAACAAAAAATACGAAAACACGCACGCGAAACGAAAGGCGCCCCGCATCCACCACAGAACTGAAATCACTGACCACCTAACGAGGGAGGGGATGGGGAGTTAAACTAAACGGAAAAAAGGGGGACAGAAATAAAAGGGGCCAATGAGCAAACACACCCTAGGTAGGTTTACTGGAAAAGAAAAGAAAAACTAAACAATCAAAAACCTACTCTAGCCTAACTCCAGGGGTGGGTTGCCCAAGTTCAACCCAGGAAAACAAAATCCTGATGCCTAACCGGCATCAAAATGCCACTCAAGGTCAGTCCCTTTTACTCGGCACAAACGCGCAAGATTCACCCACCTTTTGCCAAATTCTGATAAGGTGAGCCGCCGCCTTTCCGTTCTAATCTTGACTTTAAGCTGATGCTTAAAGAACAAAATCAGTTGGGAAGAAGTGAACCTCTCGCCCTCATAGAATTCCTTCAGACGCGTCGTCCAAATCACAACTCTTATAACACCTAGTAAACAACAGAACACATAATGTTCAGCCTTCGTCATCTACGGCACCACATTGCTACAAACAGAACTGGCCTCAAGGACAAAGAACTTTCCCTGTAACATGCGAACCATGAGGCCTTCAACAAACTTGCACAACGGCACTACCGCCCTGCAATGAAAGAAGGCGTCACCAATGGTCTCGACCTCTCCAGTACAGCGACGGCAGTTTGGATATTTCTCCAAGCCTGCTGAACAAAGTCTCCTGACGACGCAGAGGGCCCCACGAATCACTCACCATTATTGAGAGATTTCAACCCAGGCGCCCAAGGCCCTATCGAGCGAGCCTGCTTCGTAAGACCGAGCTCGTCAATCAGATCATCCTGAACGGCACCCCTGACTAACACGTGATACAATACCCTACGAGACAACGCCTGGACGTTGGAAAGGACATCCAACGCCCGTGAGAGCCGTTTCAGAGCATGACGACATTCGCGGTAGAAGGAGGATTCGGCTCGGGGTGTACGGCCGACCTCCCCCCGGCATGAGTGCACACTTCTCAGGGATGGGAAATGTTTACGGACGTCTTCCTTGCAGAAGGCGCCATCCTCATTTGATCCGCGATACATTCGGTCTAGAAAGTTGATGCGAAGCATATATTGACGAATCTCAATGCTAGGCATACCCAGACCGCCCTCAGAGGGATGAAGGCAACAGATCTCGCGAGATACCATAGCGGCTTTGTCTCTCCACATGAAAGAGAACAAGAGCCTTACTAATACTATTAGTCTGGTAGACGGAAGTGGAAGTACAGAGAGTCGGTAAGGGAGAATCGGGTAGATGTGTGAAACACATACTTCCGCCCTCCCCTTCAAGGAAAGCCTCCTGCGAGACCACAGATTAACCGCGATCTCGGCCTTCCTTTGTACCTCCGACCAATTCATTTCCAACTGGAGATCAGGACCGAACCAGACGCCGAGTATCTTGATCGGCCCGTCCGTCCAAAGGAAAGGTCCGGGAAGAGAAACTCCCTTCCACGCACCCAACCGCAAGCCAACAAACTTATCGCGGTTGATCTTGGCCCCTGTCACCATCTCATACCCACTGATCTCTTTGGTGACTTCGTCAATTTTGTCTCTGCTCGACACAAGAACCGAAACGTCGTCAGTATAGGCAGAATACCTGGCTGAGGTGGTAGCCCCAGGCAAGGAAATTCCGCGCAGGACCGGATTCGCCTTTAACTTACGAAGGAAAGATTCCAACGCAAGAACTTAAAGCAAAGGCGAAAGCGGACAACCTTGACGAATGGAGTGAGACAATACGAAAAGCTTCGATCTTACCCTATTCACCTCCACCAGAGCCCCGGGGGTCGCATACAAAAGTCGGATCCAGGAGCGAAAGTCGGCTCCGAAACCGGCCGCCGAAAAGACAGCCTCCAGAAACTGATGGTCAGCTCCATCGAAGGCCTTGGACTGATCTAAATTGATCAGCGCGGCTTCACTATCGACTTGTTCTAAGATCAGGCGTACCATATGCAGGTTATCCTGAATAGTCCTGCCCTTCACAGCACAAGTCTGTTCGGAGCCAATCAGACTAGACAGGACAAGCTGCAAACGGTTGGCTAAGATCTTCGCCAAAATCTTTAACACGCAAAGCCTGCCCGCCAGATCTGCGAAGACAAGAGTACATGCAGCCTTCAAAGACCTGCTCACTAGCCAAGAGACACACCTCGAACGACCATCAAAACATGCTGAATAAACAGCACGTCCTCACGGTCATGAGAAGAAAACCGGGTCTCTTGCACACAACAAACATTCACACCGAGGCGCTGAAGGTCGCGAACCTCGCCTCGCCCTGCGAGACTCCGACCTCAGGCCCCGGACATTTAAACTTGCTAACCAGAGAGCCATAGAGAATTCCGATTAGTGTTGTTTATCTGAATTGAACAGAGGCGGGGTAAGAATACCGACAGCCTCTCCCATAGACCCATGACCCATCTAAGTTTTGATGGTACCGTCTTGGGAGATTCCGCCGATATTCCAGGGGAAAGTCAATTTTAGTGCTCTATAAAGGGAGGGGTGAACAAAAACCGAGATCCCCCCTGCACAAAATTGCTTCATTTTTCTTAATTTTTCGTTTTGTACGATGCCAATGGGCGGGGTCATTTTGAAGTTATTGCTTCGTCCAACATGGACCAAATCTGTTTCGCCCCAGTTTCTGATCTTATGACTGTTAAAACCCTTTGGACGTTTGGAAAATTATTTGGATCATCGATGTCTTTATCCCCAAACTGTTTGATAGATAGTAGGTATTTAAGGTTTTTGATTCTGTTGCCATAGTCTCTGGCTTTCTCCGCTTGTAAAGGGGAAATTTTACACACATCAGTACCTGCATTATAAATGTGCTTGCGTTTTTTCTTTTTATCTGTGGAATCTTGAGTACGGCTTCTGTGCCTTTTGTTAACTGGAGGGGGCATTTCAGAAGATTTAATAGGAGAAGGGTTGGGGGTATTGCGGGGTGTATTTGGTTGTCTAAAAGGGATGGGGTCTCTAGTGAGAGGGATTTGGGACTGGGCAAAAGTGGAAGGAGATGCAAAGAGGGGTTGAGGGACGGGGAGAAGGTGGTGGGTCGGAGGATGTGGAGGGAGTGGATTTCTTCGTAGAAGGGGACTTTGGTTGACGGGATGTAGAGGGCTGAGGAGACTAGTGCTTTTTGGGGGAAGGGAGTTCTTGGATGGAGAGGTTTTTCCTTTGCGTTTGATCTTAAGTTCCTTTATTTTTTGCGTTTTCTCGAATCCGGGGTCATATCGTTTTTGCAGTTCTTGGGTGGTCGGAACGGAGGCCGGGGCGTCGCCCTTAGTGTTGTCAGAGGGAGTGGGACTGTAAGTGTCTTTAGTCCCAGGGGCTTCAGGGGACTGAGGACCCGCTGTCTGACGCTTCACTCTGGCCCTGCCAACTACCTGTCATTCCCCCTCTTCTCTCTCCTCGACCACACTTGCAGTGGAAGAAGGCTTTTCGTGGAATGGGGGCTTAGATGATGACCCAACCGGGGGTACAACCACTCCGGTCCCGGTAGCCGGCATGCCCATTACAGGCGTGGCGGTTTTTAAAGACTCGGTCAGAGGGGGAGTTTGGTCGATTGGGACTTGACTTCCAGAGGCCTTCTTCTCTGGACAGGAAGAGGAAAGGTGACCAGCCTTTTCACACTTCCAACAAACTTACTTACGGCCGGTCACAATGACCGGCAGATTCAGGTCACCAACGTCAAGACAGTTGGGGATAGAACCGAAGGCCCTTTTACCGAGCATGATATCGAAGCTCCATCCCCCAGTCAGGCTATCACAAGAAACACCCAGAATCTCGCCGTATTGGGCCAAGAAAACCGACAGGTGCTCTCCGATAACTTGAGGAGGGACCTCATATACCGCTACAATGGTCCTTCGCCGGCCCTCGTACGCTGTACGAAGGATCAAATCTTTCGTTATTAGATCCCTGTTAGTGGCTCTTATGCAGTCTTCGGCGGTGGATAGCAGCACGTCCCACATGAAAAAGCCCTTGCCCTTAACAATTCGGAGTGGCTTAAACACCAGGGACTCCAATAATTTTAACACTGTGTCTTTAGTCAAACGACAAATTTTGCGCGAACGCTTGTCGACAACAACAACTGAAACTATTCTTTTCTCGATTTTCTTCAGTTCAATTGGATCCCCCAAGAGCCCACCTTCCACCACAAGGTGTGCGTAACTCTTGGCACGCTCCAAGAACTCCCTAATATCAATAATGCATTTAGGAGGGGACTTCCAACAAGAAGGCGATTCCCTGGCCTCTGCATTAGCAGTTGAGTTGTCATTTGTCTCGTCTATTTTCTTGCACATTTCTGCCTCTGTAGTTCTGGAGGCTTTTTTGAGGACTTCTACAATTTGTTCGTTTGGAGGGATATTCTTCATTATTATCCTTGTCAGGCGGATTTTTCTTTGGATTAAACAAGTGCTTCCTTACTGATCTCCTGAAAGAAGCCATTTTAGGGTTTTTTTTAAATTAAAAAGGAAGGTACTTTTTTTTCCTTCTTATCCATTTTTCAAAGAGAAGGGGAGGGGTGAAAAGGGGGAAAATAGTTAAACAAGTTCTGCCTTATAGGCGAGTGAAAAAAAAAATTTTAACAAACAAAATTTAAACAGCAGGTAACAGGCAAATAAATCACAAGGCTCACCCGCAAGCGAGACAGCAACGAACAAATAAAATAAATATACACACAAAAAATCACATAATGAGAAAGAACAAAACAAAGTTCACTTAAACATATAACAAATTTTTAAAAAGTACAATAAACAATAGAAAAAAAAATAATGGACAAATATCACCTAAATGCGAAACAATAAAAAGGAAAACACGAAAAGGAAAATAAACAATAAAATGAAAAGCTAAACAATGAAAATGAAAACAAAAAAATACGAAACTTTGACAATAGACGAAGCTAGTTATAAAAAATTCAAAATGGCCGACACTAAAAAAAGCGAGTCGAACCAATAAACAAAAGAAAATAACCAGATAAATTACACAATATAATGATTAGAAACAAATTTAGTACAGAAAACAATTAAAAACAAAAACACGTAAAACTTAAAGGAAAGAAAGAAACAATTAAATAGATAACAAGAAATTAAAATTAGTCAAAAATAAAGTGAAACACAGACAGGGGTTAGAAAAGAAAGAAAATGAAGATAGATTTAAAAGAGAAGTTAAAGAAAAAGAAAATCAAAAAGGAAAACTAGAATAAAAGAAAAAAGAGCAAAAATTAAAAAGGGGGTAAAAATGAAAATCAAAAAGGAAAACTAGAATAAAACGAAAAAGAGCAAAAATTAAAGGGGGGGGAAATTAAAATTAAGAGAAGAAAAAAAATCAAAAAACTTTTTCAAAACAGTCGTAAAAAGATAATAATAAAATAAACAAACTTAACCAAAATTAAGTTCAAACGCAAAAGTGTAAACTCCAACAAAAAGAGTCGGACGATAAAGAGCAGTTAGCCAACAGTCAAAAATTAACGACAAAAAGTTAGGGCAAGCTGGTTAATGTTCGATCCGCTGACTGGTCAGTCCAAAATCTTCCTTTTATAAGATCTCAGATCTCAAAATCGGCTCACAGAATTTTGGCGCAATTTACTTCTTTTCACGTGAGCTTTCGAATTGTTGAGCTGTAAGCCAATAGAATTCTTAATTTGGATAAGTTAATTTACGTGTATGTGAAAAATAGATTGTTCCTACAGATAGGAATGTTAAAGTAACATGGGCGATTCCACACCTCATTCATAAAACTGTTGTCAGTTGTTTCCAGTTTATATTTTTTTTAAATGCTAATACTTTCAAATAATCCTTTATTCATCCTCAGGCATATTTTTTCCTTTAAAATTAAAACTTGGAGACAAAATAATTGTTTGTAGACCGAAAGATGTTTTTTTAAAAATGTGCTATTATTGATGGCTGTATACAATATCAGAACGGGCAAAGTCGCAACGCTAGGTTTTTCAAATTTTAAGTGAGAATTTTTTATTTGAATATTTTTATGATGTGACGTATTCTATTTTTACAAGTGTTTTCAGTTAATATGTCATGAACTAAGTATATAGTTCAATTAATATAGTGTTATGTCTTAGTAGTTTTTTTAGGAATTTTTTTGTACTGCGGATCAATAGTTTTTTTATAAACATAAAACATTAGGCAGCATGTATTTTATATACAAAGAAATAATCACGCATAGAATCAATCAGCAATATTAATGCGATTATTGGCGATATCACATCGCTAGTAGAATATAATGTATGCATTAAAATACTGTTAATCCATAGAATGATGGGATCCTCATCCATAAAACTGTTGTCAGTTGTTTCCAGTTTATATTTTTTTTAAATGCTAGTACTTTCGAATAATCCTTTATACATCCTCAGGCATATTTTTTTCCTTTAAAATTATATATATATATATTGAATGGCTTCTTTTTCAACTTAACTAGAATAATTCTGTCAAACAGCTGACAGTATCCCTGAATAAATTTCTTCCAGCCTTGAACTAGAATTAGTCCTACTCCTCTTTTATTTTTCTCTCTGCTTGCACACAGGATTCTGAGTTTGTTACTTGTAAATATCCAATTATTTATCCACCTAGTTTCATTAGAAACAAAGAAAAGAATGCTGAACATGATACTACTCCTCCAATATGGCAGTGAATGCTCAAAGATGAAGAAGAGATTTGAGGCAACAGAATTGTGGCTCAACAGAGGGATGCTGATTGACTGAATATATGGGTAACAACAAAGTTTTAAAGAAAATGGAAACAAAAAGGACACTTAGAACAATATACTGATTATGTCTTTGAGTTACATGTGCTATCCACTTTTGTTGTTGCTGCTGTTGAAAGTCCTTAGGTGATGTGGTTTTGGTTATGTTATCAGTGAAATAATTTATATTGCATTTTAGATGTTACTTTTTTGATTTTTTTTCTGATGAACAATTTTTCCAGTCCAAACAAAATAGGTTCCACATTTTTATTTTAATTATTTATTTTCATTTTACAGATTGTAAGTTTTATTTGTTGCAAATGACATTATATTTTGCTATATATTCATAGAAAATAATGTACACTCAGGTAGTCAAAGCAGTATAAAGGAAGTAATTCTGCATTTGGCATACAAAAATTATGTTGGATGCTAAAACAATGCGGAAATATTTTTTGATTTGATCAGAGAATACTGAACATGTGAGTAACGAAAAAATTTTAAGAAAAAGGACACTTATATTTAAAATCAGAAAAAAAATAATTGAAATTTCTAGGTCATATAATGAGGAAAGAGGGTTTGGAGAATTTGATACTCACATGATATATTGAAAGCAACAGAGATAGAAGCGGCAATTATTATTATTAATTATTATTATTAATGTGTTTGGGTAAAATTGGGTTTAGGAGAGATAATGAAAAGACAAATCTTACTAAAACCTTTTTTTTAAATGATGTTCAAAGAGACACTCGAGGTAGAGGGTTACACAGTTTATGGGGATATGTGGGGAAGATAATGGTTAACTCTAGACTTGAACTGGGTAAGATTGTAGTGATCAGGGAAGCATCTCTTTGGGTGTCGGTTCCACAAAGCAGCAGTTCGTGGGAAGAAGCTGCTTGAGTGGAAATTACATCTCACCAATATAATATGAATAGAATTAGAGGGATTGGCTACAATGTGTGTCGCATGTCACGTCTTGGCCATGAAGGTTAGAACTGGTGGAACTAAGGAATGTATTTCATCTGAACCCTTTCTATGGAAATAGCAATAGCGCAACAAGAAGTTTGCAACATTTCATTGCAGGGATGCTTTCAGACTCTGTTGAGACTGGAAAATGAAGACTGGGCAAATTTTGCCCATATATGGCAGTAGTACTTCATTTTCTGCCTGATCTGTAAAGGTAGTGGAGAGTAAGAGGAGTCAGGTACTTACTGGAGCAGTACAGGGAATTGACTATAGACTACTTTGTAAAGGGAGTGGAGTGGTTTCACAATGCCTTTTCCACCATTTAAAATTCAGAGTTGTCATTCTTGTAAACTGACTGCTCCTGAAGCCTTTTGAACTCAGTCTATTCTGTTATTTAGCCCATAGATGAAAGATGGATTTGTACCTTTCCAAATAACATAGATTGCTCTTGTAAAAGTAGGGGATATCAGGAGGAGAGAGGTACTTACAATAGTGGTACAGTGAACAAACCATAGACTTCTTGGGAAAGGGAGTGGAATGGTTTCCCCATTGTCTTTTCCATCATTTGGAATTCAAAGTTGTTCTTCTCTTAGACTGCTTTCCGCCTGTAACCGTTTGAACCCAGTCTATCCTGGTATTTAACTCATAGATGGGAGATAGATTGGTGCCTTTCCAAAGGATATATATTGCTCTTGTAAAAGTAGAGGGTGGCAGGAAGAGTCAGGTACTTACTGGAGCGGTACAGGGAACTGACCATTTTTCCAGTATCTTTACCAATGGATCATATGTATGTGTTCCACTCACTAAAACTGTCTCAAAAGATTAGCTCAATAACCTTTGCCCTCAAATAGAAAATAAATATTTTCAGTTCCAAAGTATTTAAAAGCCTGTCCATTTATAAATTAAGTCTAAACAAAAACTGAATTATGTGTGTGGAAATGTCATCTTGTATTCTCCATTTTTAAACATTTAACATTCTCTGCTGACATGAAGTGGAAAGATTCTATTGAATCAATTGCTAGGTCTGCTGCTAGGAAAGTTGGTTCACGGTGTTGTGTTAGACAATTTCTCTCAACAGAGTCTATCATACACATTTATAAGTCTACCATTTGCCTATGCTTTGAATATGGTCTGGTGCACCTGCTATATATTTAGAGATGCTTGATAAAAATCCAAAGAAGAATTGGCTATGTTATCAGTCCTGACCTGGCATCTTGGCTCCAGTCACTTTTGCACCCCTGTAGCTTCCCCCTACCTTTTCTATAAATATTTTCATGATAATTTTTCCGATGAACTTTCCTCTGTGGTACCTAGACTTTATAAATTTAAGTGCAGTACTAGATTGGCAACAAGGTCTCATCATTTTATAGCTGAAATGGCTAGTTGAAACTGTATGTCCTATGCTAACAGTTTCTTTACTCACACTTCTCGCTTGTGGAACTCTCTTCTGGCTTTCTACGTTCCAGTTAACTTTGATCTTCATAAATTTAAATACAACATCAATCCTTATCAATTGTTTTCTTAATTTCTCTTATTTTATTGTTCTCACTCTTTAATGTTTTTCTTTTTCTTATATTATTTCACACTCAGTAACCTCTTGTGTCTTAGTGGCTTTATTGCCTTGCTTGGGGAGAAATGATTAAATGATTGTTTTTCAGTAAAGTTTCTTTCTTCTTTTATGTACCATGTCTCTTTAAGATATGAGATATCATGTCGTTCCACAACTCCCTCTCCTTTGTAGCTCTTAGCAATGTTTGCCTTTTACAATCCTTCCAACTCCCTGTTCTGCTCTCCATTTACACAAACTTGTTGAATAGTTTACTTGCTTTTTCCTTCTGTTCTACTTTTCTTTCTTTTTTTTAAATTGTAAGGCAGCAAAGCCACTAAGGCACAAGGGGTTACTGGGTGTGGAAGAATTACAAACATAAACATTAATGATCAGCAGAACCCCTTTGGAACCTAATGGACATACACATTCATTGTCAAAGGATGCCAGGCAAGTCAACTATTTGTCTTTGTTTTTGAACAATTTCCCTTTCTTGTAACTATTTTTTTAATCAAGTTCACTCCAACCAAGGCAGTAAAGCCACTAAGACACAAGAGATTACTGGATGTGGAAGAATTAAAAAACAGAAATGTTACTAAGGACCAAGAACAAAAGAGGAATAATCAGGAATTTAAATTTTTGTAGATTAAAGTTGGCTGGAAAGCATTGAGCTGGAAGGGATTTTCATAAGCGAAAAGTGTGAGAGAAGAAATTGGTAGCATAGAATTTATGGCGTCATGATCAACTGTAAGTTGATGAGATCATGACGCCAGTCTAGTATTGCCTACATCTAACCAGCTCAACTGTAAGTTGATGAGATCATGACGCCAGTCTAGTATTGCCTACATCTAACCAGCTCAACTGTAAGTTGATGAGATCATGACGCCAGTCTAGTATTGCCTACATCTAACCAGCTCAACTGTAAGTTGATGAGATCATGACGCCAGTCTAGTATTGCCTACATCTAACCAGCTCAACTGTAAGTTGATGAGATCATGACGCCAGTCTAGTATTGCCTACATCTAACCAGCTCAACTGTAAGTTGATGAGATCATGACGCCAGTCTAGTACTGTGCTTAAATTGAAAAAGTTTAGGTACTATATTGAAGAACTCATATGAACAATTACCATGAATATATTTATAGAAAAGACATAGAGAGGCAACCTTATGGTGGTAGGAAAATGACTGAAGCTAAGCCAATAATATTGCTGATTCTTATTGACTTCAGTATTGTCCTATGAGTTTCAAATTCTCTAATGCCTATTTCCTCATTACGTGTTCCCAAAACTTCAGTTGTCTCTTTCTGATTCTAAGTATAAGTGTTCTTTTTGTTTCAATTTTCCTTAAAAATTTCTTGTTGCTCACATATTCCATTCAAGATAGTTTTAGCATTCTTTTGTTGAACCAACTACATATGGCAGCAAGGCCTCTGATCAGGAGATTGTAGGTTTTGAGGAGTTTGGAACCACCTCTGAACTGTTGTTGTTCCCATGTCCACTTTGACCTGGGGTGGTAGCACCTGCTAGGGTCCCAGTTATCAGCAAATAGTGAACTTCCAAACAAAAACAAAACACTATGAAAGTATAAAAATAAATTTTTATAGTAAAAATAACAGCAATACATTTTTATATAAAAAATTACGAACACTGCACCAATCAATATGAAAGAACACTTTTATGATATCAAGCCATATAATATCCTAAAATTTCTTAAATCAAACTGTATTCTAAAATATAACTTCAACAAAACTGCAACATAAAACACACTGCCTCTAGCAGTTATGTTCACTTAAATATGTATATGCACCAAAGATGAGTATCATCTACCATGTATTCAATTGTGAAAGCAGAATAACATATATTGTATTTTTATTACTTCAGAGCTCCCAAGAAAAATAAATTTTGGCATTAAATGACTCATAAGGAGTTGATATACTGTTAAACAAAAAACAGTTAATCATCTAAGAGGATGAAAAAAATTGTTTGTGGTTACGTTGTTCTGGAGTTATCTTCATTGGTCGACTGAACTTGCTTTGTTTCAATGACTTTTGTTTTGTTATTATTAATTATTTTAATTATTGTACTATAAGTTTATTGAAAGGGTAAACTTTTAGTTGATTTTTTGTTTCAAAGATTTAAATAAAGGCACGTATAACTAGTTTTAACCAGTGAAAATTTAAAAAAAAAAAAGTTAATCATCTGTAGAACCACTTTTGTCTCTCATCTTCTCTTCATCTGTGAATGGCCAATATTCACTGCCATATATGAAGATTGATATAATATAGCAGTTCAGCATGTTTTTCTTTGTTTCTAACAACATTTTCCTCTTTCTTAGTACTTTGTTTAACATTTACAAAGCACCTTTCACTTTTCCAATGGACCTTTAGATTTCTGAGCCACATTGTCGTCATCAGTTAAAACACTCCTTAAATTCATAGCATTACACAAACTACATGTAGCATGACAGTTTTATGAAAAAGCAACATTGAACATAATACCTAGTGCAGCAGTAATGACAAAATGAAATAAATGAAGTGCAGTCTGATTTCCAGTGCTTAATGTCATATATTCTTAACTGTTTATTTATAAAGAAATAAAATGAAAAGTCAATTGGTTCATTAGGCAAGCAAGAAAAGAAAAACTCTTGGTGTGATATTGAACAAAAGAATTTGTTAATTTACAATATATTTTACCATTTAGTATTCACTTTACATATGCACACGCACATATATATATATGGTGGACTCTCCCGTTGTATTCAACTTATGAGGGTCAAGCAGCTCAGTCGCTAGGAACTGACAACCCAGACACCGGCACATATGATTTGTTTATAGTAGTGATAGCTTTGTGCAGAACCAGCCACATTTTTAAAGGGGTAAATACAGAAACCTGGTGCACTATGTGACACAAGGTCACCAACAACCCTCTGCAGGTTTTGAATTCAGAGTTGTCCTTCTCCTAGACCAGTTGTCATCCAAGGCTATAGAAACCAGTCTGTCCTGCTATTTACCCATAGCTGGAGGGAGAAGAGACATATTTGTATACTAATGATAAGTATACATTTTGTTCCTTACCATTAATACAGCTGAGTTCCATGTATGATGCAATCATCAGATGCAGATTGAATCTATCTATCTATCTATCTATCTATCTATCTATCACTACAGATAGATAGATAGATAGATAGAAGAATCTGCATTATTATTGGCCCTGATCTAGCGGCTCGGCTTCAGTCACTTTCCCACCACCATAAAGTTGTCTCCTAGTACCTTTTCTATAAATACTTTCATGGTAATTATTTTGGATGAGATCTTTGCTATGTTACCTAGATTGTCAGGTTTCCTCCTCCTAATCTTTGAAAAACTACTACTAGAGATGCTCTCAGGACTATAAATACTTTGCGATAAATTTTTATCCCTCTCTTCTTACTTTATCAGAATTATTCATCAACATGTAACCTCTCATGGAGAATGCATTCTGTTTGGGAAACACGTGAACAATACATATGCACACACACATACATATGCACATTCATTCACTACACATACTTTGGACCAAACAGTTTTCACATTCATCTGACACACACATCTATGTCTTTGTTGCATGTATACTTTTGTTGTTAATGCATTATCATTTGTTTGTACATATATTTTGGTTCTTGTCATTTCTTTCCATTTATTTACAGGAACTCACATGCAGAGTTAACCATGTTTGTTGTGGGCATTTCAGGAGATACACATGTTTATCTCTCAATGCATACACTGGCCCACAAAAGACTTTATGAATTTATGCACAGTACTAGACTGGCAACAAGGTTTCATCAATTTATAAATGAGTTGGCCAGATGTAACCATAAATTCTATGCTAACAGTTTCTTTTCTTGCACTTCTCACTTCCTGCTCCATGCTTTCCAGTCAACTTTAATCTTCAAAGATTTTAAAGTGATGTCAATCACTATCTACTGTCTTCCAGATTCTTCTTCTTTTGTTCCTGCTGCTTAGTAACATTTCTGTTTTTTTTATTCTTCCACACTCAGTAATCTCTTGTGTCTTAGTGGCTTTACTGCCTTGGTTGGGGTGAACTTGATTAAAAACAATAATTGCACAAAAGGGAAATTGTTCAAAAACAAAGACAAATAGTTGACATGCCTGGTATCCTTTGACAATGAATGTGTATGTCCATTAGGTTTCAAAAATGCTGGCAAATTGACATCATAGAAATCATTTGTCTACTAAGATCTAACACATATGTGTCAATATCATTATTCTCTTCTGAATCGAGATTCTTGACAAAATCCAAAGAAGGGTCTGTGATGTAGTCAATCCTGACCAGGCATCTTGACTTCAATCGAGATTCTTGACAAAATCCAAATAAGGGTCTGTAATGTAGTCAATCCTGACCAGGCATCTTGACTTCAATCGAGATTCTTGACAAAATCCAAATAAGGGTCTGTAATGTAGTCAATCCTGACCAGGCATCTTGACTTCAATGACTTTCTCACCGATGTGACATGACTTCCCTCTCTCTTTTCTCCAAATATTTTCATGGCAACTACTCTAATGTGCTTTCTTTCTCTGGTGCCTCGACTACATGAATTTAAGCATGCTACTAGATTGGCAACTAGGTCCCACCATATTACTGTCGAACTAGCTAGATGCAATTGCCACTTCTATTCTAACAGTTTCTTTTTTTGCACTTCTCACCTGTGGAACTCCTTTCTGATTTCTTGCTTCCTTGTTAACTGCAATTTAAAAAGCATTTAAGTGCAATGTCAATCGCTATCTTCTGTCTTCTTGAAACCTTTTCCTTTTTTGTCCTTTTCTCAACCCTCCCTATTCTCAGTATTCTCACTCTCTTTCACTCCCTGTGAGCCCCTGCATTCTAGTGGCATCATTGCCTTGCTTGGGGAAAAATGATTAAAAGAAAATAGATTGTCCCACATATATAATTTATGTCAAGAACAAGTTCAAAAAAGAAAAATTATATTTACATGTATACAGATAGTTAAAAAAACAAAAACAGATATCTACATACTTAACAATAGTGTGTGTTGTGTGTATATGTGATGTGCACCACATGATTGGGTTGAAATTTAGGTAGTCAGCTGCCAGGTGACTAAATCTTCACATAGGAGAAAACTAGTCACATCTACTCTCTATCATATCCTGAGTGAGCAAAAAGACAGGAAGTGGTTGTGTCCTTTCCTTTTATACTGTTGATTGCTATGCCATCTAGCAAGCATCCTGGCACACAAGGTGGGGTAGTCCTCACAAATTCTTCTCTTCTTCCCTACCACAAATGGAATTTAAACTTGACTTGTCAATTCCAATTTCTACACAGATAATAAATATGCTAGCCAAACATCTGGTGAGGAAAAAGATATATTTTTATATAAGTATACCTGTTTAATGAAAAATATTGTGATATGTAGAAGTGATGGAGGTATTTGGCCTTGTAAAAATATTCAACCTGATTGCAAAGAAAAAGGAAAGGTAAAGAAAAAACAGATAAAGTGTAAATCCCAAATTTTTATATTCCAGATATTGTTGCAGTGTTTTACAAAAAACTGTTTTTCCTTTTTTTTATAGTCCAGTTCCATCTTATGAAAACAGTTTTCGCATGACAGGGAATAGACTAGACACAGGAAGATTTCTTAATGACTTTGACACAGACTGTTACATCCAGTTATTACTCAGACTATCATGCAAACTGCTTGGATTGACTACTTGATCCATTGTCTTTTATTTATACCTCACATGAAGACATCATAATAGACACAAAATATTTAACAGAAAAACTCTTTACACTATTTACATTGTTTCAACTATTGTCTTCATCCTTATTCCATATTCATGATGTTTTGGCCAATGTATGCTCTGGCCTTCTTCAGGTGATTTCAGTTGGAATTTCAAACCAAATGTTTTATTCAGTCCATGGGAGTGGTTTTCCCTAATTCCACATGCCATGCCTCTTTTGGATATCTCAGTTTCAGTTAATTCCCCTTGGTAACTCAAATCTCCAAGTTTCTGTTCCCTCTACTGTAGCCGAATATTGAACTCACAACTCTTTGGGTCAAGTCACTTTTGGATCACTCAGTCAATGCTTTCTTAATTTTGAGTGTATGTTTAGTGTGTAAAATAATGTGTGGACTAAATAAAGGTTGATATATATATATATATATATATATATATATATATATATATATATATATATATATATATATATATATATATATATATATATATATATATATACTGTATAATTTCTATCTTTCTTCATCAATTATAAGTTAATTATATTTTAAGATGGTATTTTAAGATGATATTGTATCTTATTAATAATTTTCAATAAAAAGAGGTTTTATCTTCTCTGAAACTGATTAATTAACAGACTATGTTCTGATAATATGTCCATTATAGTTTGAATCTGTTTAATTTATGTTTTATAAAATCTTAATTTATGCAGCTTTTAAAATTTTTCTTCCCAAACACTTATGAAGCAAAGATGAAAATAAACACCAAGACAGTCAAACACCAAATGACAAATAAATAGATTCTGAGTCAGAGCATCAAGCATTCTTCTGGTCAATAAATTAATGCTTTGAGCATAAATAGTTCACATTTTTCAACCAATGTGTCACATTCCTGCCAATGAATAAATAACATGCTTCATTCTCCCTTTGAAGGATATAAAAGGAAAGTTTCTAGACAGATAAACGGGTAAGAAGATACAGACGACAACAGACTGCAACAGTTCATGACACCAGGCTTAAAAGAAAACTCCCTTACTCATTCACCTGTCTTACTCACCAAGCTACATGACACTTACACTTTCCTCCTCACTTTCTCCCTTGCCTCTTCTTACTCACACATACATATGAAAAAATCACATTTCTTTTCATCTTAACAAACAACTACAAACAAGGACTGTAAGAATCATAAGAATCATACATGCTAAGAATTTAGTTGTAAAAAACACAAAAATACATTTATCTTATATTTATAAAAACATTTTTTCACCTTATTCTTTGTTGTGGGTTGATTCAAATCTGCAAAACACTAAAATAAAATGTTATCCTTAATCAAGAATATATGGATTTTCTAAGTATTTCAATATTTTTGATATAGTGTTTTAGAGCAGCTTCATCTGTTTAAATATTAGGTATGTACAACATATATGTGTGTGTATGCATGTGTGTCTACCTTAATTGAGTTCTTCCTTAAAAATACCTCTTCTTTAAGCCATAGTTGTAATATATTGTGTAATAATTTCTGGATATAAGTTTTGATATTAAGTTTAAGAAGTAATTCTAAGAATCTACTCTCAACTGTCCACACAGTGGCAATGATTTGATCCCATAATAAATAGAAAAGAAAAAGAAAAGAATACTTGTGTAACCAATTTCTCCAGATCAAGATATATATATATATATATATATATATATATATATATATATATATATATATATATATATATATATATATATATATATATAAAAAGAAAGAACAGTAAGATATAAAATCCAGTGTTCTTATAGATATTTTTATTTTTACACAATAGTGCTCAATGTAAATTTACAGAGCATTAATATTATAAATTAATTGATTTAAAATATATATATCATAGTTGGCCACTCGTATTCATCTATTATAGCCAATCCCTATTGCAGACGCTTGCTCAGACACATTCATGTTTGTTCAACACCCACAGAGCCAACCTGTGGTTTATATTGCAAGTATGCTGAGCAGACCTTAGTTGCAGTTTCTGGGAGAGAGCATGTTATCTAGTGTGATCAACAATCTGAACAAGGCCAGCACACTCAAAATCTGTCATGATGACTTGTGACTTCATGCTAGCACAGCTATTGACTGCCCCCAAGAGTTCCATCTACAATTTCACTCACAAAGCTTGGGTCAGTCTGTGGTATGGTTTTCACTCGGGCACTTTCCAAAGGTGCTGCACGCTGGGATCACTCCCTCCAGACTGATAACATCAGGAAGTCAACTTCCTGGCAAATCAACTGTGGCGAGATTCGAACCCAGGTCTCATGGTCAGAAAGCAAATGTTCTAACCACTCAAGCATGTGCCCATACACACACACACACACACACACACACACACACACACACACACACATATATATATATATATATAGTGTGTATCATTATGTGCATATATATATATATATATATATATATATATATATATATATATATATATATGCTCAAAATGATACACACTAAATATACAATCAAAAGAGAGAAGAAGGAAGAGTCTTGCCAAAAAAAAAACAGAAATCAATATTTGATTGTATTGACAAACAAGAAAACGTGGCTGTTTTTGTTAGCTTTATTTTCTTTTTTGTTGATTAATTTTGGAAAAAGATGTAAAATAAATTATGACATGTTTATAAAGTCAATCATATTTCCTTCTTTTATAAGCAAATATTGATTACATAAGCGCGGCTTTTAAAGTTCGAATTAATTTTAAATTCTACCAAGCTCAAAATTGATGGACTTGTGGATGATTTTATTGTTTTATGTGCTTCCATAGCTTATTGACATAGCCTCCTACTCTTGTTCTCCTCCCTCTCCTACAAGAAGATTGTCAGCCTCGTTTTGGTTTGTTTACGTCACGAATTGTTTTGGTTTCTCCACAAACGAAGTAGTCACTATTCCATAGTCGCATGCAATCCTGGGAACCTCTCCCTACTGGAATTATTTGTTTTTTTCTTTAAATCAAGCAAGACCATCCCAATTCGCAAATCAGTCTGTTGACTGACAGGTAATTGGTTACTACAAGGAATAGTTTCAGGAAAAAAGAATTACGAAGGAGAATAACAAAAAAAAAGTTCGGGAAAAGCAAAGAGATGGGTCGTGTTTTTCTGAGCCATATCGGGGGTACCCGATTGTTTTCGTGTGCCAGTTGCGACACCCCACTGACCAACCGTTCCGAATTGATCTCCACCCGTTTCACGGGTGCCACAGGCAGAGCTTTTTTATTTAACCGGGTGGTCAATCTGAGCTATAGTGAGGTCCAGGATCGAGTAATGTTGACCGGTAGGCATATGGTCAGAGACGTTTCGTGCAAGAACTGCGACTCCAAACTCGGATGGGTTTACGAATTTGCCACTGAGGAGAGCCAAAGGTACAAGGAAGGCAGGGTGATTTTGGAAAGAGCCCTCGTCACCGAAAGTGAAGGATTTGAGGAATATGTTAATAATAACGACAGTTGCTAGTACTTACTGAACTAGCCATGAACAATTTAACAATATTGAAGAATATGGGTCAGTTTTTGGTACGTCTCACACGTCCGGAAGATTACTTTTTTTTGTTTTTTTTTTAAACGGGAATAAGAAGTTTCTTTAAGGACACAAAGAAAAAAAAACAGATTTACATTTGTTAAATTTAAAAAGAAAATAAGATAATTACAGACTTTATTTTTTATTTAAATAAGATCTGAAATATTTCATTTGAGAGAGAACTCAGAGATGAAATGACCAGCAAACGTAATCATAATTCTTTGTTTGGTGACTGTTAGTGGTAGTTTCTATTTTTAATTCCGTTAATTTAAAATAATAACCCGTCATGAAGATCTTGGGTGCATTTTTAGATCCTACTTTCTGCTCTTTAATGAAGAAAAAGAATGGTTTTCGGATCTGATCTCGAAAATTAACTTTTTTTTTTTCTTTGCCAGTAAAAAAGCGTTTTTTTTTTTTTCTGGAGGTTTACGAGTCGGACAGAAACTTGACCATACAGTATGATTATATGTACGTATGTTTATATATGTATACAGAAACAATACATCCAATATACTTAAATTCTCTAAAAATCCATTGCCACTGAGAATTGGAGTCTCGAAATTAAAGAAAACAATTATTATATCAGACCTGCCATCAAGACACTTGAAAAAAAAATACCCTCTTTTAAATTCTTTTGGGGTGATGAAGTGGCCTCATTAAAAGACGTACACTCACAAACACACAAAAAAAATCCTGTGTAGACAAAACAATTGAAGGAATGGGAAAATGTGTAAAATGTAAGTAATGTACTGAAAAAAAATGTTTGTTGACAGGAGATTTTAGCCTTTTTTTCTGTCTTTTGTTTTTGTAAAACAAACTTTTAATAATCTTGTCAGTCACCCTGCAATGACTGAGTAAAAAGAATGTCATGTATGCATTTTAAATTATAAAAGAAGAAAAAACAAAAAGTTATTATTTTATTTTAAATAATCAAGTGGCCTCTCAAAAAGAAGAATGTTTTTATGATGTGCTTAAAAGGAAGTATACTTGGAAATGAAGTGAAAATAACCAGAGAAATTCTTGTATATTTCCAAAGTCATCATAAAAATAACTTCTAAAATCCGACAAAATATTCGCATAATTATTTTTCTTTCTTTTTTGACATTTAAACCGTAAAACATTAAGAAGATGAAAAATGTGTTTGAAAGTTTATAAAACATGTAACGTAAGTAATTGTTTCGTGAAGGTTCCTTTTCTTTTCCCTCTCTCTGCTTACAATTTTTATTTTAACAATCGTTTAGGTAAATAAATAATTTATTTTCTAATTATGTGAAATTATAAATAAGCTTTAGAAATTTATCTAATTACTGGGGAAATTTTACTAACACACCTCATATAACTTCAGTCATTTAATTTGATTTCAAATTCAAAACCTTTTGATTTGTCGTGGGTTGATGATGACCTGCACTGGAAGGTTTATTTTTTTTTTTTTTTCTTGTTTTAAATAATTATTTGAAATATTTAACGTACATTTTTTTCTTTAAAAAAAATTTACAAACCCAATGTTTGTTTGCAGTAAAAAGGAAAATAAATTTAAAAATAAGCTCTCCTCGGATTTGTTTCTCCTTTTAAAATGCAAAGTTTTTTAGTTTGGTTTAAGTTTACTTTTGTTTATTCATTTTTTACTGTTTTTATATAAATTTAAATTCTATTTTGTTTTATTTGTTTAATATAGTAGTAGTCTGCTGTATTAAAAAATATTTTTTATTTAATGATTGGAAAGATCTACTGATGAGACTAAGCTTTTTTTCTTTTCTTTTTTTTTTTTTAATGTTCTCTTAGAAGTCGTAATTATTTGTTTTGAAAAATCTTTGGAGTAAAACATCGCCCTAAGATTTAAAAAATTTAACAAAGATCTATTGAAACTCTTTTTAGTCTTTACTTTAGTTTTGGTTTCCAAAATAATAATTTTTCTTTATTTTATTTTCGGAGAACTTTTTCTTGTTCTTTTGAATTTATTTAATTCATCTAACTTTTTGTGACTTGAACCACAATAATGAATAATGTCTACTTATTTCTTGCCAGGCTTCAGTTTATAACACGTATAAGTTGTTTTTAATTACCGAGATTCGTTCCCTTCACAGTAATTATGAAACTGAAATATTGTAATTGCTGAAATTTTCGGAAGTTTCAATATAAACAAATATATTTTCTTTCTTGTATTATTTTCAAAACCCGTAGTAGTTGCAGCTATTTGAATAAATTCTTATCTAGTCTTCGATTCTGATTTCCTTACCTTATATGTTAATATAGCAAAGATTATCACGGAAACAATTCTACGCCTATTTATTTTCTTAAATATAAATAAACCTTCAATGTGAAGGTATTTTTGGGACATCCATTGTTTTATTGCCAAGTTTGCACACACCAGTGTCAGTAGTTAATTATTACTTTTTTTTATTACAAATTATGTTTTTTGTTTCTACATTGATTTATTTCTCTAGTTTAATTATTTTTAGTGAATGCTGTAAAAAGTGAATAGAATTTTTACGATTTTATTCATTTTCTATTAAAAAAAATGAACAATTTGTTTCTAGTCGATAGGACAAAAAAAAGACTTAAATTTTAAGTCTGACACACTGTTTGTAAAACCAGTTCACAAAAAAAAAACTAACCTAAAATGACGGTAGTAGAAAAATAAACTTTGTCTTTGTTTTAATTATAATCATTTTGTTTTATTAATGAAAATTAGAAATTGCTGGGAAAATAGGAAATCCCGATTGTGTTTTTTCCTTTTCTTAAAATCTTACAAGTAAAAAAAAAAAAAATGAGATAAAAAATAAAAACGTCACTAAAAATTGTTTCCCTTTTTTTTGTGCATTTCGTTACCAACAAACACTTAAAAAGGCAAATTTATAAAAAATAAACTTGGGTTTGCGATTTTTCTTAATCTTTAAATGAATGCGATAAAAATAAATAAATAAAAGCATATCTTTTTGTTTTTTTAATTCCATATCTTTATTTGAGTCGAGATCGTTTTATCGTAAGTCTTCTTCTCTCTTCTTGCCTAACAAAGGACGGGAATGTAAACAATGGCTGATGTTTTTAGAAGTAAATATTCGGTTATGGTACACGATATTTAGATAAAAATCATGGCTTTACTTATATTTTGTTGTTCTTTGATTTCCTTTATGACGTTTATTTAAGGATAGAGTATTCTAATAATGTTATTAATTAGAATTTTTATGTTACAGAAAACAAATGAAGACATTTAAAAAGGTTATGTTTTATGACTGACAGTGGAAGGATCGTTTTTTGTTTTAAGATCTATTGTAATTTTTTTTTTTTTTAACTTGAGCACTTGTTGATAGTAAAAAATATTTTCTGATATTTCTGTATTTTTAATTATTTTTTTGTATGATCCTAAAAAAAACATGGGCACAAATTATTTATTTGAAATCCGCAAGGAAGGATGTTTTTTAACAAGTGTCTTAATTTTTCTTTTTTTGTCTTATTTTATTTTTAAATAAATTCCCTAAAATAAATAGATAAATTAAATAAGATAACCTTTTTAAGCTTTCGGGAAAAAATGTAATTTTTTTTTTTTCTAAAATCGACAAATTAGAGCTTAGAACCTTAGATCTTTGAAAATTTGGTCTCCAGTCATAACGAAAACATGGTCACATGCTCTTCCTAATTAAAACATTTTTTCAATTTTATTTTGAGGGTGAGAAAAAGTGTTCATTATTCTTTTAATAAGTTAGGTTCATTTTAAAAAAATAATAATGAACCATATAACCGTCGTAGTGAATAATTATTTTTAATAAAATCTCATCGCAGCAATTCAACACTACTGACTGAACATTAAAAAAACACGCTAAAAGACAAACTTAACTTAAAAAATCCTAAATTTTAAAAATCTTTAGGTTTGTAGAGAGACGTATTTAAATTTATTTTTAACTACAAAATGCTTTTTTGTTAACTTTGTTTAAACTTTTAAACAGACCTTAGAACTGGTATAGGTATGTGTTTTATTTAATGTTGGGTTCTATATTGGTACCTAAAAAAACTCATCACTTTTTCTTTCTTTTCTTTTTGTGTGTGTACGTGTTAGTTAGCCACAAAGTACAAAAACATAGATTATTTTTGTTTCTTTATTGACTCATATCTTTTTAAAAAATCATTGTTCAAGCTTTTTCTTCCGTGTCTTTATTTTTAACCTTGACATCTGGGAAAATACCTATTTCCCACCCACCCCAGTCAAATGTGCTACCCACCCACATGAGACAGGGCAAGGTAGGTTATTTGTCGTTGAGTGATTAAGGACATTTCTCGTGCTTAAAAGAGATAAAATAGAAAGGGTTTGTCGCAAAGCTGCTTTTTATTTATTTATTTATTTATTTTTCTAAATATGAAACAACCCTTTTAAAATTTTTTCGTCCCCGCAAGTTCTTAGATAGGGAGCCCCGATGTTGAATTTAAAAATTGCCTTCAAAAAAGGTTTGGTTAAATGACTATTTTTGTGCAACTTCCACAACACGTGCTCTAAAAACATATTTTGTTAAAGTTTAATGAAATATAGAAGGAAATTTCTAAAATTTCAAGGTAAACATACGTTATTTGGCTATTTACTTTAGCGTTTCAAACGATTTCATTTCTGATTACCAAATACTGATTTACTTCCCTTGCATTTCCTCTCATAATTTTTTTTTTTGGATGAGCCTCATATTCTGAGCTCTTCATCCCTTTTATGGGATTTGAAAAGTCACACTTCAGAAATAAAACAAAAATATCGGAAATGCGGGAAATGCAATAATTTTATTTCAAACATTACAAACTAGATTTTAATCTCCGAAGAAAAAAAATGAGCAGATGGGAAGATTATCGGCCAATAATCTGAGTTGCAGGAAAAAAAAATATTCTTGTTTCGATTCTTGGGAACATTTCTCCAGCTCCATAAGGATGGGGAATAATTCTTGGCTAGTACCACGTTTCAAATTGGTAGTTTCTTTTTGCAATGTTTCCCACAAGACTAGTTAAAAGCAAATTTGATGGCAATAAATTCAATGTTAGGTACGCAGAAATTGTTTGAAACGCTAAACTTAACAGTAACACCGTGTTGTTCTTTAACTGCATTCATTAACTTTTAGTCAGTCTCCTTTCAGACCATTGTTAGGTGACTGGTACATGTGTAACATCCCAGAAGGATCCTTATGCACGAAACAATTTCTCAGTAACACAAGAGAATATTATCAACAAAAAGAAACTCTGGAGGTAATTAGTAAATTCCCCTGAATTATTTTTTTAATTAAAGGCTGCACAGATTAAAAATTGTTTGTCTTTTAAAGAATTTGATGTATCTATCTCCTGTCACTATTTAAAAATTATCACAAACAATATTGAGAAAATTGTATGACAAAGTGGAAAAAGCTTAGTTGTGACACGTTTTGTCCTTCAAGATTTCATCGGACTAAATTTGTTATATGTAACAAATTATAATATTATATATAACAAATTTAGTCTGAAGTGCTTAAGGACGAAACGCGTCACAAGTAAACTTTGTCTCACACACACACAACTTAATTTGAGTAACAAATATTTTTGTTTGGTGTGTGAATTGTTTGTAAATTCATGTCTAGCTATCAAACGTTATGTCAAAATGGATTTTCGATTTCGAATATAAACAAAGTATTTAAAAGATTGCCCTAATGTTTAATCTCCTGTACTGTTTAATGTGTCTATGTAGAAAATAATACCCTTCTTCACTAAAACATTTCGGTTTTAACATCTGAACCAAGAAATATCTGTATGGTAAAAAAACAATTTCAGTGTTTCGCGGTACTGTGTACTTGACTTTTTTCTGTGATACCATTTTTGTAGTCATAATGTCCGTCTGGAATTGTGAAGCAAAATATTTTTATCACTATAGTGCTTTGTATTGTGAAGAAATATTCTTCTCATATATGGAAAAACAGGAAAAAAATATTGATCTTCACATAAGTTTGAAATATTCCAACACAATGAACCAATCATGTTTAGTTCTGATTGGCTTAGTATTTTCTTCTCTGTCCAATTTATAATGGTACTTATAAACCTGTTTTTCACCTATAGAAATTTATATTTTACTCAATTGACTTATTCTTTACTATCCTCTGTCCATTTCATAAGTGTTGTGTTTAGAGATTAAAAAAAATGTTCTATTGGGTACCATTTTACTTTTAACAAGGTTTCTTGTTTGGTATATCAACTCCATATATACAAAGCTTATACATTCTGAAGTGGAATTCTTGTTAAATGTGGCTGATTTGTTAATCTTCTCTATCCCCAGATACAAGCTAAAATTATTCACCACCTTGGGCAGGAAAGCGAAAAGTTTTGTCACTTTGAATGATTTTGTAATTGTTGTTGATTGGAGTAAAATGAAAATGACAGATTTTAAGCTTAGAACAGTCGGCACCCCCCCCCCCAAAAAAAACAACTTGCTGAAGTGAAAAGATGTAAAAGAATCTGCTTATCAAGAATTGATTGAAAAGCTTTTCTGCTGTTTGGTCAAATGTTGTGAAGGGGCCATAACTTGTGGCTCATTGACCAGTTCTTTTATGCCTTTTAGTTTTAAGAAAAAAAAATTCTTTGGAATCTTGAATGATTGACCTCAAAGACTTTTTTAAAAAATTTTTTTAATTAATTTCACATATTTTTATGTTACATTTTTTGAGGGAATAATTACAATATACAATTTCAGAATAATTTTTTTTTCTTTCCCTTATGTTTCTCTCTCTAATTCTGGTAGTAATTTAAGTGCATTACGATTGTTATATTGGGTGGGAAATATTCCTGTTGTCATTTACTGTTTGGAAAGATAAGTGTTGTGGGCGGGGATAAGAATTTAAATAAAAAAGAAAGAAATATCAAGTCACTCTCAAGATGGTGCCTTACTGCAAACATAGAATTCTCTCATGCTTTTGGATTTTGGAAATAATCACAATAACTGAAAATTTAATCTTAAAGTTTAAATATGGGTTGCTCAAATCATTTCTTGGTGAGGCGGCTTGTGATTTGGTTGGATCTGCTGTTGGCTGCAAATTACTATTGTTTTGTATGTCTTCTGAAATTTTAAAAGAAATGCATATTAATTTTATATTAAAAATAATATAAAAATTCTTTTAAAAAAAAACAGACTAAAGTACAGTAGCCAAATTTTTAAGTTGGGTCAGTATAATTGTTTTATTTGTTTGCTTCCGCTTCAAAATGCCTAAATCAGGCACAAAAATTGCAATATGGAATTATCTGAGGAGTGACCACCTGTTGTTTTTTTTTTTCTTTTCTGCTTCTTCTCAAGTCTATTGAGCTTCATGGCTACTCATTTGAAATTTAAAACTGAAATATCACTCCAGAATTTAATCGCCAGCCTATTTTTACATTTATACTTTTTTTTATATTTGTGTTTATTTACTTTTTGATTTATAAGTTTTACTTATTTATATTACTAATTTTAGAGTTATTACAATTTTGATTACATATTTAATTTTTAAATTTATTTTCCTTATATGGCTGAACATGTAAATGTTTTTTTGCAATAACTTGATTATTTTTCCATTGTCCATTAGACTGTTGCAAGAATAATTAAATTGCATTTTCATTACATTGTCAATAAATGATTTAAACAAAATGTTTAAACAAGGGACCATTTTCTTTGATTAGTTCCTAATTATTAAAGTGATTTATAGATTTTCATTTTGAACAAAAATAATCATTTTACCTATGTGAAAACGCTAAAAAAAGCTGTAACAATATGAAGTTAATATAGTGTTTGGCCAACATTTTTATTGGCTGGTTGTCTAAAAGCTTGTGTAAAGTGCTGAATGGAATCTACTGGTATTGTAGTTTATATAGCACTTTGGTGTTTTCTTTTTCTTCTTTCCTTCCAAATGATTTATATTTGATGATACATGAAAAGATCAAATTATTGCAAAAATGTTTCGATTCTTAGTCACTTGCACAAAGAATAATGGAATAAAACTGCCTTTTATTACGTTTATTTAGAACTTTTTTTTCTTTTATTGAAGACTAGTTTTCTTCCTATTTTACTATGTTTTCATTTTTTTGATCTTGTGTTTCAGGAAATTGTCTTGCATTTAAACTTTGGGGAAGTTTCACCTGAAATTGTTTCATCTTTTGAAAAAAAAAAAAAAAAAAATTATTTTAAAAATCCCTGACGATCAGGAAATGGTCTTTGCTCAATTGGAACTTGTGTAAAGAAATACGAAAAAATAATTTGATTAACTAAAGTTTTATTTAAACAAAACTGTTTCTTATTCTTTTTTCATTCTTTCTTGCCCCATTTTTTTTTCTTTGCATTCTGTTAGCAATATTTTCTTCTTCTTGAAATAAATTTGGTATGATTACTTTTTTTTACATAAGGCAAGTTCATTGGTTGAGCATCTGATAACATCCAACTTGTCTGATGAAAGAAAAAAAGGAATATGGCAATAAACCAAAATATATCCAAGTGAGTATAAAACCAAAATTTTACTCACAGAGAATGAACAAAATTCTCTATCTACACAGATAATCTATGTAACTTTATATACACTGCCTCTGAGATTCGCAAATGTTTGGTTGCTCGTGCTCTGCATAAAATGGTAAATGCTGTATCCATGTACTTGGGTTATCTATCAAATACTGACTTACAAGCCATTTCAGTCAAGCATATGCTGCCATTTGCAACATCTCATCTAATATTGGTAGGCCCATATTGTCCAATTCGTGTTTCAAAGCATCGATTGGTTCACCCTACATAGTCAGCCTCATACTGACATTTAAATTTATAAACAAAACTACTTTGAAGGTAAAGCAAACTATCTTTAGCAAATGAAGAGAACACAGGAACAGTGTCAAAGACATATCTGTGTGTGTGTGTGTGTGTGTGTGTGTGTTTTCTAAGGAATTAATGAATTTTATTTTTAATTTGACATTAGTTCTTATTAATTTAAATGTTGTGTTTTAGTGGCATTTACTCACATGTATCCACTAAAATACAGAGTGTCTCAAAAAAATGTACTCACACTTTGAATGACGAGAAAACCTTTATTTATGAACATAGTGAAATGGAATAGCTTCGAATACAGAAGAAAAATGTAATTGAAGAATCATCTTCGCAAATGTTCAAATTGATGACTAAAAAAAAAAAAAAAAGCATGTTAGAGACAGTTAAAGTGTGAGTACATTTTTTTGAGACTCCCTGTATAATGTTTAAAGTAATGAATTATATTTGTTGCACTGAATGCAACAGAAAGGAAAATCTTAAGTGTATCTTTTTTTCAAATTTTTCTAATGTTCTTATTTTTTTTCTGTTAGCCCCATCCCAAAGAGAACTGTAAGAACATTAGAAAAACCCAATAAAAAAAAAAGAAACATGTATAAAAGAAAGCTTGCTGGCCATATATATATATATATATATATATATATATATATATATTTTTTTTAGAATTGGACATAGCCCGACAATTTATTTAAAGACATTTATATTATGTTTAACGTTCTTTTTATAGATACATGTATTTAAGCAAATGCTCTGTTTTATAATAAACAGTATTAAATAACATTTACCGGCCTGAATGTCCGAGAAATTTTCATAGAAATTTTCGCTCTCCGACAGGAATCGAACCTGTATCCTATACGGAACCATCATTTCGCGTGATGTGCCTTAACCTTTCGGCCACAGAGCAGCGTCTGGTTAGCAAGGTCGATTTTACTATCTTTAAACTTAAATCTTCCATGAATCTCTTCTATTCATATCTGCTCTAGCGTATCAAATGTAAACAAATGACGTCATATATTTTTTTTAGAATTGGACATATATATATATTGTGTATTTAGGCAGTCATCCCTCTTTTATACACATTTTGTTAAAGACAACTAACAAGTTACTGCAATTAAGCTTTTTATTTAATTTTTCTTGTGTTTATACGCGTTTCATTTTATTGAACAGTGTGTAAAATAACTGTCCAAATGTTCTGCATTTCCAAGTACTTTCAACTATACTTTCAGCCATTCACAAGGATGATTTTATTTTTATTTAACTGAATGTATGGGTTGTATGAATGTATCTAGAGTTATAGGGATGTTTTATTTTCCAAACACAGTCAGCACATTGTGGCCATGTTCATAGTTAATGTGTTGGCTTAATTGCAGTACCTTGTCAGTCATCTTTAACAAAACATATATGCATAATAAAAATGTTGGATTAATAAATAAAATCCATTAATTCTTTAGAAATTATATGTGTGTATGTGTTTCATTGAATAATATAGACATATTGTGTCTACTTATTTTTATACTGATCCTTTCCAGTTATCTAATCAGTTTCTTTGTGTTAAGATGAAATTCATGAAAGATGGTACTTTCAACCTTTTCTAAGATCATCTTCAGAGGTAAATTACAAAAAGACAACATAATGTAACTGCGATAAAATTTGCATTCTGTTGTGATTTTTTTTTACACGTGCAAACATGGTCTGTTATAGTTATCTTAGAAATTTAAAATTTATCTGTTGCAGTTATGGAATTTTTTTTTACCAATCATGCATTTCAATATAATGGAGCTAACTGGGAATTGATAGAAATGTAAAATTGTATTAAATGTTATATGCAGTCAGAATAAATTTTGTTGAGGGTTAGTTGGTTGATTTTCATATAGAGAATATATAATATATATATATATATATATATATATATATATATAATCACCAGCTTACATTTCAAAAGAACATAACCTTTGCCTATAGGAGGAAATAGCAATAATCACTTTTCCAGAACAAGATAACCTAAATAAAATGGGGAAAGTTGTTGTAGTGAGGAAAATAATTTATCACCTACAAGGCTGCATAGATGCTTTTAAACCCTATCAAGACAGGCAAGTGAAAATTGGGCAGTTCCAGCCCAAATATGGCATTCCATTTTTAGGCTGATCTGGCTCTTGTAAATGTATAGTAGGAGTCAGATGCTTACTGGAGTGGTACAATGAACTGACCATTTTTCCAGCATCTTTAGCAATAGATTAGAAAAATGAGTTCCACTTGAGGTCTGGGGAGAGTTTGAGTCCCAATAGACATTCAAGGTAAGAAGCCTCCTTGAGAGAAGACCCATCCATCATGATAGGTGAAAGTTTAGGGTCTGCTTGGTGGTGGAACAATACTAGTTTGGGTAAAATGCTCATAAGGAACTGGAAAATGACTGTTTAAATGTTTTATGTTCATGACTTTTTAAGTGTTGCCTTAAGGGGCCCTTGAAAAGCAAGGGACAGTCTGTTGAGGTGAAGAATTTATCACTGCATACATCCGATATGTTCTAAAAGATGTGAAAAGATGCTTAATCACCTGCCATGTAGACCTTTACTGACCACTCTCAAGAGAGTCAAGTGAGGACTGGGCAACTCCAACCCAGATATGGCAGTAATACTCTATTTGGGGTCTGATCTAGTTCTTGTAATGCTAGAGTATAGCAGAGGAAGTCAGATATTTACTGGAGTAGTACAACGAACCAAGCCTTTTTCCAGCATCATGTAGCAATAGATCGTATATATGAGTTCCACTTGAGGTTCGGCATGTGTTCGCATTCAACAGACATTCAAGGCAAAGAGCCTCTTTGGTTGAAGACCTGTCCATAATTATAGGTGAAAATTAAGTCTGTTGAATATTTTTCATACAATAATGATGTAATTTATACATTGATTAAAAATTATTTAGAAGGAAAGAAATAAAATAAATCTTTTCATTTTTTTTTTATTTTTTAGATAAATTATAAATATCAAGATGTACAGCAAAAACATTTTCAGTAACAGTTTTTACAAATTTTTAAACATTTTTTGATAAATCTTGATTAACAGCTTCCTGTTTTAAGTTAAAAACAAATGTCACTTTCTTATATTCTTACTTGATAGCCCCAAAATGTTCATAGGTTTTTATTTATCTATTTAAAAATTTTGTTCTCTGGCAAATAATAACACAAGAATTTAAAATGAATTTTCCTGATGGAAAATCTTGAAAAGCATTTGGGTAGATCCTAATTAAAAAGTTAAAATCAAGTGATGATAAGTAGTAAAAACTGATCAAATTACCAAAACCTGTTTTCTTTTTCGTATAATGGAATTGGATGTACAATGTGATGTAATGAATAACAGCTTGGAACGAAAAAATTGGAGAACCGAGGTTAAATTCCAGTCAGGTTTGTTACATTCACTTATGCACAAATAACCTTGGGGAATGTATGAATCCATCTCTTCTCCCCCAGCTATTGGTTGAATAGCTAGGGGAGGGCATGAAAGAGAATGAGAAGACTTTTGTGAGGAGAAAGGACAATAAAAGAACAGGTTTCAGGACAGAAGATGGCAATTGGCAATTTAAATTTTTGAAGATTGTAGGTTGCAACCAAGCAAGAAAAAAAACTATGAGAATAAAGCAGCCAGCTGCATCTAGCTATTTTGACTGTAAAACACTAAGACCTAGTTACCAATCTAGTAATATGCTTAAATTCATGCAATTGAGGCACCAAGGAGGAAAGTTCACTGGAACAATAACCATGAAAATATTTGTAGAAAAGGCAGAGGGAAGCCACGTCATGTTGGTGAGAAAGTGACTGAAGATGAGATTCCAGATCAGGATTTATTACATTCATACATTCCCCAAGGATATTTGTGCATAAGTGAATGCAACAAACCTGACTGGAATTTAACCTCGGTTCTCCAATTTTTCGTTCCAAGCTGTTATTACATCACAACGTACATCCAATTCCATTATACGAAAAAGAAAACAGGCTTTGGTAATTCGATCAATTTTTACTACTTTTCATCAATTGATTTAAAACTTTTTAATTAGGATTTACAGCTTTCTTCCTTGGTACCTGGACTGCATGAATTTAAGCATATTACTAAAATGGAAATTAGGTCTTAGTGTTTTACTGTCAAAATAGCTAGATGCAGCTGGATGTTCTATTCTAATAGTTTTTTTTCTTGTTTGGTTGCAACCTACAATCTTTAAAAAAATTAAATGCAATGCCAGTTGCCATTTTCTGTCCTGAAACCTGTTCTTTTATTGTCCTTTCTCCTCACTAAAGTCTATTCATTCTCTTTCATGCCTAGTAACCCCTTGCATCCTAGTGGCATTATTGCCTTGCTTGAAGTGAAATGATTTAAAAAAATAAATTATTCAGGCAATCTTCTTCATATCATTATTTTTTTCTTTGAGGTATATGTGCTATCCATTTTATTTGTTGCCACTGTTGGTAGTCCTCAAGGGATGTACTTTCTGTTAGTATAGTTCTTTGTGATTCTGTAGTGCCACAATGTTCAAAGAAAGAAAATCTTTACCAAAACCCTCTCCCTTCACTTTCTCTAAGCTTTTGTTAACTATTGATCTTAGGAAGCTGACAGTTTAGATATTTCTGGATGTCTCAATCTGACAAAGTTATTTAATAACATGACTCGAGTTTTGGCGGTTGATGTTTTGGTTTTAATGGCCTTTGCAAACTGCAACAAAATACACCCCCCCACGCTATTAAAAAGCAACCACCAGTTTGCACAGCGCTCTGCTTCCAGGCTTGACCTCATCTTCTTCATGCACAAACTCATCTTGTCTGGCCAGTCCGCATGGCACCAGTCTTCCACAGTACAGTGAAAATGTTTTCTGGCCCTGGTGAGGCACAGTTACAAGTGTTGCATATGTCAATAATATTACCCTTGTTTGATGACAAAAAAAAAACCATGGAATATAATGTACACTGTACAGTGTGTTGGCTGATGGGTTGAGTGGCATCAGCCTTGAATTGGATGTGATTCAATGCCATATTCTTCATTGTCAGTCACTAATCTAATTTTTGTTTCATCTCTGGGTACCAGTAGCCTTTTAAATGCTTCTACTCTATAATCCAAGTTCACTCTTCTTCTTTTCTTCCTCTTTTCCTTGTTTCCTTCAGGAATGATTAAAAAAATATTTCATGTGTATGTTTTTGTCATTTTATAGATATGCATGATGGAGATTATGAAACAAAAATGTTATGAGCTAAGAAAAAAAAACTGGATCATGTGGTTTTAAGGCAATAGAAATGTGGTTGTACAGAAGGATGCTGAGAATTGCATGGACATAGCTTGTATACAGGAAAGAAATCTTATACTCAGAAAGAGATACCCAAGATTTCTTTGATACATAATAAGGAAGGAAGACTTGGAGAACATAGCATTCACAGGACATATCAAAGTGACAGGGAAAGGCAGTAGGCCACCTACCTGTTGAGCTTGTGTGAATGGATGGCAGAACTGGGTGGGAAGGAATTCAAAAAGACAAACATTACTAAGTTAGTTATTACAGGTAACAACATTAGAAGGTTGTAGAGAGCCATGTTCAACCATATCCTGAAAGGACATGACCCGCAGAAGATGTATAAAAGTAATTGACCATAAAACCAGCATATTGCAGGTTTAAATAAATCTGACATCAGTATTCAGAAAGCAGTTTTTATTCTTGATATTGTGTTTCACTTGGTATTTGCACAGTGGGTAGGAAGTGTGATTTTTTTTTTTTTTTTTAATCGACCCAATCAAGACAATAATGCCACTAAGATGCAGAGGGCTACTGTGAGTAAAAGAGAAAGAAAAGATTTTAGGAGGAACTGGAAACCCAGTCCTAAACTATTGCCAAGGAAGAATGGCGCAAAATAGCTATCACTGTGTAATGATCTTGCAAAGAACTATCAAAAATGCTTAAGGGCAATAATCAAGAATAAAGGTTATACAGTTGATTATTGAGGGAAGAGACTCAATAATTTTGTCCTATGTTTTTTGGTGTTTGTTTGTATTATTGATTGACGTTAAAATAAAGATTTTGTTGTGGGCATCACTGCACATTCTTTCAAGTTCATTATTATATCATTTGTGAAAAAATGCACATTAAGTTTCCATGAAAATTTGAGGTATTACAGCTTTATTTGTAATTATGGAAGCAGGGATGAATAATTCTCATATACAGATTTTGAGAGACATACATTGGAGAAGAGTTACTTATTTGATTGTTAAACGTTATCAGCTGAGGGTATTTGTAGGCTCTGTTGTGTACATTGGTTCACTGGGGACTAAGAAGTCCAATGAAAGGGAAACTAAACAAGTGTTGTCCCTTTGACACCCTGTGTGTAAAAACGAGAGAGACTATATGCTCTTTACTTTTATACTGCTTTTTGATAATCTTTTTATTTAATACCATTATATTTTAACACCTCTGAAATTGCTTTCTTTTATCTTGGAGAAGGTTTTTCTGCTTTCCATCAGCATGGTTGATGCTAACTTTCAGATGAGTGACTCATGCCTTCTTAGTTTAACACTTTCCCTTGATATGAAGTAGAACAATTGAATCAGTTGCTGTGTCTGTTGCTCCGAAAGATAGTTCACTGTGATAGTTCACCAAAATCACTTTTACATGTTTATAAGTCTACCATTCATCCATGCATTGAATATTGCTGCCACATCTGATCTGGTGCTTCTGCTATGTATTTAGAGATACCTTTGATAAAATCCTAAAAAGAATCTGCAATGTTATTGACCCTGACCGGGAATCTTAATTTCAGTCACTTTCCCACAGCTATAACATAGTTTCCCTGTGCCATTTCTATAAATATTTTCATTGTAATTGTTCTGATGAGCTTTCCTCTTTGGTACCTCGACTTTATGAATTTAAGTGTAGTACTAGAAGAACCTTCCAGTGATTCCATAACATGTAGTAAGCCTTTGTGTTACACCTTGTTGAAGGAAGGCCTTTGAGATATCTACTGCTATGGTACTTGAGGTGTGCTTGTAGTCAAGAGCCTCACTGATTCTGTGAGGGATGGTAGTTAGGACATCAGCAGTGGATCAGGCCAACTGAAACCTATATTGCTCATCACTGAAGAGGTTGTTCTTTTCTAGGTCCTCTAGTTTCCCTGTGCTTTTCTATAAATATTTTTAGCGTAATTGTTCTGATGAGCTTCCCTCTTTGGTACCTCAACTTTATGAATTTAAGTGTAGTACTAGATTGGCAGATAGGTCTTGTCATTTTATTGTTGAAATTGCTAAATATAACCATAAGTTTTATGCTAACAATTTCTTTTCTCACATTTCTTGCTGATGGAATCCTCTTCTGGCTTCTTGCTTTCCAGTTAAATTTGATATTGAAAAATTTATATGCAATGTCAGTCATATCTTCTTAATTCCTGTTCTTTTATTGGCCTCTCTCCTTAATGTTTTTTTTTATCAGGTTCTTTCACATTCAGTAAGTGGGAGGTGTAATGGATATTTACTCAAAATGAGAAATTGGAGAGCCAAGTTCAAATCCCAGAAAGGGAATGGTATGAATCCATCTCTTCTCCCCACCAGTTAAATAGCAGTACAGACTGGCACCAAGAAAGAAATGGCAGCATACTGTGGGGGGGAAAAACTGCCTAGTCAGTCATGAATCAAGAGACATGATTGTTCACATGTATACCATGTATGCCACTTAACTGACTGACTTAGCTTCGCCACTTTTCTCGGGATGAAATGATGAAAAGAATAGAGTAGCATCTAGCGGTCGTAAGCCAATGTTTCTTTGCAGGTAAGTGGAGTAATACTATAACAATGATTGTTTTATTACAAAAAATTTGATTAATTTCAAAGAATATAGTCCAAGTGATCGATATTTATTTCATTAAAGAAATGTAAATTTTGCCAGTAATTAAATGGTTCAATATTTGAAGGAAAAGTCAGAGAAGTTGATTTGTCTGATAGCCAGGCTTCAGAAACCTATGAGATCAACACAGGCACCCTCCGCCCACAAGGCTCACCTTACCCTCTTTCTGTTTTATATTAACGATATGCCTAAGATCATTGTAAGATTGTTAGTAAATATCTATGCAGATGATACTGCAGTTTATGGGTGCACCTCCCAAAGTCAAGATGACCAGAGCTTGGCAGCTGATCTCTTATCTGATTAAGCTCCAACTGACAAATGGGATAAAAACTGTCTTGTAACTTTCAGTACTTCCAAAAACCAAGGTATAACTTTCATCAGCACTAAGATGACCCTAAATTCTCACCGGTCACAATGAATGGCTGCACTCTCAATAAGAAAAACAGTCGGCTCCTTATGCCAATCCAGAAAGCACCTGACATGCTCTATCTTTACAATAGCCAGATCAGACCAAAAATGAGGAATTGCTGACATCTCTAGACTGGAGCTACCCAATCCTTTCTTTCCAGTCTTGACAGAGTTCAAAAGTGTTTATATGACCTTTTAGATAATGAATTATTTTCCACCCTGCAACCCCTATCCCACAGATGCAACATCACTAGTGTGTTGCTATTTGGACAGAAAATGTTCCTCCAGAAACACCCAGCTATATACACAGTTGAGCTATCCTCATTCCCTATGTATTCTACTAGCAAGAAGGAAGTTCCATACTTTATGAAAGAAACTCCCAAGAGGATGTTTCCCAAATGCTACAATCTTAATCTCTTCAAGTCAAAAGGCAACAATTACCAATTATATATGTATCTTAATAATTTGCACTTCCCCCTGTTACATCGGCACAGCAACAACTTCATTCGGTGACCCTCTACCTTGAGTGGCTCTTGTGCTTTTTATTGGGTGAACAATTAATACACGATTAAATAAATAAAAAAAATACTGACTGATAAGTAACAGGTCACTGGGACTAAACAGAGAAAGTAAGAAGAGAAAGATGTACATCATCTTACTAAAGTAGTAGTCGACTTGGTGGGCAAGAAAAGAGAGAAAGCGGCAAGATAAAAGTATGCTTCTTTCTACCACTGACACGCTGAAATAGACTTAATATAAGAAAAAGGTGATAGGTGTCTTTAGTTATAAACAATTTTTATATTCAAAGTTTGCAACTGTTTTTCATGAGTAGTTAATAGAGTTATATGCACATGGTACCATAAATTCAGTTTATACTTACATATAATGTATTGTGACAATGTTGCATGAGTGAAAAAATAAAAATAGTTCTCAAGCAGCAGGCTAACTAGATGAACAACCCTTCCTCATAACCTGAGAGATAATGACTATTTCAGGTGAAACTCTTTGACTTTCAAGTAAGTGGCTTTTTCTTTCATTGGTCAGCATTTCTCCTTACTTATTATTCCCAGTGTGTATTATCTTTTTGACAACATGGGCAACTTAGTTTTTATATCTCTAATGGGAGTAAATAATATGTTGGATAAGTTACCAAATTATGTAGATCGATAATATCATGTCATGTCAGGTTGATCCAGATAATAGATGCACTCTAGAAGAAAGGTTTATTCTCCCAGTTTGTATTTTCCCCATTATTAGCATTATTATATCTATGATATAATAACATATTTCACAGACATAACGGAATAACAAACATGTTGTTCACAGAGAGAATTTTATACTGCTAAGTTATACACAAAAATATATACACATATTTACACATGTCCCATGTAGAGAAAATATAATACATATCTACACAACAAGCAGTGTGAAAAGAAAACAAAAAGAGAGTTTTACATATAATAATTCTTAATGGGAACAGGAGCTGCAGGAGATTCTTCTGCGTTTCTGGAGAAGCCATATTTAGGATTCCAGATTTGAACAGCCCAGATTTATCTGCTATGTCGCTATCAAGGACATATTCTGCAAACGGGAAACAAGTCCTGCTTTTTTTCCCAAATTGAAGACTGTGAGCTGGACATATTTTCTATATCTGGGAAAGATATATTCCCAAAGGGAACAGTGCCATAGGCTTGTCAGCTGCACCACATTAGCCTCAAAAAAGCAACTGCTTGGTTTGACTCTTGGAAGCTGACTGAACGAATGCCACTATATAGTGATGTCACTAAGCAGCCATCACATGACCCACGTGAGTTATCTCAACCAAAGAGAGATGATTATTGTTTGTATCCTTACACCTCGACTAAGACTATACCATATTTGTGTATATGTTGAACTGCATGTCTTTTTGTTACATCATATACTTTTATTTTAATGTTCAGTCAACTGGCTTTAATAATGTTAACTAGAAATGTTGACTGGAATATTTCTCTTCTTCCACTGATGCTTTTTTTCACTACAAGCAAAATGAACATGTGCAGAGCACCAAAAGTGAGGGGGTTAGCATTATAAATTTTTGCAATGGTTATTGTAATGGTACGGAAAGTGAAATCAGGTAGTCAATAGCCAGCCTTGTTCATTGTATTCACTTTTGCACATATACCCTTGGGAAATGAATTAATTTTTTCCCTCCCACTAGGGATTAAATAGTGAGACAAACTGAGATCTCAAATCTTGTATGATAGGCAGTCTTGGAGAAAGACAATTCTGAAATCAAAATCATGGCGAAACACTCTACTTATCTTTGTCAAGAAGTCATGGAAATTTACAGATAAAGAAACAAATTCTGTGGATAGCAATAATTGCCTGTGTCCTGAAGGAATATGGTATTTTAAAAAAAATAGTGACCTGATCTTATTTGCAATAAGATCCAATAAACTGGTGTATTCACATTAAAAAAATTATTGAAAAATATATTTTGCTTGTTGTCTATTTCTTTGTAAAGGTTTTGAAAATTTTAAATCACAGTTGTTTTTAAATATTTCAGAGAGAGGAGGATAGCGTTTACACTGCACTACTTATTAGGTGGGAGATCTGCAGAGGCGGCCAACAGCCAGAGGAGAGGGGTCTCCGGATGGATTCAACAGATTAATGTATGGACTGAGTACAACCCATATTATATTCTGTGGTCTCTGGCTGTCGATCAAGAGCTTGGAGAGGTTATGGGCACCGCAGACTCTCTGAAAGCCAACTGAAAAGATCATGACAAAGAAGGATCCAAACAACGCCATGTCGGATCAGTCAAAGCCAAATTAACAGCACCCACATGTCCCAATGACTTACTCCAGAATGGGTGTGAGATGTTGGCAACTCAAGTAACAAACACCACCAAGCTACCAACACAGAGTACAACCATCAAAACAGAATTTTCCCAACCTTTACACTGTTAGATGTAGTTTGTATGGACATGACAATGCCAGAACCACTGCCAGCAGGTCATCTTGGAGGAGGTTGCTTGTGTCTTCTGCCCTCAAGTCACCTCAATAATTGGCATTGATGACAATGAATATGTTAATTATATGTTATGTTTTCTTTTTAAAATAAAGATTAATATTGATATGAAATACTAAATATATGCAATTTACATTATCAAATTTTTTAAAAAATTATTATTATATACTAAATATATTTAATTTATATTAATACATTAAATATATATTAATATATTGATAATGTTTTGATAATTTTGATTTCCAAAGGTGTTTCAAATCAAGAAATTATAGTAATATAAAGTAGAATAACTCAAGATGAAAAATATCCCATTTCAAAATTGAAGGATTGCCATGTGTTTAACATAGAATAAATTTGAATTTGGCAACTGGCATTCAAAAAATTATAATAAAGTAAAAATAAATAACAAAATATATATTAATATTAGTGGTCAATATATATTTCCAAGAGGATAGAATCCAGTTAGCGCTCAATGTCCAAGACAGAGTGAGAATAGAATATAAAAGGCTCAAACACTAATATTCCATGGTTATAATTTATGACATTGGAATTGTAATCACGATCCAATTCATTAGACATACAAATTCAAAAAGCTTTGATTATGATTCCAATGTAATAAATTATAACCATGGAATATTAGTGTTCGAGCCTTTATATATATATTAAGGCTATCACTTTTTGTAATCCTATATTCCTGTGTCATAAATTGATGAACTTTTGTTCAAAAGTAATAGAAAAGGCATTAATTTGTTTTAGTTCTTGAAAATGCTTACCCTCAAACCAAAAATTTGATTTTACCAAATACACAGTTACTGTAAAAAATCAAAACATTTCAGAAGCTTTATTTTCCAATTTGCTAATGATGTTATTGGATAATACTTATGTATTTTTTTAATGCATTTAACCATTTATAGCTATAGCATAACATACAACCTTACAAATAAACAAAAACAAGTTCTAGAAGGCTTCAGAAAGTCAGGGTACTACTATACTTATATATGATTTTTAAAAAATTTGTATTGGGGAGGGTGTGACATTTTTTTAAAAATAAACTGAATTAAACCTTTCTTCATAAATTTTTTTAACAAAAATTCATCATATTTATCAATTATTTTACAAAAAAATCATAACCCTAATATATATATATATAATAGATAGATATAGATATGTTTCATTGAATATGACAGACAAGGAAAATTTTTTGTTTAGTTTTTCCAATATATTAAATTTTTTTTGTTTGGAAGCACGGAAGTGCAGAAATTGTCCATATTGTTCATTGTTCTATGCAAAAAACTAAGAATGAAAAACTTTTTGTTTTTACAGCAAGGTTCAGATTGTATTGATCAGGGAAGCATCCTCTTGGGAGTTGTTCCCCAGGGCAGTAGTTCATGGGAAGAAGCTGCTCGAGTGGATCTTACTTCTCACCGATGAAATACAGAGGGAATGTGGGTGGTTTGTTACTATGTAAGTGGCATAGCATGTTCTTGCTGTGAAGGTTTGTATCAGCGGGACCAGGGAATGTAGTTCGTCCAAGAACTTTCTATGGAAGTAGGCGTAGAGCAGTGAGAGGCTTGCCACCTCCTGCCCGTGTGAGAGAGGTTGAAGAGTGGAGAATAATCCATCACCTACAAGGGCTTGGAGATAATTTGGAGCTCTATGAAGACTGGAGAGTGAGGTCTGGGCAGATGCTGCCCAAATATGACAACAATACTCTATTTTGGGCCTGATCTGGCTCTTGTAAAGGTAGAGGATAGCAGGAGGGGGTCAAGTACTTACTGGAGCGGTACAGAGAACCTGTATCCTTAGCAATGGATCATATGTACAAGTTCCATTTGAGGTCAGGTGTGAGTTTGAGGCCTAACAGTCTTTCATGGCATGGTGCTTCCTTGTGAGGACCTCTGTTCATCCTGATTGGTGGTAGTTCAGGGTCAGATCAGTGATGATGGAATATAATTAGCTTGGTCTTTGAGACATTCAATGTATCTGCTGAAATAGCCTATTCCCCATATGAGGTAAAAGGATTTGTTTGATTATATATATATACAGGGTGTTCATAAAGTTTGTGTGCACTTTAAAAAATTTATAACTTTATTTGTATTTGCGATAGAAATAATTTGTAAAAAGGATTAAAAAGAAGTAAATCTATATTTTTTAAGGTTTTATTGAAATTTTATTTAAGTTTCCACATGTCCTCCATCATTAGCAATACAAAGGGTAATACGATTTTGAAGTTCATGGAAAACATTTGCGAACTGATTTACAGTAATGCCTGAAATCACATTAGTTATTTTAGCTATACTTAAAACTAGGTACATTAAACTTTATAACATATTTTACAGATTATTTCTATCGCAAATACAAATAAAGTTATAAATTTTTTAAAGTGCACACAAACTTTATGGACACCCTGTATTTATATATATATATATATATATATATATATATATAATAATCAGTGCATTTATATTATGATAAATATTTGTTGATAATATTTACCAAGCTATTCTTAAGATACAATGATTAAATATAGCCACAATTTAATCTAAAAAATATGTTTGATACTTGCTGAAAGTCAATTATATAAAATAATTAAATAAAATGCACTAAATGTATAATTCAATTAAGTAATTTAAAATAATGAATTTAAAAATTATGAAAGGGAATTTGCTGTAATGACAAAATATAAAAGTAGACACTGAATGGCGACAGTCTGTTTCATCCTTGAATGCAATATTCAAGCCATGAAGATTGTGTTCAAGCAAGAAACAGCATGTGGTTGACCTCAGTGTTCACTCTTATATTTATATACACTCTCTCCCTGATATTGAACACATTATTTTTTTTTTTTTTTGCAATATGGGGTCACTCGAGGTAGAGGGTTATAAGGGGTAGTTTATATGGATAGGAGGGGAAGATAACAGTTAACCCTAGACTTGAACAGTTTAAGATTGTAGTGATCATGGAAACATCCTTTAGGAAGTCTGTTCCATAGGGCAGTGATTCACGGAAAGAAGCTGTTTGAGTGGAACTTACTTCTCACCAATGGAGGGAATTAGGGTGGTTTGTTATAATGTAAGTGGCATGCAGAGTCCTAGACATGAAAGTCAAACCTGGTGGAACCAGGAGATGCAGTACGTTCGAACACTTTCCAAAATAGTAGTGATAGAGCAGTAAGAGGCTCACCCCATCCCACCTGTGAGAGAAAGAGAGAGGTTGGAGTGGAAAATAACAAGGACTCAGAGACACTTTTGAACTCTGTCAAGACTGGAAAGTGAGAACTGGGCAGCTCCCACCCAAATATCGCAACAGTATTCCATTTTCGGCCTGATCTGGCTCTTATAAAAGTAGGATATTTTATCCATAAATATAGCATACCTTAAAATATGCATGGACAACTGATTTTGAGCAGATGGTCGTATGAAATATAGTTCATAAGTTGGGCTGCACTACAAAATAATTCAAGGTAAATTTTCTTTGATTGGGCCTCAGTCATTTTCACTATAGAAGAACATACGTATAAGAATCTACCTTAAAAATGGTGAAAAGTTTTCTGTGGGAAAAATATTTTTTTCCTCTAATTAAAAAATAGAAGTCTTTTTGTCACATTAACAATGAAAGTAATTTTTTAAGACTTTTTTTTTATGTTTATACGTTCTTTTTATAGATACACATATTTAAGTAAATGATCTGTTTATAATAAACAGTATTAACAGCATTTACCGGCCTGAATGTCTGAGAAATCTTCATAGAAAATATGCGTCCTCTGACAGGAATTGAACCTGTATCCTATATATTATTATAAACAGAGTATTTACTTAAATATATGTATCTATAAAAAGAACGTATAAACATAAAAAAATGCCTTAAAAAATAATTGTTGCACTTTGTCCATTTCATAATGTATAGTGAAAGTAATATTAACACATGCCATTGCATGATCTTTGTTTTTAATTTATTCATTTGAAAATGCAAAAAAAGAGAAAAAAAATCTTATGAATGTTTTAAAGCAAAAGATGTTTACACCTATAGTCTTCCTTTGTGAAAATTGCCAGTAATGAAAACATTATCATTGATTCTGTCAGTCTAATTCTGTAGGGGCAGTTTCTCTTCAGGTGCCCTGGTTTCCCACAAAACTAGCATCTTCTACTTGGGCAATTTACTGCAAAATGACCCATCTGCTTGCAATCCCAGCAACACATTCTTCCTCTATTTATACGGGCCACCCAATCTCTTATTTCTGGGGTGGCCCTTTTGCGTTTCCCTGGTTCAACATTCCAGGTCCCATCTTTCACCTCTTGTGTCGGTGGGGCTCCCTTCTTCAACCCATACCATTTTGGCCACATGCCCCCTACTTCCGCATTTTTCTTCCTCATGATCTGGGGGCAGCCCTCACCTTGTGGGGAAGTTCACCACACATTGGCCCTCATAATGCCACTCCAGGCTATATCTACCCGACATGGGTTTATAAAATCTGTGCTTTAGGGACCACACCTTTCTTCCAGGGTCCTCTTCCCATTCCTCTTCTTCCTTGACCCATCCATTCAATATTGGGTAATTCATTTTTCCACCTAGGGTTCTTTCTTACGTCCCTCTGCCTATCTGTCTCCCGACTTAAATCCTGTACCCTGCTATTCTTAACTTTATTCCAAATTCCCTGGCTCTCTTTGGCCAGTGCCACAGCTGCTGCCAACCTAACGGACCCTCTTTTAACATGTCATGTTGGATACGCTCGTCTTCGAGTGCTCCAACATACAGGTCCGCCAACTGGACTTGGATTGCCGCATTTTCTTTAACTTCTTCAGGAAAAGCCAGAGAGGACAGTCTCTCCGCTCCCTTCCCCAGTTCCTCTGGTCCCTCGATCTTTTCCGGACCAGCTTCATGAGGCCCCTCATGGCCTCTATTGCCGTTCCCTCACCTGCATATTCTGCTATTAATAGCTCCTCCAACCTCCTTCACGTCAACTGTGGATCTCTCTCTAGTAGTTTGCCAATGAATTCTAACAGCCCTCCTGTCACAGCGTCGAACGCAACACTACCATCTCTCTTTCAGTCAATTCATAGATTAATTGACTTTTGTTAACCGCCACTAGCCAGCCCCTCAGTTCTCCCGCAACTCCCCCAAAACTCGGAACTCTGGGCCCCCCCCCCTAGTAGACCCCTCAACTCAGTGGACATCCATTGTCCATTCTCGTCATTCTCTACCTCCGCCATCCCAATTTCCTCTTCTCTGTGGTCAGACATTTAAATAAATTCAGAAAAACAACAGTCTGTAAATGAAGGAAATCGATTGCGGAAATAGCAAGCAGCGACAAATCAAACAAAATTTCAAGGAGAAACCAAAAAGTATCCTACTTGTCACCTGGCTCCAGGTTGGTCTCACTCCGTTTATTGGACGACGAAAATTTCTTTTTTTTTTCTTTCTTTCTTTCTGAGCATTTCGAACCTAATGGTCAAAATGACCAAAGTCCCTTCGGTTCTCACTCTTTCCTTCTTGATGAAGTGGTCTCTCGGAGTTGATTCCGTTGGTTACCGCACCAGTTTATGTGGTCATTCAGGGACAAATCCTTGGTCACAGCAACCAGATTTATGGTGGCGTTCAGGGTCAAATCCTGGTCACGGCAACCAGATTATGGCGCCGTAGCCAGGTCTGCTGTCTTTGGTCAGGATCGATCCTGGTATCGGAGAACAAGCCATCAGCCCACACCCATCGGTCATTGGTGTCGTTTGACACTGCAGCTGGTCTTTAAGTTGACCTCTTCAACTATGACCTCTTTTACCCACCTTGTGATTTTTGATCTTAAGAGGGTCAAGCTGAATTATCACTGGGATATCTCAACCCAGCTAAACCAAGGAGTTGAATACACGCACACAACATTGAAAAATAAAATAGACGATGACTGAATAAGTCTCTAGATGATATTTATATGAAAAATAAAAAAAATATTTACAGCTCATTTTCTTTTCCCCAACCCATTTCTAATATTTGGCGACGGAAGGAAAATTTCGGCTAATTTCTCTAAGGGTGGCCAGACTTGACAACTGGATTTATCTTCAAGTACTGTTGTTTGTACTTTCAAGAATGGTGCAAGGTTATCGTCAAAGTCTTTCTTCTTCAGCAAACAATTATTATTATTAGGTTGGCAAAACAGTGTAATGGCAAAAAAAATCTAACTCCCTGTACACAACTTAAACTCCAACTAACTTTTGCCCCCCGTGGGCACTTGTATTTATGAGTGGTGTGGGCACATAGGGGGATTTTATGCAAATCTCCTAAAATTCAACCAATCTCCTTTTGAATTCTGTTTCACACTTCCAATTTTGGAATATCCCCTCCTCTTTCGGGAGGAGCCATTATATGATGTCAGCCTTCCTGACATCATCTTCTGCCTTCACAATTGCTCATTCTGTTTTCACAATTATAATTTTTTCTCAGGGAAATTTTGGCTAACAATTTTCCCAGTACATGGACATTGACACCTTTCAATTGATGACTTTAACCTCTGGCCCCTGACTCCTGCACCTATTTGCTGTCTCTCTCCAGGCAGCAACAATAGCATTCTGTATTTTTTTTAACAAAATTCGCACATCTGTTCTCAGTGCCATGTCTCTTTCTGATAAAAAATAAAATCGTTTTCTTTAACCCTTTTCATCCATATTCCATGTTAAATATTGTTACACATCTACACTTCTTCCATTATACTACTCTGCTTCCCATTACCTCTCCAAATGAATCAATGACTTCATTTTGGTACTTGTTAAGAATTGTGGTCCCAATTTAATCAGGGTTGTCAAATTCCAATGTCTTATTGTAGTTCAAATTTATGCTCCCAACCAAATTATGGCCATCTACTCTTCTTCTTTTAGACTACTCTGCTTCCAGTTAACTCTCCAAATGAATCATTGACCTCATTTTGGTACTTGTTAAGAATTGTGGTCCCAATTTGCCCAATTCCAATGTCATTGTTTTCCAAATTTATGCTCCCTATCAAATTATTAACATCTACTCTTCTCCCTTTTGCTTCCAATAAGCTATCCAAATGCATCACTGACCTCATTTTTGTACATTTTAAGAATTGTGGTCCCAGTTTGCTCCGACAGTTTCGTCTAATTGCAATGTCTTATTCTTGTCCAAATTTATGCTCCCAATCAAATTATATCCATCCACTCTTCTCCCTTTAGACTACTCTGCTTTCAATTACATCTCCAAATGAATCAATGAGCTCATTTTGGTACTTGTTAAGAATTGTGGTCCCAATTTACTCAATCTAGGTTGTCCAATTCCAGTGAGTCATACTGTTGTCCAAATTTATGCTTCCAATCAAATTATGGCCTTCTGCTCTTCTCCCTTTAAACTACTGTGCTTCCAATTCACTCTCCAAATGAATCAGACCTTCTTTTGTTACTTGTTAAGAATTGTGGTCACAGTTTGCTCTAACAATCGGTCATCCAATTCTAATGAGTATAATTTTTGTTCAAATTTGTGCTCCCAATCAATATTATGGCCACCTCTCTTCTCCATTTAGAGTACTCTGCTTCCAATTCGCTGTCCAGATGAATCACTGGCCTCATTTTGGTACTTGTTAAGAATTGTGACCCCAATTTGCTCTTTCAATCGGTGTTGTCCAATTCCAATGAACATTTTTTTGTACATATTTATGCTCCCAAGCTATATATGACTGTCTCCTCTTCTCCTTTTAGAGTACTGTGCTTCCAATTCGCTCTCCAAATGAATCACTGACTTTATTTTGGTACTTGTTATGAATTTTGGTCCCAGTTTTCTCCACCAATCAATCCTCCAATTCGCATCAGATATCTAATTTGGTTCAAATTTTTGCTCCCAATCACAAAAAAGAACAAACATTAAATCCTAGACACTAGAGTCATCAACATATAACAAAAAATAGAGCATTTTTAAAAAAACGGCAGTAGTTACATACACTGGTTCACTCATAAAATCCTAGAAATTAGTTCATTTGACTGGTTCACTCATGAAAAAGAGCCACATGTTAAAACTTAAGCCCTAGTTAAATAGTGTTTCAGTCATATAAAGAACTGTTAAAAACCTAGTTATTATTTAATGTGATTGCTCTACTCATGGAATTAGGCATGTTAAAACCTAGGCACTAGTTAAATACATTAGTCCACATAAAAATGTTAAAGATCGGTTAATTTCAGTGGCCCACATGAAAAAGAGCCAATGTTAAAACAAAGTTAAGTAGAGTGGCACACACAGAAATAAAATAAAGAGCCATTTTAAAAAGCCTTACCACTAGTTAAATAATGGTCTGCTCATAAAATAAAGCCATGTTAAAATCCTATAAAAGTTTAACTGGTCTACTCATGAAAAAGAACTGTTAAAACCTTAGCAATAGCTAAGTAGAGTGATCCACACACAAAAAAAGAAAGAGCCATTTTTAAAAGCCTTGGCACTAGTTAAATACACTGGTCCACTCATAAAATATAAAATTGTAACAGCATATCCTCACTCCACAAGACCGGCCATAGGTCTAGTATTACAGGTTAGACACAAGTCTCCAGTTCCCAATGTCAATTCGAAACCACCCTCCAGCCACGTTGTGATTTTTTTTATCCTAGAGAGTGGTCATCAGATCGTAGAAATCCAGAAGCTCTCTATTGGTCCGCCCGTGAGTTTGTCGGGTGAGAATCGGGTTAACAGAAAAATAAATATAACCAAGTCAATTCGATATTGGAAGGACAAAAGTTTTTTTTATATATAAAATTAAACACACAAACATTTTGGTCTGTTCTTAGCGCAACTACTACAACCTTTGAAGTCCCCATTCTCAGTAGTAGTAATAGTATTAGTAGTAGCAGTACTTAGATGTTAGTGGCAGTATTTCGCTTCTTCACCCTCAGCAACACTGTACATTCCCTTTTCAATCTCAGATGTTTCTCCATTCAGTTTGACTGCATTTGAAGACAAACGAATCCAAAACTCGCTCCCTCCAGTTGGCTAGCCTCTTTATTAAGAGTACCGGCCTCATGTGTCCCAGATTGGTGACGTACCTGTTTTTCTAGAGCGAACATACTGACATACTACCAAAGTACAACTTCATTCCTCCGAGAATAAATAATTTATTTTTCATCTATTGGTTTCCAAGGTTCACAAAAAGACGCTATTGTTTATCACCTCACTATTAATTATTCTGCTGCTCTTTGTAAACTACAGAGATTCTTGTTTAAAAAATAAATTCTAGATCAAAACATACTTAATTTTAACTTTGATAGTGTCAAAATTCATTTCTTTGTTTAAAAGTTCCAAATTATTATTGTTCCAGTAATTTTCTATTAGTAATCTGATATCCTTCGTACACTCACAAAAGATTGTATTTTGTGTTCTAAATAAACTTTCTGTAACATTTTACATTTCAAAGTCTTTACAGCATATTAACATCTTGGTTATTCGAAAACGCCCCTCTCTTCACTTGGTGTTTTCTGTTTTACAGCATATCCTCCTTTATTAACATTATTTTTATTTCAGGGGTGATATCGCCCCTGCCACAAATAGCCATGTTAAAAAACATGGTCACTAGTTAATTTGACTGGTCTGCTCATAAAAACCTAGGCACTAGTTAAATATAGAGGTTCACACATAAATATAGCAAAATCTAAAAATCTAGGCACTAGACTGATCCATACATAAAAAATAAATAGCCATGTTAAAAATATGGGCTCTAGTTAAATACACTGGTTCATTCATAAGAAAAAGTTTCAATGTTAAAAGTTAGCCACTAGTGGAACAGAGAAGTTCACACATACAAAATATAGCCATGTTAAAAACCAAGGCAGTAGATAAAGTACCCTGGTCAAATCATAAAAAGAACCATGTTAAAAACCTAGGAACTAGTTAAATACACTGGTCCACTCAAAAAATAAAAATTGAAAAATTTGCACTAAAGTAGGGCAAAAACATTTTGTGGATTTTGACGTCATTCTCGGGTCTTTTTTTTTTGTTCCAATCCATGAATTTTTTTTTGCTCATGCTAAGTTTCAAAAAGACACTATATAAAATTCACTATTTTTTACCCATGATATTGAATGTGTTAAAATTATTCAACTTTTTAACATGAAATATCTCAAGTTGTTGTTAAAAATTACCACAAATCACTGTTGAATTTTTTTAAGATGGAATGATCTATTATGACATGTCTTTAATTTGTATTTAGGTACATTGTATTTATTTTCAATTTTTCTAGTTAATTGTTCACCTATACTGAACATGATCCATTATTTTACACACTTAGTTTACAATAAAATTGGTATTTTATATGAATACTACTTTATTAAAATTGAGATGTAGTAGAGTTGGGGTCTGTGTATCATTGATCAGTATCGCACAAGAACTTTGCACCAACCCTAGGTATATTGATCCACTCATAAAGAACCGTTAAAAACCAGTGTTGACCAGTCCTCATTTAAGGATACAAAAATAAAGAGCAAACAACTTAAAAACCTACGAAATAGTGAAGTAGATATTTCAATGCCTAAAATATAGACCTAGCTATTAAAAAACTTGACATTAGTTAAGTACAATGGTCCACTCATAAATAAAGCCAATGTTACTAACCTAGGCAAACTGACTGGTCCACTTATAAAAATTAAAAAAACATATTAAAAACCTAAGAAGCTGGCCCATTTATAAATGAAGATGTTAAAAATGGAGGCACTAGTTAATATGACTGGTGCACATAATAAAAAGGTTAAAGAAGCTACTTAAATAGTGACTCCATACATAAAAATAGAGCTAACCTCGGAACTAGTTGTTTAGACTAATCTACTCATGAAAAATAAATAGAGCCATGTCATTAGCTAAGTAGACAAGTCCACAAAAAACTAGCAAAAACATTTGAAAAAAGATAAGCACTAGTTAAGAAGACTGGTCCACATAACAAAAAGGTTAAAGAAAGGAGATATCCACACATAAACATCAGTTAACATATTAAAAACTGAGGCATTAGTTGCATAGACCACTCTAATAAAGTCAGGTTACAAACCTAAGCGCTAATTAAGTAGAATGGTCAACTCAAAAATATAAGTTACATACCTAGAAACTAGTTAAGTATACTAGTACACTCATAAAAAATAGAACCATAATAAGAACCTAGTAACATGGTTGACTCAAAAATATAGACAATGTTAAAAACATAGGCACTAGTTACATAGAAAAATAGAGCCATGTTACAAAACTTGGCATTAGTTAAGTCCACCTAAACATAAAGAAACATTAAAAATCAAGGCACTAGTTAAATAGTTTGGTCCACATAAAAAATTAAAGAAAGTATACTGGTTCACTCCCTTACTTGCTTCCCTGATAGCTATAATCTTCAACTATTCAAATGCAATGTCAATCGACATCTCCAGATGCCTTGATCTGTTTCCCGCCCTTCTCTTCATCCTTTCCTCTATCATGCCTCTTTACTCTTGCACCCACTCTCTGTAACCCCTTCCGTGCTAGTGGCACTTGTGCTTTGCTTGAGAATTGCTCCTTTGTGGAACAGACTCCTACATGGATGCTTCCCTAAACATTACAATCTTAAGCTCTTCAAGTCACAGGGCAATCACTATTTATTTTCTTTATCCACAATCTTCACTTCATTCTACCTTCTTTTTTTAGATCACATACCTTCTCCAGTAACTTTCTACCTTGAGTGGCTCTTGCACCTTGCATTGGATGCACTTTAATATAAAAACAATCTACCATGAGTGTCGCAAGTTTTTGTATTGGGTGAAATCTTCTATTGCCTTGATCCCTTGAGTCATCTTTTATTCCCCCCCTGTACCCAGGCTTTTCTCTCAGTTTCACTCTCTGTAACCTCCTGTGTGCTAGTGGCACTCCAGCCTTGCTTGGGGAGAAATGCTAAAGAAAAAAAATTTAGTTTTTAAAGGGGAGGGTGTTAAAGCTAGAACAAAAATCAAAGAAAATAGATTGTAAATTCATTTATTTATCTGGTAATAGGAAAAAAAGAAAAGACAGAAAAAAACAATAAATTAAAATAAGACAGGCTGTCATGAGGGCAACCAACAAAGAAGAAAAAAAGACATTTACTTGAAATCTTTATAAAAAATGAAGAGCAAAAAAAAATAAATAAATAAAAATTAAAATAAATAAAATAATATTAAAAATATAAAATAAAATTAAATAAAAAAAAAAAACATCTTTGTTTCGGCTAATATTTCAGATCTTTTTTTAAGCTGTAGGACACAAAACTTCACATAGAGTGCCTGAGAAGTAGCTGTTCATTTTAAAATTTCTATATAAAACATTAAAAATTTACAAATTTGTAATATTTACACAATTTATAATCATAACATTTTTATGAATTAAAATTACAGCATCAATAAATAATTTTTTTAAATTTGACAAAAAATATTTAAAAATAATGCACTACATTTCAGTCACCCATGTGCAACATGAACAATTTCTTTTAAATATTTATATTTCAAAGGACTAAAACATCATCATCCTCAACATGGTCTTGAAACCCTGACCCTTGCACTAATTGTGGCCTTGTCTGCAAGTCAATAGCAGAACTCAATTGTCACATCTGGGGATAAGCAGTTAAACTGGATTAGTTGTTGGATACTCATAAAAAAAGACCGAAGAGTCCATCACAGACACACAGAAATACTGTTTACTGCTGCTATTTTTATTTATTTTTTAATTTTTATTCATGTACACCCAATACAAGATTCAAGAGTCACTCAAGGTAGAGGGTTAGTGTATGTTGCATGAATGTAAGAAAGTGCCATATAATCCAGTATTAACTTTTTCATAGTCAGGTCATCGGCAGCTAAACTAGTTCCTCCACCAGGCTTTTCTTGGAAGGAGGGTTGATAGACACATAGCAATATTAAAAACAAGTCCTATCAAAGGGCAGATAAATCTTTTTGTCAAATCAATGACCGTCTAGCACAAAGGTCTCCATAGCTATACATTCAGCTAGTATAGTGATGACACAACATAACTGGGTAGAGGGCTTACTAGATTGAAGTCAACAGCCAGAGCATAGAGTTCTCCCAATGGGATCAATGGCCTGTGACTAAGACAGACCTTCAAGTTGGAGGACATTGACTGTGTAGAAGGATGGGCTCTGCCAAGTTTAAATGCCTAAGACATGCCATGAATAAATAGCTCTTCAGCTTTCAACCCAGATATGTAGATGAAACTGACCAGATGCTCAAGCCCCACAGTGACTGTACAACTGCACCTGATTATGAGACTGATGATTATCTCAATCTAAATTTTTTTTTAGCTTTACAATCATCACCTGTCCCTGTTGACATGTGTATGTCTACATTAAAAAGTGGTCCAGTGGATAAAAGCATTAGTTGATTGATACAAAAGTGACTTGACCCCAAAAGTTGAGTTCAACAAAGGAAAAAAAAAAAAAAACTTTGGCAAGCTGAGTTATCAACAGGAATTAAGTAAAACGGAAATATCCAAAGGCATGGAATTAGAACAATCTACTCCCACGGTTTGGTTTAAAAAATACTGACAAATTCTAAAGAAGGTTGGAGCATACAACAGCTGAAACATTGTCAATATGGCAAGAAAGATGAGGACAACAATCTGGACAATGTAAATAGCTACATTAAAGGTATTAATGTTATTGAAAAATATACAAGGAATGTAAATTCATGAAGAGATCTGCACAAATCTAGAAACCTATGCCTTGGCGAGTCTTGACTGTCAAACTGCACTCTTAAAGAGTCATACTTTGAATGTTGACTGGGTCTCAAGTTCACTTCAGACCTCAAGTGGAACTTATATATATACTAGCAGTATAACCCGTCTTCAACCAGGTTTTGCCATTCAATTGGAGCAGTTTAAGTTTAAAGTCACCCCACCCAAAAATCAATATTAGTAACAACAATTGGGTGCAACTGAGGCACATCTACAAAATTAACAATTTGAATGGGGGTGGCCTTGAAAAGGGCTATTTTTGCGTTCTCAATCTTGGAAGGAAAGAACCTCTCCCATGGATGAACATAATAATATACGATAATTTTTATTTATAATATAATTTTTTTCATAATTCTAATAATCTTTTGCATTAGATTTCAGTTCTTTAAATTGATTGTACACCGTTTTTTACAGACATTAAATTTTGCCTTTGATTTTTGTGCAAAGTGTAAAAAATCAGTTTTTTCGCCTTCAAGGTTGTAATTTTTTCCATCCAATTTGGACTTAAAACCGGCAATGAAGAATTATCTATCAAACAAAAAAAATTTCATCAAAATCAAATGAAAACTGTGGGAACGCATAAACATCCGATCACACACACATTTTGAGAATTTTATATATATATATATATATATATATATATATATATGAGTTCAATATCATTTATGCAGTCTTTTGGGGGAAGATTTATTCTCCACTCTGCAGCCTCATTTTCAAAGTCCAAATGTTGCAAGTCTGGAGCCACTCTATTGCTATTCCCATGACAAATGTTGAGACAAACTACTTTCAGTAGTTCTAGTTCTAACCTTTATGACTATGCCAATTTCTCTCAAGTTGAATCCCGCCCACCCAAGAACTACTACTTTGTGGAACAAACTCAGACATGAATGCCTCTCTGAACACTTCAATTTTAACTTCAGGTCAAAAGTTAATCATTATCTATCCTCATGAATTTCTCTAACTTCCACAGCTTCTTTCATTCATGTCACACACTTCATTCACCATAAACCATTTTAATAGTAACCCTCCAGCTTTATTGGCTTTGTATTGAGTGAAATATATATATATATATATATATATATATATATATAACACACACACACACACACACATATATATAATAAAATTATTTGATAATCCATATAGATAATTCCAAAGAGGATATAGATCCAGAGAGAGCTCAATGTAAGAACAGAGCACTCTGTTTCTCACTTTTTGAATCTATATTTTAAAACATAATTTAAGTTTGAATATTTTATTTTGTGACTGGTAAAATTTTAAATCCATTTCTTGTTGAAACCATTTGGTCTGATGAAGCGAAACCGAAATATTGATTTCACGAAATAAAATATTACCATGGGTTTCTAGAGTCTCCGCTTTCTTATATATATATATATATATATATATATATATGTATATACAGGGAAAATTTTATTAAAGTCTCTTAACTTTCCTGGATAGAAAAAACAACAGACTTTATGAATGGGAGAATGAAAACTAATTCAATTCTCTTTTTTTCCTTTTTTTTTTTTAGTCAATCAATAACTTTTTAAATATATTTCCTTATTTCTTAGAACCAACACTTTTTTTTTTTAAGGAATGCATGTTCCATCCTCCCAGTCCAGCTTGTTCCTGAATTCATTAAAGAGCTGTGCATCTTTGTATTCTGGTTTCCCATGATAATCCACAAAAAAAAAAAAAAAAAAAAAAAAAACAAGTCTTGTTTCTACAGTTTATCAACCATCTGTGGGTTATTTAAAGCCAAAACATATCTTGAATTGTTAGAACAAGTTTTTTTTTTTTTTTCGCGAGTGAATATTGTCAAAAATTCCTTTCAACTCAAAGGGCAGATCAGAAGTCAGTCCAGTACAGTAAGTATTGTGAAACACTGTCTAATCTCCAAAATTCAGTCAGGGACCAATTGATAATGTGAGAAGAGAGCATGCGGAACGACTGTTCTCATAAAGGCCCTCTCACAAATAAAAAAGCGGGGTGAGAATGCAGACCTTAAGTAACAAGGTGGCAGACCTGCACATCCCGCCCCTTCCGATAAAAAGATTACAAAAACCAGTGCTTGGAGCAGCCTCACTTTGAAAAACAAGCCATGGCAAACACACTGCCATCCACATCTGACTGCAACCCCACACACGCAGGTAATTTCACTTATTTTCCACAATATTGCATTAACAATGTTTTTTTTTTCCAAGACATAAGCCCTACTATTTAACCCATAGCTGGGAGAAGAGAAGGAGTCATACATTTCCCAATAAGTAAGTCAGGCATTGAGGAGGGTGGACAAACAAGTGCTTTTCTTTCATAGTAAGTGGAAACATTCATAAATAAGAATTACGAGTTTGTTTTAATAAATGTTTCTAAATTTAGGCTTTCTCGTATGTTTATGAAATAAATTATTTTTAATGATAAAGCGTCAGGCAGAAATACCTTTTTTCGTAAAACAGTTACAAATCTGTAAATGTTTTAACTGAATGAAACATTTTGTTCTGTATCTGATAGCAAGCGTCATCTACCATCACTCACTCACTTGCACTGCAGTGTTTGAACAGTAATTGTGAGAAGTGGATGATTTTTATATTGGTATAGTCACAGTGATAATATTAATAATTAGATGAAGTCTTAGTGAAAATAACTGAGTTGAAAATATTGCTTCTGTGTTACATTTGTCAAGAGGTTACAAAAAAAAAAAAAAAAAAAAAGAAAATTAAGCAAAATTATGAGTGATTTTATTTTACACTTTTTTTATATTTTTAAAAAAATGTATTTATAATCATTTATATTAATTTTAAAGATTGAATAAAATTAAATTTAATCATTTTATTTGTATTAATTTAAAAAAAAAAAAAATTATAATTATAGATAGATAGATAGATAGATATAAATTTTAAAAATTAAAAAAATAATTATAATCATATTATTTATATTTATTTTAAAATTGAAAAAAAAAAAATGCCAGTAAGTTGTCCCCAGTGCCTATATATTATAACCCTTTTTTCATTAATCATGAGTACCAAAAAGAAATGTAGGCAGTTTGTAGAGGAGTATTTGGCTTATGGCTTTGTAGAAAGCTCATTTGATCAAAGGCACCCCATGTGCCTTATTTCCAACAGCTCATTTTCTAATGAAGCGATGAAACCGTAAAGTTTTTTTAGAGCATTTAAAAAGAAAACATTCTGACAAAGTGAACAAGCCCATTGCTTATTTTGAAAATTTAAAGAAAAACCAATGAAATACTCTTTCATCTTATTTGAAAAAACAAACTACAGAAACAAATGAAAATGGCTTGATTACATCTTTTGACATAGCACAAGTAATTGCAAAAATTGGAAGTGCACATATAGTTGATGAAAGTTTTGTTAAGCCTTCCTTTGAAATTCTTACAGAAACTGTGTTGCAGCAAGATTCAGCAAATGTCTTAAAAGCATTGCCACTGAGTAATGATTCAATCTGGAGAAGAAATGTCAGCAAATGTGGAAAGCCAACTAATTGAAAAATTAAGAAGCACTAAATTCTCAATTCAGATTGACGAATCTACAACAAGCAATAACAGACCTATTCTTATGGCTTATGTTTATTATAAAGATGATTACTGCAAACTGTGTGAAGAGTTGTTGTTTGTGAAACATTTAGAAACTGATACCACTGATCCATTTTTGAAGCTGCAAAATCTTGATGGGTGTAAATCAAGTACCCTTTGAAAACATGGTATCCTGCGAAAACAGTTGGTGCTACATCTATGTTTGGTAAGCATAAGGAATTTATTGTGCATTTTAAAAAAAAATATATGTCCTATTCTTGCTGTGCATTGCATGACACATCATCTAGTTGCCAAAAATATTAGCCCTAATCTTCAGAAGTCATTGACAGTAGTTGTTAAAATAGTCAATAAAATAAAATCTCACAGCAAATATGATAGACTTTTGAAAGTTATATTGATACCGAAAAACAGCATTTAAGACTTATCCATATGGAAGTCTGTTTAGCTTTCGAAAGGAAACTGTCTGGTCAGATTCGTAAACAATAGTTAATTTCTTTGAAAATGTGGGTGAGAAAAATTTGACAGAGGAAATCAGGCATCACAAATGTGACGTTTACTTTTTAGCATGGATTTTTTTGAAAGTTCAATAAAGTTTCACTCTAGATTCAAGGAAAATAATGCACATTGCTAGATTGCAAACGTGACCTGAAAGTCTTTTCTGAAAAATTAGACTTATTTTGAGTTAATATACAGCAGAAGAATTTCAGTAACATGCTCGAGTCAAGAGAAGTGAACACCTCTCAGAACAAACTAGTAAAAGTACGAAGAATATCTAGTGGAATTGAAAGAAGAAAGAAGTCGCCGACTTTCAGATTGATTTTCACTAGAGTTCCATCTGTGTATGATGGATCCCATTGGTTGTGACATAGAAGCTGTCAGTGAAAATGTGCAGGAAAAACTTCTTGAATTGAAACACAATGATGAATGCAAGTACAAATTTGAAAGTGGCAGAATAACAGAATTATTGCTGTCAAATAGAGTGAATGCGGTCTGAAATGGCTAAAATACTGCTATGATTTCTAACCTCTTATTTGGGTGAACGTGGATTCAGTGCAATCAATAAAATCTTGACCAAAGAAAGAAATAAAATAGATATATGTACTCAAGGAGAAATAAGACTAAAACTTACGAATTTCAAACCAAATATTAAATTTCTAGCAGCAAAGCATCAACCACAAGGATCACATTAAAAAATAATATAAGTAAAATATTTTAAATTATATATATATATGCATTATGAAATGGACAAAGTCTGACAATTATTTAAAGACATTTTTATGTTTAACATTCTTTTTATAGATACAAGTATTTAAGTAAATGCTATGTTTATAATACACAGTACTAAATAACATTTACTGGCCTGAATACGGAACTGTCATATAGCCTGATGTGACTTAACCGATTCAGCCAATGAGGATCGTTCGGTTGGCAAGGTCAAATTTACTGCTTAGAAACTTCAATCTTCCATGAATCTCTCACGTACATTCATAACTGCTCATGGCGTATCAAATGTAAACAAATGACGTCATACATTATGAAATGGACAAAGTCTGACAATTATTTAAAGACATTTTTATGTTTAACATTCTTTTTATAGATACAAGTATTTAAGGCCAGTAAATGTTATTTAATACTGTTTATTATAAACAGAGCATTTACTTAAATACTTGTATCTATAAAAAGAATGTTAAACATAAAAATGTCTATATATATAATATATATATATATAAATAATTTTAACAAATGGGCACGGGCAGTTACCTGGAAAAATAACAAAAAGAGGCAATAGAATGAAAAGTGTAATGTAATGAATCCGACTGGATCTCAAACTCAGTTCTCCAATTTTTAATTTCGAGCTGCTATTCATTACACCAACCCCACATCCACTGGAAAAATGAAAACTTCAGGTAATTACTACTGAATTGATGTATTGGCTGAAATAGACACAAAATTAACAACTGTTTGATATGCAAAGGATGAAGCTTTGTATGCCAAAATATTTAATTCAAATAACTATTCTGGTGCGCTATCTAAAAAGATTTTAAGAAAAAGAGCCCTGACAACCTAATAATAGACAAGTTTTTAATTAATGTATCAGCTGAAATAATATTTGAGGTGAAGTTTTAAATTGGAATTTTTAATTTTCTGCCTTGGTCCTGAAATTAAGCAAAACCAAAAACTGTAGTATATATTCATAGGAATAAAGACAAAAAGGAAAACTTATTGCAACTGACGTGTTTCATCGAAGGAAAAAGTCCACCAGAGGACAAAACGCATTAGCCCAGTTTTCCTTTTGTCGTTATTCATAAGTCCTTTTAGATATATTTTTAGTTATATCTGACAATTTCTATATACATAATTACAAGATTAAGTGAAAGGGGGAGAGAAAAAAAACATTTTAAAGACTGGGATTTTTTTTTTTATTCCTAAATAGAAAGAAAATTTTTGAGAGAGAGAGAGAGGGGGGGAGACATAAGGAAGAGAACTAGTAAAACAAGAATTATAGTGATTTTCCAAACAGCTTAGATGTAGCACAAGGCTGAAAGTAGAGACCATCCAATGAGGATTGAATTCACTACTTAGTCATAATTGTTCTTGCAAGACAACTTTGCTGACCATTACACCACCTCAAGGTGCCCAATAAGAAAACAAGAAATTTTAAGTGTTATCACTGAATTGCAAATGCTTCTTTAATAGATCTAACTGTACTCTCCAGGCATCAGTTTAAAGTAATGTCTTTTTTTCTCTCCATATATTGCGATCATTTTGCTTAAAGTTTATTTTTTTCTTGATTTCAGATGAAAAAACTTGGGAATTTCTCAGCATATTCCAATTTTCCCCTCTCCAAAATTATAGTTTATATTAATAATTTAGATAAGTTTAAACTGATGCCAGGACATGTGTTTATAACTTTACGCCACAGAAAAGTAATTATTTTAGAAATAGGATTAGTATTCTGATTAGTTAAGACAACGATATTTATAAATTAAGGTAAAAAAAAAAAAAAAAGGTTGAAATTGCATAAAATTATAATTTTATTTTTATTGTTATTATAATTTTATTTTAATGTTATGGTACAAAATCAATATGCTTATATATATAATATAAAATATTACATAATATATATATAATATTATATAATATGTATGTATGTATGTAAATTGGTGGCTAATCTCCATTTCTTTTAAAAATGTCAGAAATAATTTTTTAAAGAGAGGGAAAGAGGGAGCAGGATACAGAAATTAGCTTCCACACTTGCAGCTCAACCAAAATGCCTACAGCTTCTATTTAAAGCTACACAAATCAAACTAAATAAGAACAATTTTTATTTTTTTTTAGACTGTAATGATTCAAAAAATCAAGACTTCACAAGAAGTTTACAGATATGTAACCTTTGTGATTGATTGATAGAATGTAAAAAAAAAAAAAAAAAAAAAAAAAAAAAAAAATCAATCATTTGCAGGTTATTTAAAGCCAGAAAATATTTTTCAATTTGGGGGGATAATTATTACTTACTGATACAAGTCCTACTATTTAACCCATAGTTGGGAGAAAAGACGTGGCTTCATACCTTTTCTAAGAGTATTTGCACATGAATATAACAAACCCAACTGGAATTGAAACGCTGCTATCTTATTTACAATTCCATGTAATTATCCAGTACCCCGCCAGTACATCCAAATTTTCAACATTTGGTATTACAAAGTGGAATAAATTATCACTAATGACTAGGGAAGCTCAGATAATACTGAGTTTTAAGATTTCATCCTTTGGAGTGAAATAAAGTCATTTTAAAAGATTTCAGTTTCAGCTGCTGCTGCTAATTCTCTTTGGAATTGTCATATTTCAAAAACAGGACAAAGAGTAAGCTTTCTCATTGTGAAAGCCAGTTTTCAACCTTCAACTAGCCATCATGTTATCCAAATACAGATCCAATGTATCCAGTCAACAAATATATATTTATATGGTTTGGCCACTGTAGATTTTGTAAGATTAACAATATTATGAAGGAAAGGATAATTTTTTTGTCTTCATTGTAGTAAAGTCAGGCTGAGGCCTCTTACTGGTAACATGTAACAGAGTACAACCTGCCGCATGTACAGATGGTTGGCATCTAAACCAGTTTTTCCCACTAGCTTTTCTGCTGGTGAGGAGGGTGGCATGTCACTTTGCAGGATGAAAAACAAGACCTGTTAAAAGGGTGGATGAGCTTCTTATAAGAGCCAACACTATCTCATATTATATATATATATATATATATATATATATATATATATATATAAAAATTTCAAGATTGAATGGCAACCTTCCCAGAGATGGTGTCTCGATAAAAAAAAAAAAACACTCAGTGTACTTTGACTGCTGTGAGTACCCGAGTTGGACATCAGGAAGAGCATTCAACTTTGTAAAATCTTGCCTCAAAATCTCTCTCAGACAGGACCCACCTTGTTTTGTGCAAAATTAATCTGGTCCCACCTAATAAAAAAAACAAACCAAAAAAACACACACATATGTATATGTGTATATGCAAATTTTGATTAATGAGCTTCAACCGACCCATGTTGAATCTTAAACGTTGTGAATTAAATATAGTACTATTAGTGGAATGGTGATACAAGGATGAGATCCAGAAACCTGGTTGTTCACAATAAAGCTTCTTTACATTATAATGTGATATGCAATTACAAGCTGAAATAGCATAACTTGAGTAAAGATATTTCACATTTAATAAGACCAATAATAAAAAGGGTAATTGATTCAGACACTACTTAAGCTCTACAGCTTTTGGTTTAAAGGAAGTTACAAATATCAAACATCTTACAAAAGAGATTGAACCAAGAAACTAACTTATAGCCCACTGCTCAACATGAATAACTATGGATACAGTTAGATAGTATGTAACTGTAAATTTTGCAAGCACAGAATTGACAAAAATTATGAAAAATTCTTTACTGGATTTTGATACCTCGTTTAACTGACATCAGTATTTGAGCTGCTGCTGATGTATCTTCTAGTTGAAAAATTCATTGAGCTATCATTTAACACAAAACTGCAGATAAATATCATTTTAAAACAAAAATGAACAAATACAGACAAGAACAGAACAGTATTCTTCCTATGCTGTAAATACGAGAATTCCAGTTGGTTGCCCACAATCATCTTACAGAGAGGATTCAGTAAATCTTGAATCAGCAGTGCTGAATTTCATTTTAATACAACTTCAAAAGTTATGCATTATCAGAAATTATTTCAACACTGATAGAACATATTGAAAAGAAAGTTTATAAAAATAGGCTAAATTGCCAAGTTTTATTTGAATAACATGCTAAGCTTGTCACTGATACATGGAAGTACACAATATTTCAAATAAATTGCTTAACATTTTTTAAGCAGCACATACATAGGATGGCAGATAGATTTCTGAAATGGCAAATTAGAACATGAACTGTATTTGTGATTTATTTAAAATCAGTGATTTGGATAGTTTTAAGCTCCGCTATGTGTATGTCGATATTTACACACACATTTCAAAATGAGCTTATCAAAATAAATTCAAAAATTTAGGGAGACTAAAATCAGAAAACCCTAAATATATTCATATAGGTAAAGACATTAAATATATCAACATGATATATAAATTATGAACTGAAAGTTCTGCTTTATGAAATAACAAGTTTAAGGAAAAAAAAAACATTTCACAATAGAAAACAAATTTCAGCCTATGCTAGAGTTGCGAATGCAAAATGCAATTTACAAGCCATAATTATTATTTATTTTTTACACATCTTTCATTTGTTCATAATGAGTCTATATAGAAAGTATTAAAGAATAATTTCACTATACTTGATTATTCCCACAATGTACATTACTATATATGTACAGAAATTAAACAAATAGTAAAAAGTAACCAGCAATAAGACAAAACCTCAAGCATTCAAAAGGTTCAGCCTGTCTTATTAACTAGGCTATGTACTAACTATATAAACAAATTTAACAATTACTCACAGTTTTTACAAGGCAAGACAAATTTTTAATATTTTATACTTTACCCTGTCTATATCATTTTTTAATGATTTTACCTGCAGATTATTTTTAGTTAGAGTAGATTTATCGTAGATTTGATTTTTCCAAGATTTATACAATATTTGAGAACAAGCATGGATTCCATAGTCTCTTCATTGGGACTACATAATCAAAATGTGAAGATTCCTTTTATGAATAAAGCCATTTTATCATTTCTTCAAAGTATTCTATAAAACATTCTGAAATAGACAACTGTCATATCAAATTGATTCTTTTTTTTTTCTCTTTAAAAACAGTTAATGTATCAGTTGCAGGTTAAACAATTGGGCTTGCTTATTTATTATATTATTCATTGCCCTCTAAAACCAAATATTCTGATGGCAGTTTCTTTTTTTTAAATTTGTAAAATTTATGATTCTAGGTCAAATAGGAGTTTAAAAAGGCAGGTATACTTATCTGCCTTAGTACAATTTAACATTTTTGGCACACCGAAGCTGCATATCATTAAAAATGTTTTATAACGTTTTGTTAAAAGTACAACTTTAACTTTTATTTAGAACAGAAAATTTAATAACATGGGTAAGTATTTTCTGAAGTGAAGAATCATTTTTAATCCACATTAAAAGCAGGATTTATATGATTGGTAATCTAATTTTTATTGCAGCTTACCAAGCAATCAGTAACACCTGAAGGAAATCACATAATCATTTGAAAATTTAGAAGTTCAGGAGGAGAGATATGGTCAAGGAAAGTTACTAAAGGATTTTTTTTTTAACACATTTTATTAGGTTATAGCAGGACTTTCCAAGTTTTTTGCCTTGATGACACTCATTTTAAAAATAGAAAAATTTGTGACATTACTCGGGTTTTCTTAGCCAATCAAAATATATAGTTCAAAGTATATAAAAAGAAATAATTCAACAAAAAATTTACTTAATAATTACAAGAACAGAAAATTGCACTAAAGTGTTGTCACAGCAGTTGTGAAAGCTCTGCTATAGACCAGGGCTTTCTAAAATTTGGCAATGCTTTTTAAAAATAACATTTTTTAGATATTATTTATGTTTTGTTCACCAAATGTATCATTCGAAATTTATATAAAAAGGAATAATTGAATGAAAAATTTGGTTAATAATCACAAAAGGAATAGATAATTAATTGCACTAAATTGTTGTGAAACACCAGTTTGGTAAAGCTCTACTAGAGATCAAAACTTTCCAAACATTTTACATTGTAACAAACGTTTTGAAATAATATTTTCTGAAAGACATTACTCAAGTTTTGTTAGCCAAGTCAAATATATCATTCAAAATATATATAAAAATTTGAAAAATTTAGTTAATTAAAAAAAAATAAAAAAATCTGGTAATTAATTACACTAAAGTGTCACGATACACCAATTTGGAAAGTTCCGTGTTATACAGTGACATTAATAGTTCAATAACAGACAAAACATTTGAGATTTCATTTTACAAAATTTTAAGCTAGATACTTAAAAAGATTTGTTTGTCCCAAAACACACAGGTTGATTACAATATTTCAAAATATCAAATATAAATTAAAATTCAAACAAATAAATTATTTTAAGATTTTTAACTGTAAAGTCTTAACAATTATGCCCTATGAATAATTTAAATATTACTTTCTTGATCCTAAGCCCTAATTTAGAATGGGCATTTCATTACCAAGTGATTGTAAAAGGGACAAGAGAAGCTGAGCAGAAAATTAAATATTCATGCATTGTCATCTCATGTGGCTTGGCACTGTAATAAGATATTATCAGGGAACATTTTTAAGATGGCTTTAGAAAACTAGTAAGCTTTCAGACACTTGGCTATGTGGAAGTGACTTTATATTAAGAGTACACTGCCAGAGTTCCAAGATCAAGTTTCAGAAAAAGATTCCAAGAAATTGCAGCCAATTTATAAATTCTACAAGAGAGAAATGGAGAAAATTTCACCTAAAATCATAAAAAAAGTATCTAGGAAATAGTGTTAAGAGCTAACAATTGATAACTGTTTAAAATCAATGTACAAGTATAAAAAACAAACTAAAATCACAATACCTAATCTTAGAGGCTTTGTCCCCAATGGACTAAATATTCTACAACAAAAAGATAATCAAACCGAGATTCAGAAAAAATAAAATCTAATCTAATGTTAACACAGTATTTAACTATTGAAAATTATAAAAATACTGTATTATAGGATTCATGCCAAAAGAATAACAGGTTTGAATCTAACTTAGAGCCTTTGATCTAAGAAGAGTTGGTAACCCCAAAATGTACTGGGTTTACCCCAAAGAGATATCAAAGTAAGCTTTGTACTCAAGTATCACCTCAGAATGTCGAAAGTACTAGGTGCATCATTGTGTTGACCTAGGAAGTAACCAAGTGCAGAAGTGAACCTCAAAGGAGGTGAGAGGGTGCACCAACATAAACCAGGAAGTGAATCCAGCTGAACTTAGGATACACATGCACACACACACAACAACTGGATGACAGAAGTTATATAAATGCCCCAGGGGAGAAGACAGAATTGTTAGCAGCCTTGCAATAAGCAGCTTGAATATTCAAAGAAAGACCTGAAACCACATGCCAGTTGATTTGGACAATGTTAATTTGAAGGGGTCCAGAAATGAATAAACAATTATTTCAAATGTAAGAAGTTAGTCTCATATTGTTATCAGACATGACTAACATAACATCACAGTACTGACTACAAGAGGTAAGGTGATTTTTTCTTTTTTAAAAATAAAAAGATAATAAGCCAAGCCAGCTCTACACTAACTTATCTGTCTTCAGTTTTCTCCACTTGAGCCAAACCCACAAGTGCTTGACATAATTTAGATTATTTTCATACTCTGAATATTGGTATTTTTTAATTAATAAGCCCAAAAGGTAAGGGATTTCATACTGACAAGATTAGAGCAAAAGACAACAATTTTTATGCTTGCTTAAATATATTATTGACATTTTATGCATACAATGCAAAAATGGACTAGTATTTTTTTTTCTTTAAGAAAAAATATTAGACACTTCATAAAAAATGAGAAAAAAAAAGTATCAAAGATTAGAGATAGACAAAAATATTTATATAATAAAAAATATTCCACAAAATGTTTTTTTTTTTTAAAAATAACCCTTGAATATCAAGCATATTTCAGATTTCTCACATTATAGGTACCACACAGAAGACCAAATTGACTCAATAGCACACTTACCAGATTAAAATAAAGCTTGGAAATACAGTCACTTAGCAAGAACTTGATTTTTCAATGTTATATACATTCACTGCACATGTAAACAGAGGCCACTGGTGGGATTGAAACCTATAATCAAACTTCAGATTCCTTGGTCCAGCTTATATTTAATGAAGATGTTTTCACCAATGGCAACCACATATCTAAACTATACAGAATTAACCACTTTGACTCTTCCATTAATAAAACTGAGCATATTTTATGGAAATTGGAGTATTAATCAATTTTAGGGATTCATTTTTTTATCATGAATTTTGATAAAAGGCATGTGAATAAAGTCACTTAACAGTGGGCTGTTGGTGCCAAAGGTTTCAGGTCTATGTAACCAATTTGATCAAAGTGGGCATTGAGAGTGAATGACATGTTCACAGTGAGAATTCAATTTTTCTGCCCAAATGAACATTTAGCTACAAAACCAAAAGCTTATGATTTGATAATCCGGCACAAAGTGCAAGATATTTCCATGCTTATAAAAATCCACTAAATCAAAATCCATGAGAATAAAAAATTGGGCACAAGTGAAAGACCAAATTGGCTGCAGTTAAATTTGTTTTTTCATTGGTTTGTATTCAATGTTCCCAGCCACAAGAAAAATACATTTAGTTATCAGTGTGTGATAACTAAAGTATCAATTTAGAGGGATTTGTATAAGGAGAATGATGAAAAAAGAAAAAAAGAAAAAAAGAAACAAAAACAAAGTAATTAAAAAAGAAAATAGTGGAAGCATGAAAGAATATTAAAAAAAAGATATGTGTGTGTGTGTGATAAAATATAGTTTTAAAGTATGTTATATTTATAGCTAAAAATGCTCAGTATCAGGGATAGAGCATATGTAAATATAAAAATGGACACTGAGGTCAAGACTGAGTAGTGACAGTCTATTTAATGCTTGATAGCAGTCTTCAGGCCTGAAGATTACATTTAGGCATAAAACAGACTGTTCGGTGTCGACTTCAGTGTTCATGTTTATATTTGTATATGATCTATCCCTGACAGTGAGCACTTTTAGCTATAAATATAACATACTTTAAAACTATATTTTATCATTTATTTTTACCAAGAAACTTCGAAGTTGGGATAAAAAAAAAAATTGATATTTAAATGTTAAGTAATCTTTTCATATATGTGTGTGTGTGTGTGTGTGTGTGTGTGTGTGTGTGTGAGTGAGAGAGAGAGAATTGGAGAAAAAGGAGCTGGGGTAGGGAATTTATATATTATTGATGTCCCAAAACCAAAAGATATTTTACAACAAAAGACATGTGCTTACATCTATATCTTTCCCATACAGACACGTCCAAGCCGTATAGTGATGTAAGCTTGACCTTTTTCTAAATCTCCACTCACCACTTACAGCAAATATTCTTTATCCATTTGATTGTTTCATTGATTGATTGTTTGATTGACATTTGCTTAATTCACTTTTTTCTTTTACATTGCAGTTATCTTTAATAGTTCAATAGGCACAGCTCTATCGTAATGAAATATATATTCACTCGGAGGCACCAATGATTCAAAATGAAGTTCTTGGACACCTACAAAATAAGAACGAGATTGAATTCAGTAAAATCTTTCTTTGCTAATAAATTTTAATTTAACAAATTAACAGAGTTTATTAATTTTCTGCATCTATAATGGATTTGGTGGGGAAAATTTAATTTTTTTTTTACATTTTTTAAACATTAATAAATTTAAAGTTCTTTTCCTCACACTTCATAGAACAAAGTTCAAATGTTAAACTTTAAATTTAGAAAATTTGTAAGATTGATTACAGAAAGAGTGGTTTACTGCATTATATTGATATGCTAATAACCTATGTACCGAAGCAAAGTTACATATAAGTATATACCATTTTGAAAAACGCTTTTCTAAACACTATTATAAACTAGATTCTTTTAACTATTCTTCAACTATGTCATATAAAAACTCTCAGCTAAAGTAAAAAGCAACCAATTCATTATGTCCTTACATGCCAGTTGATTAAGGATAGACGTCTCTGTGCAAAAATTCCCAGCATTCTTTTCCAAAAACGAGAAACAGAATATTGTTGTGCATGCACACAAATATATAATAGCGAACATTGTTACTTTCTGTGCATTTCTTTGTTTCTCAATTATTTGGATCAGGACTAATGTAATCATCATCATCGTCGTTGTTGTTGTTGTTGTTCCCACAAAGTTTTGGTTCTTGGTCAAAAAAGTCATCACAGCAATACTGTTTCCCAACCAAGTTTTTTTCATGTTGGAGAACAGGGGATTGTTGTATAGGACCAATTCCAGTAAATAGGGAGGGTGATCAACCAGTTCAAAGCTAGTGTCATGCAGAGCAGCCACTGAAACCAAGGACTTGTGAAGTAAGATCCCTTTTGCCAGTTTTCCTGGGCATTTGGTCTTGATAGCCTTTCTTAACTGTCTCAGCAAGTTGGCATAGTACTCTCCATTGATGGTGTGGCCCTTTTGAAGATCGTCAATAAACACAATGCCTTTTGCATCCTAAAAAACTGAGGCCATCACCTTCCCTGCAGATGAAACGAGCTTGGCCTTCTTTGGAGCAGGTGAGGAAGGGTGTTTCCACTGCATGGATCATCTCTGGCTCAAAGTAATGAATCTAACACTTATCAGGAGTTAGGAAACATTCAAAAGAAACTAGCTGGATCTGCCTCAAACAATGTCAGATTTTCCTGCGATGTGATAAGCCTGATGTGCTTTTGATCAGGTGTGAGAAGACATGGTAACTACAAAGCAGAAACCTTCGTCATGCCAAGCTCATTGAGGAGCAGAATATTCCCAACTCTCTCATGAGATATACTAATAGCAATGGTTATTCGATTTTTAGTCAATCGCCTGTGATTCATCACCATGTGGTGAACATAATCTATGTTTTCCTTGGTAGTGGCAGTTGCAGGATGTCCAGACTAAGGGTCATCTTCAAGACTCCCTTCTCCTCCTATTTTCAGCTATCCACTTTTGCACTGTTGAGCATCATTCCCTAATATATCAACCATGTCAGCATGAATGTCCTTTGGGTTAAGTTTTATTTCTGCATGTACTTGATAACACCATGCTGACAAATTTTGTCCATTTTCAAGAGAAGTCACTACTAGTTACTTTTGAAGCCTTCTTTGAATAGTCAGTTTACATGGAAGGAAACAATGCAGTTATTAATAAGAGTTGAAATTAATGCATACAAGATTTCACAGCTCTAGCATCACTCCTTCATAGTCAGCCTATGAACTTTTCAGCCCACTCAAATTATTTATAATAGTTAAAAAAAAAAATAATAATAATAAATAAATAAATAGATAATAAAAATAGTTGAATAAGTAAAATCACTAGGTCATGATTGAACCGATTATAACACCACTCACCTAAAGTGAACAGGAACTGATCTCGTGTGTCCTCATGGCGCACAGTTGATGCAATGTATGCAACTGGTTTTTGACCATTCTCTAAGGTCAAGGATAACAAGGTTTTTAATACTAAGACCAGGGATGGAATGATAGTGGTATCATATACAACATCTGCAAAAGATTTTTCAAAATACAAGGTTAATTTTATGAAACTCAAAGATACAACAATAAAGCTTTTAATAAATAACCTAAAGAAAATACAGAGTTAATGTGAATGTAAATGAAAGGTTTGTTCAACATTTTGTACCATACTTGTTTACATTTTAAGCACATCATATAAAAGAGTTACTAATATTCTTAGAAAGAATCATTAATGATCAGAGAACTTATTAATGATTAATGATCTATGAACTTGTCATGCAAAAGGAGTAATGTATCCCGAATGGCATATCAGAACAAGCATCAGAAGAGAAGGACTGAATTATTAGAGCATAACAACAGTAAAGAAAACAAAAACAATGTTAGGTCAGTGAGAATTTTCATGTCCAAGAAATTCTGCATATTGTTTTTCAGAGAGTCAAAAAAATTTTTTAACCAATTTCAGGATGTGAAGCATTTGTTTGTTATAATAGTTTTTCTTCAATTATCATTTTATTTTAAATACTAAAAACATAATCAATATAGTATTTTAAGTTAAATTGAAGCATGGCTTTTAGGCAGAAGTAATAAATTTACAGTTTCTATCACAATTACTAAAACTATAAAAAAAGGAGACTGATTTCAGCCTGGTATAAAAAAAATTATTTCAAGATAAATGACAGTTTCATTGAGGAGGAGTGTATACCCATTCATTCATGGATGATAGGAAGGTGTGACAGACATTCAAAGATAACTTGCTGAAACATGAAAAACAAAGAGTGCTGCAGTCCAATGTAATGTCTACCATCACACATATAGCAATTTTGTCATGGATTGGGGGGGGGGTCACTAAGGTGTGTATGTGTTAAGAATACCATAAAGGAATTTTAATGATGATAGGAACTATAAAGAAACTGTTAGTAATCAGAAAGAGGCACCTGATAATTTCAGTACATAATGAGGAAAGATGGCTTGAATGTAAAACTCACAAGACAGTTAAGGCAAAATAATTAGAGGAATACACCAAATAACCAAATTGACAAGTTTGTGAAAATGGAGAGAGGAACAAATATCAAATAGAGATATACAAGCTAGCCAAGAGCAATAAAGGACAGGAAGATGTGAAGGGCCATGACTGCTCATGCTTTAAAAGGGACAAAGTGCAAGAGAGCCATTACACTGATAGTTTTAAAATATCTGGTACTGAAGATGTAATCAAAGAAAAGAATGTTTGATAATTTGTGTCTACAATAATACACACCTGAATTTGAGAAAAATGATATTATCTAACAAGTAATTTTTAGTAAATTGATCTGAGATTTTATCACTTATAAACCTGCAAGCAGCAAAATCGAGGCATATTTTATTACACCTGCATATGAGGTGAACAGTTGCAAAAAAAAAAAAAAAAAAAAAAAAGAGAAAAAGAAAAAAGAGAGAGAAAAAGAAAGAAGAAAAAAGAGAAAAAGAAGAAAAAAGAAAAAAGAGAAAAGAGAAAAAGAAAAAAAGAAGAAAAAAGAGAAAAAAGAAAAAAGAAAAAAAGAAAAAAGAGAAAAAGAAAAAAGAGAAAAAGAAAAAAGAAAAAAAGAAAAAAGAAAAAAAGAAAAAAAAAAAGAAGAAAAAAGAGAAAAAGAAAAAAAAAGAGAAAAAGAAAAAAAAAGAAAGAGAAAAAGAAAAGAGAAAAGAAAAAAGAGAAAAGAAAAAACAAGAAAAGAAAAAACAAGAAAAAAGAGAAAAAGAAAAAAGAGAGAAAAAGAAAAAAGAAGAAGAAAAAAAGAAGAAAAAAGAGAAAAAGAGAAAAAGAAGAGAAAAAGAAAAAAAAGAAAAAAGAGAAAAAGAAAAGAAAAAAGAGAAAAAGAAAAGAAGAAAAAAGAGAAAAAGAAGAAAAAAGAAGAGAAAAGAAAAAACAAGAAAAAAGAAGAGAAAAGAAAAAACAAGAAAAAAGAAGAGAAAAGAAAAAACAAGAAAAAAGAAGAGAAAAGAAAAAACAAGAAAAAAGAAGAGAAAAGAAAAAACAAGAAAAAAGAAGAGAAAAGAAAAAACAAGAAAAAAGAAGAGAAAAGAAAAAACAAGAAAAAAGAAGAGAAAAGAAAAAACAAGAAAAAAGAAGAGAAAAGAAAAAACAAGAAAAAAGAAGAGAAAAGAAAAAACAAGAAAAAAGAAGAGAAAAGAAAAAACAAGAAAAAAGAAGAGAAAAGAAAAAACAAGAAAAAAGAAGAGAAAAGAAAAAACAAGAAAAAAGAAGAGAAAAGAAAAAACAAGAAAAAAGAAGAGAAAAGAAAAAAACAAGAAAAAAGAAGAGAAAAGAAAAAACAAGAAAAAAGAGAAAAGAAAAAAGAAAAAAGAGAAAAGAAAAAAGAGAAAAGAAAAAACAAGAAAAAAGAGAAAAGAAAAAACAAGAAAAAAGAGAAAAGAAAAAACAAGAAAAAAGAGAAAAGAAAAAACAAGAAAAAAGAGAAAAGAAAAAACAAGAAAAAAGAGAAAAGAAGAAAAAACAAGAAAAAAGAGAAAAGAAGAAAAAACAAGAAAAAAGAGAAAAGAAAAAACAAGAAAAAAGAGAAAAGAAAAAACAAGAAAAAAGAGAAAAGAAGAAAAAACAAGAAAAAAGAGAAAAAGAAGAAAAAGAAGAAAAAAGAGAAAAAGAAGAAAAAAGAAAAAAGAAAAAGAAAAAAAAAGAAAGAAACTGAAGAAACCAAAGCTTATAGTCTTGGCGGAAAGTTATTAAATATTAAAACAAAATCACATAAGCAGAGTATTTCAAAGTAGAAATTCAACAATTCATTCATTTTCAAACTATGAATGAGAGCAGCTAAGTCTGAACTGATCACAGATATCATTCTTGAAGATAACCAAGATGGATACACTCGTTGGGTCTGAAAGCATGAGCAGGCATTAGCAACATGTGGTCGTTAAACAATAATAATGTTCTTGCAAAAGACATCAAACAGTTATTGACCTGTCCCATTGCCAGTCATCTTAACTATGACAGAAAACTGAATAAGTACAAAAGCAATCTATAATCCCGTAATTACCTAAACAGTAGCACCAAAATATGTAGTGTCAACCTTGACACCGATATGATCTAGAGGAGTTAACTAGTTTCTATATATGTAGGGAGCGTTTTAAGAGAATGCAGAAGATAGAATTGACAAGCAGAGTTCAAATTCGAGTTTAAACATTTTATGTTCATATTTTACTAATGTTCTAAGGGAAAAGCATAAATCCATTTCTTCTCTCCGCCTGCTATAGGTTAAATAGTATAGCAGACTGAACTGATTCGTTTTAGGTTAGTAACCCATTTAGGATAAGGATAACTCTGAATCCAAAACTGGTGACAACAAGGGAAACTATCACTATCTTTCCCAAGAATAATCATGTCTTAAAGGGGTTCCGTTTGATAACAGTGAAATTTCATTGAACAAAAACTTTAAATTGAATCTTTACTTCATTTAGCTAAAAAAAAAAAAAAAAAAAAAAAAAAAATCAAAATAACTTTTCTATATGAATTTTGCTTTTTTAAATAATTTAAAATTAAAAATAAAATCATTAAAATATAAATATTAAAATAACTGGAATAATATGAATTAATGCAGAAATTTTTTTTTAAATATTTAATTTATTTATGCATGTAGTTTGGATAGGACAAAGATTTAAAAGAAGTCCCTTTTTTTAATTTTTTTTTATTATTTAAACTCATTTTTAAATTTTCATAGAATCAAGCCAAAATATTATGCAACATTATTACCCAAATAAAAATTTCTATAATGAATTTATGGAAAGAAAAAGAAAAAAAAATGCTATTCACTATTGCAAATAAGCAACACATTTTTTTTTTTAAGCATATCACCCCAAGCAAGGCTGGAGGCCACTATCACGCAAGGGGTTATAGAAGGGTTGGAGGAAGAGCAGATAGGAGTGGTAAAGGAGAGGATGTGGAGAAAGAGAAAGACAGTGGGTCGATCAAGGCAAGGGGGTTACAGAAGATTTGGAGCGAGAGCAGATAGGAATGAAAGGTGAAAGGATGTGGAGAAGGGAAGTGGATAGATCAAGGCAACTGGAGATGACGATTGACGCTACACTTAAACCGTTGGAGATTGTATTTGTCAGGGAAACAGTAATAGGGAAGGGAGTTCCATAGGCGAGATGTGCGAGACATGAAGCTATTGGAGTAGAAGAGACATCTACATCTAACAGTTTCAACGGTGTAGGGGTGGGAACGGGATGCCAGCCTCGTGGGACGTTTAAATTCACGAGGCCTAGGGACAAGCGAAAGCAGCTCCTCAGAGCAATTACCGTGAAAGTATTTGTAAAAAAGACAGAGTGAGGCAACATCGCGTCTGTGAGAGAGCAACTGCAGACGAGATGACAGATCAGGGCCAATCACATTGCATATCAGTCTCTGGATCTTATCAAGAACCCTGAGGCAAACAGCAGGGGCCCCAGACCATATATGGCAGCAATACTCCATGCAAGGGCGAATGGTCGATTTATAGACTTGGAGGATCGATTCCGAGGAGAAAAATTTCCTGGCTCGGCACAGGGAACCAACTTTCCTTGTGGTGGATGATGCAACTGACTCGATGTATTTGTTCCATCTCAGATCAGCGGACAGCGTGAGACCGAGCAGCCGCAGAGAGGAGCTCTCGAGAAGTTGGTCTTCAGACATTCTAATGGGATACAGGGATGGATCCTTGTGGTGGTTAATAGAGAGCAGTTTTGTTTTAGAGGCGTTAAAGTTAACCATCCATTTCTCGTCCCAATTCACAACCGATTGGAGGTCCTTTTCAATTTGAGCTGCCAGGTTAACTTTGTCAGCATCACTAGATTTGCGTTTGAGGCAGGAGTAAATTGTGGTGTCGTCAGCGTAGATGCCGACTTGGGAGTCTATGGCGTCAGGAAGGTCGTTTATAAATATGAGGAACAGAGTAGGGCCTAGGATGGAGCCTTGAGGAACACCTGCGTTAGTGGGATAGGAGCTGGATTGAGAACGACCTTCAATTCCCGGTTTAACAGGAATGATTGTATTAGGTCAAACAATTGACCTGTGATACCATAACCCTGGAGCTTGCGAAGAAGGCCAGCATGCCAAACTAACAAACGCTTTGAAGATGTCAAGGGCCACGGCACAAGCTTCACCGTTATTATGGATAGCTTGGTAGACAAATTCAGTGATGGCCGTAAGCACATCGGCAGTAGATCGGGCAAAGCGGAAACCATACTGCTTGTCTGAGAGCAGATCATGGGATATCAGATGATTAATCACTTCGGTGTTGATAATGGCCTCGAAGACATTGCCGAAGAGGGGTAGGAGACTGATAGGACAGTAATTGGAAGGGTCAGAGGGGTCACCAGAGTTCTTAAAGACAGGAACAATGGTTGAGGACTTCCAGCAGTCAGGAAAACAGGACTCCTTGAGGCAGCGGTTGTATAATTTGGAGAGGGCAGGCGCCAGTTCAGGCGCGCATTTCTTCAGGACAATGGCTGGTATCCCGTCACCACCAGTAGCCTTGTGGTGATCTAAGTTAGAAATAATGCCCAATACCGATGACGGGGTTATGTGCAATCCGTTCAAGAGGGCCTCAGTTCTGGGAGGGAAATCGGGCAAGGGTACCCTGGAACAGTCTAGCGTTGAATTGGAAGAAAACTACCGAGCAAAGCATTCGGCCTTGTCGGCAGAGGTGGTCAGGACCTCAAACTGATTGAACAGGGGAGGAATGGAGGGTTTGTTATTGTTCAGAATGCTCTTGCAGAGGCGCCAATAATCTTTGGAGCCAAATTTGCGGGATGCAATACGTTCCTTCATCCGAGCAGCAAATAGTGACTTGGCATCGTCGAGGATACGCTTACACTCGTTACGGCAGAGGTAAATAGACGTCTATTGAAGTCGGACATATCACTACGAAAACGGTGGAAGAAGTGGTTCCTATGGGCAATGGCGGCTGAGCAAGCAGCTGTGAACCAAGGGGAGGAGCGCGGTTTGACCTTGAATTTCCTTGAGAGGATGAAAGCGTCGATTCCAGCTTTAACCCAGGAAGAGACCTCTGAAGCACAATCTTGAATGGGGAGCTTAAATACAGCATCCCAGGGGACATCGCGGAGGAAGTCACGAAATGAGTCCCAGTCAGCCCGTTGGTAGCAGAATGTGGTTCTGGTGGTAGGAGGCTCCTTGCAGGGGGTGGGGCTGAAGGAGATGCTAACAGACACTACAGCATGATCGGAGTTACTGATAGGACAGAGCTGCGTGGCACTACAAGACTCAGGGATGGAGGTAAAACACAGGTCGAGGAATGAGGCCTTACAGTCACGGTTGTAAGCAAAACGCGTGGGGAAATCGATTATCTGAGTGAGGGATTGAGAGACTGAAAAGTTGAGAGTATGAATGCCTGCGAGGTCGGTAGTAGCGTTCTTAAGCCACAGGTTGTGATGGGCGTTAAAATCGACAAACACAAATATGTGAGCGTACGGATGGACTTGAATTAACAGGTGTAATTTTTAAATGATACATAATTTTAAAGAAGCACTATTCAGATAGAAAAGTTAACTCTTTAAATTTCTGTTTTGATTTTCCAGTAAAGTGGACAATTCAACAAAGCGAAGAATTTACACTTACAGTAAAACCAGCTAGATCAATTATGACTGAGTAGTGAGTTGGATCCTCACTGGGTGCTCCACACTTTCGACCTTGCTATACTTAGAAAATCATTAGAGCACTCCAACATGGTTAACAAGCTCAACTTAATAGATCAATGACTGAGCAGCGAGTTTGATCCTCACTGTGGGGGAGGGGGGACTCCATTTTCAGCCTTGTACCACATCTAAGCTATGCTTATAAAAATCGCTTTACAGTGAAATCAGTTTTTAGATAAAAGAAATTCATTGTTACGATTGTCTTGCCTGAAAAGAGTATGCAAGATAGTACTTTAGCAAAACAATCGCTTTGCTGTTTATTAAAGCATGTGAAAATACATCTTGAAGAGTAACAAAAAGGTAATGCATAGAATAATACCTGCAGCAACAATCACTTCTGGGCAATAGGAACTCAGCAGATTGTCATCAAATGACTCCCAGTCCAGCTTAGCAATGCTAATCTTTTCACACTTTTTCAATGTAGCAACATGAGTTACTGAATCTTTCTTCCAGAGTTTGGAATGCAGCTCAAAGTCTGCCAGCTCATTGATGAGTTCCTTGTGGATGGCTTCCTCTTCACTGCCTGGTGGAGTTGTGGGAGACACACAGATTTCAATAATGTCTGTCATGTCATTTGAGGGATTGTTGTCTGCACTGAGACTCAGTTGACGACGGATTTTCCGCATGATCTTTTCATCATTATGATTGTTGGAGTTGACAGGTGACAACTGAATATCTTTTTGTGTGCTGTTCTGGGTGTCATTGTTTTGATTGTTTGAAATGAAGTTCAGCTCGATGTTCTTAGACAGTAGGTACAGCACTTGAGGGTGGCAATCAGTAAAGCAGAAATGTGCTGGGAGGCAGTGCTTGCAGATGACGATCCCAGTCAAGCCAAGACCACTACCCAATTCCAAAATTTTTCTGAAAAAAAAAAAAAAAAAAAAAAAAAGAAAAAAAAAAGAGAAACAAAGAAAAGATTAAGTAAAATGAGCTCCAGTCTTGTTCAAGAAACCTAAGGAATTAGATTTTTTTTTAATTTCTCTTGTTTCTTCAAGAGTAATTTAACAAAATGTTTTTTTTTCCATTTTCATATTTCGCATTCAACATAGAAAAATGTAACAAGCAAAAATTTGTTGACAGTTTTCCAATTATTGTAATTTAACAGCTTTAATTTACAAAGAGCTTTACTAAATAGTTTGTTTGAAGTTTCCAAAATGAAACCAAGTTTACAAAAGAAAACTAAAAAGTTACTAAGGAGTACTGAAAAGTTCTAAAAAAAACAAAAAAAAACAAAAAAAAACAAAAAACTGTTTGCCCAGATTTTGCAAAGTCAGTCAAAGTGAAAACTTTCCAGCACAACCACTATATATAAATATACTGTTTTGTGTTAACAAATTAAAAAGGTATTGTAGATTATAAAAAATATATAATATATAAAAATTATGAGAAGGTACTGATAAATTCTTGGCCTGACCCATTTTACCAAATCTTAGCAAATGACCAAACATCAGAATCTATTCTAGGATCACTTCTTAGGGTGAGAACTTTTCAGCCCATCCTTGTATTTTAACACACATGAAAATGCATAAAATTTCAGAATGTATCTGTACAAAGCTAAGGGTCATTGCCCAATCAAAAATCCAATGAGATATTTAAGAGTGAGAAGTCCAAAACCTGACAAATTGGCAATGATCACAAGGAATACATCTTTTATACCAATTGTAAGTGACAAAAGGTATAAATAGAAGGGCTTCAGAAAGAGAACTTTTCTGTACTGGCTTTTAAATAAGGGGCATTAGGTGGTTCAGGTTTTGTAAAAAAAAAAACAAAAAAAAAAAAACTTACTTTACACTCTAAATAAAAGCAAGCTTTGTCAGAAATTGCAAAAGATTTTATTTTCAATTACTTACTTATTCTGAAATACATCAATATTTTCTATTGCCCATTCAGCTAAATGCTGAGCAGCCTAGAATAAAAAAAAATTAAAGAAAACATAAAAATAAAAGGATTAAAAGGAGCTAAACAAAAAAATTAATGAATACATCAAAAAGTTTAAATTTTAACAACACATAATAAAAGTAAACAAATTAAAAAAAGGCAATAAGTACATATGCATGGAGATAAGATTAATGCAAGTAGAGAAAATAAAATTTTTAAATGATAAAATAAAATGGTTGTGTGGATGTAAAGTAGCCATGATGGATGTTAAAAATGAATTAATGGTGTAACAAAAAAGAAAGAATAGTACTAACTATATAGTAATACCTAATAACATTAGCATAAAATTGCAACTTATCAAAACTCCATCCTTAATTATTTCTGACACTTAACACTTGCATCAATAAAAAGATGAATGACATACAAAGTTTAGGTTTATTTTGTTTTACAGCATATCAACCTCAATGGGTTATTTAATACCAACAAAATTTTTAGAATAGGTTTGTATGAATAGAATATATATTCTAAAAAAATCAGTTTCATTAACATATTTTTGTAAAGAGGGTTTTTAACGAGAGTCAAATGTATTGTTGACAATATTTTTTTTTCCCCAAAAATGTATTGCTTGTAATAACTATTTGCCTATAGCTGGGACCCTAACCTGGGAACAGCAATTAAGAGATGGTCCCATACTCCTCAAAACCTCCTGTTCAGAAGGATGTAATTTATCATTATATCCAGGATGCCTGTCCGGGGGGGAGGGGCCCTTACCCCTCTGCAGAGGTTCAGTCAGTGCATTCTGAAGTCAGAGCTGACCTGACATAACATACAAGGAAGTTATCTCGAGACATTAGATGTTTTATAACAAGGGGAGGGAGAGAAAACCTGTTACAATTTCTCTATTAATTGTATAATGTTAAAATTACATTAACAAAAGCAAGTTTATGTAACATTTACTCCTGTTGTCTACAATCAAAATTCTAGAGTAAATAAATAAATGGAGGAAAATACGGCAATCAATAGAAACATCCTCCCCTACCCACAATAAGTCATTTTCTTTAGAACTATTCTAAAAAAGGTGGGGAAAAAAAAAATCCTGTGGATTTGTAAAACTTTTCTTCCAGTTTTTAAAATTAAATGAGAAAATGAATAGTTAAAATGAAAATTAAGCTTAAAGTGTAAACAAGCCACATTAAATAAATTTGTAATTGACTGACATATTTTAATGTTTATTACTCCAAATTTGTCCTATAATGCTTGTTTATTTACTATGTAACTTAATGACAATTACATACAAATTATATTCAAGCCCAAAAGCCACTCCCTTTTGTTTGTATATTGTCTGCAGTACGTTCAAGTGAAAGTTCAAATGAAGATGTCTTTATGATAGGACACAACACACTCAGTTACATAATAGATGTTCAACTATCTCACACCTGGATGTCTTCATGCACCTATGCATATTATTCCATTGCTCTTTATGAATATTAGCATGCACAAGTTAGCTTATACTCCTTTTCTACCTCTGCTTAGTTCTACCTATATAGTTCGATAAAAAAAACAGCTCTTTTTTCATGTCGGTAAGAAAGTAGATTATTAAAAGATTAGACAAATGGGTGAGTAAATTGACAGGTAAAGATTTTGTATATACATTGGTTACATACTGCTTTACACCTACACATTAGGGCATGTTGATTTTTCACTAAGGAAAAAAAAAAAAAAAAAAAAATCAACATTGCAAGCTGGGTTTTGATGTGATAAGTACCGACACCAAAAATTAGATTTAGAGCTTGCAATTTTTGAGCATTTTGTCTTAAAGATAATCTGAAGAAAAAAAAAAAAAAAAAAAAAAAAAAGTACAGAAATACTTAATCTCCACAGGTTTTTGCTTACAAACTGATTTCAAAATTTTACTATTTCAAGAATAAATCCAAATAAAGATATCTTTCGTATTATATACATTGAATGGAAGATATATACAAACCATAATTTTAATTATGAATCACCAGAAGCAAAATATGCAGTTTTTTTTGTTTGTTTTTTTTACTGTATTTGATAAGTAAAAACTGTAAAAAAAAAAAAAAATTGTAAGATTACAAAAAAGGCTATTCAATGAATAAGATTTGTTAGATCATAATTAATAAAAAAATAAATAGATAATAACATAATACTGCTGGGCACAAACTTAAAGACAAAATGTTTTAAATTTGCATCGTTTATTGAAAATCACACTAAAACTACTGCACTGTATATCATAATATAGCTAAATCAATTCTCACAATGTTCACTTTGTTGCCTCTATGAAAATTTGAAAGTTAGTAAAATGAGAGCATATGAGTTGAGAATTCAATGCATATGTTTACTTACTTGCCAAGTGCTCAGTCCAGTTGTTCCTTGTGCCACTAGGTGTACAGATTCCTGAAGACTGACTGTTTTTGAGTATGGCTGAAATATAAATAGAGATGTGTGAAATCAGATTATACTGGAAAGATTGAGAAAAATGTCATGTTTTCAAATTTAGCCTGTTGTACTAGAGATTAGATGAATTTAAAATAAGCTAAAAAGATCAAGAAGTAAGCCAAAAGATTATTAAATCCCAAGTTGAGGAATTGTTAAAAGATTTTAAGAAATTACTCTGGTTAATTTACAGTTTAAAATATTTCTAAGAGAATAAAGTTTAAAGAAGTAATAGGTTTTTAAATGACAATGAGGTTTTAAGAGTAGATAGTATTTTACTTACCAGTGAGTAAGTCTTGTAACATAGTGTGTCATCTTCTTCTTCCTTCTGACTGAGTATATCGGTATAAGCCTCATAGACTTCATCACAGATTTCAGCATCACAAGTTTCAAGCTAAAATATCAATGTGAATTGGTCATTATTTGATCTGATATTAAAGGTTTTTAACAGAAATATGCATAAACATAAAACTCTAAACAGCAGCAGGTTAAGAAAACTGCACAATGACCACAACAAATATGAAAAGCAAAAGTTTTTGATGTACGATCCAATCAAAATTTACAAAGTTAGAAACAAACGTTTTTAAATTTAATTTAGATTACTAGCAGTTTAAAAAATAAAATTCTAATTCTAGACTGTGGGTGGATAACCAAAATAAAGTAAATTAGCATTACAAATGACAAATAATTATGAGAAACAAACAAATTAAGAGGTTAATTTTCTGAAAAAAATTATGGCAATATTTAAGAAATTTTGCAACTCCATTGTTTATATTTTTGACATCTATACAATCAAATTGTCACATATAAAAAGAATTCTGCTTTTTAAATCATCAACAGTAAAAAAAATATCAACAGAAAGCTAACACTAAACAAAAAACAATAGATTAGCAAACAGTTCTCACTACTTAATGAGATATTTCATTTTTATTGTAACACAAGATATGTTCAATTATTGGTGTTAAGTAATGCCTACCATTACCATAATAAAAGAAGATCTTAATAAGTAGGGAATCAAGTTGATTGACCATACAGGGTGTGATGGATAAAGTGTCATCTAAATTACACAAAAATGAAAATAACACTGGCATCTCATTTTAACAGATATTTACCAAAATTATCTTGAAATACTAAATAAATTTATTAAATAAAATCGCCATTGGCTTCACTCACAGCCTTCAGATAACCTTGGAATCTCCTGCATGTCTTCTAGACAGTCTCCTTGTTCAAGTTAGTGAATGCTACCATAATCCTTGTCTTCAACTCATCTTTGGTATTACAAGGATTTTTGTTGGTCTCTCACTCAACTTCACCCCACACATAGTCAAGGGGGTTGCAGTCTGGGAAGTTAGGTGGCCAGATGTAAGGGGTGATGTGGAGACAGAAATTGTCTGACAGTCATAACTGGGTTCTCCTGCTTATGTGGCATGGTGAAGAGTCTCTCTTTCTGAATCCTCTGCAACTATCCTCAGATTGACACCCAAACACTCTGATTTGTTTGCATTGTAGCTTCCGGCATGAATGCTAAGCAGTACTGCTTGCCCCTTTCCAAATTTTTGGCAGAGTAAATTGCATCATGGTGCCCAACAGAACCTACTATACTATGCAGTTGACAAACAAACATGCATACACGAAATTAATATAAAATGGTGTCAATTTACCCATCACACTCTGTATATAACGTTACATTGTTGTCCTGTAAAATAAACTGAAAGACCTTAGTTGGAAACCTGCATTAATGAAGTAAATTTAAACAGTAATTGTCAGCAAAACAATGTTATTAAAACAGTGCAAGTATTTAGGAGAGTTTACAATTGATTGGCATAATTGAGTAGGTTTAAATTTCATAAACCACTAGATTCTTCATTTATAGTGTTTGGGGCCCAGGATGACTGGTGGAGGGAAAAATACAATGAATGATCGGACCAAGCTTTCATGCAAGGAATATCCTTCGTTGACTTCAGCGGACATGTCTACCCAAACAGTTTAAAATCAAAGTTTTCATTCCTCTAGTCAAGTCTGTCCTGCTATTTGACCTACAGCTAGAGAGTAAAAAGATGGATTCAAACCTTTCCTAAGGGCATTAGTGCAAAGTGAATGAAACCCACTCAAGTAGCTTCTTCCTACAAATTGCTTTCTGGAACAGACACCCAAGAGGATGCCTTTTCAATCATTACAATCTTAACCTGTTCAAGTCTAGAGTTAACTGTTATCTTCCCTACACATCTGCCTAAACTGTGCCTCTTTATAACCTTTATAACCCTGTACCTCGAATGGCTCCAGGGCTTTGTACAGGGTGGACATTGTATGAAAAAAAAAAAAAAAAAAAAAAAAGACCTGATCAGAATTTGTACATAACTCACCAATTCCACATTTCATGTTAATAACCATTGTGCTACCCAAACATTCAGTTATACAATAGAGATTAAAATGTACATCACTAAACTAGACAAGGGAAAGTTTATTTCCAAAATTAAATGGTGTTATAATTTAAAACTAATAGCTTTGAGATTCAAACTTTGAATTGAGTAATGTATCCAACAATAAAGAAAGGAAGGAATAGAAAGCACAACTTACTTTATGCACAAAGTGTTTCATAAAGTTTCTCTGGTAGCTTAGAGATGGTGGGTACTTTTCACACAAAGGGCTTGTGACTGTGGCAGTCAGAACTTTGCGTTGAGTGTCAGGTCCTACTTCAGAGACTTCAAATTGATAATTCTGTAGTAGAAACAATAAAGCAAACATGCAGAGGTGTATAAAGTTGATAATCCCCAATGTTGAGGTTGAGGGAAATCAAAAGCAAAATTAAAAAGAAAAAGTCTAAATGCAAAGACAAAAAGGAAAAAACTGCCAGGTTTAATGTAAAGCTGGTTAAAATAGAGGTCACGGTTTAACAAACGAGGTGTTGAGTGGAGAAAAACTAAATTCTTTTGGTTTGGGGATATTTTCATCTTTGAAATGATATCCTAGCCTTGTTGATAATACATACTATAAGAATACTACAGTGCAGTGGTTAATAATCTAGCAAGTTAGTGTGATACCGAAGGAGACTATACAAAAGATTACCATGTACCCTAGTTGTCTTAGTTCAACATAACCCTTATCTGCTTTATTTGTTGAACTCTATTTGATTCATATGGAACAATCAAATCATTTTTTTTAATTTCATGTAGAGTTGGAAAGATGAAATAGTATCTGGAGTATTAACATTATTTACATGTTGTCTATTTTTAATACATCCGAGAAGACTAGCCAATTATTTTCTTTTCATTGAGAACTAGAGTGAAGATCTTATTGAGTTCACATGATCCACTAGTATTTGTACAGCTTCCTGGTGAGACCCAAATATGATGGTGTCATTTAAATATTTCAGTCATAGTGTTAGTTTTAATGGTGCTGTTCCTAAAGCCATTTCCTTGAAGTATTCCATATTCCCCATTACTGGTGACAACAGTGAACCTATACCCATACCTTTCTCTTGTTGGCATATGTCAGATTCTAGCTGGAAGAATGTTGTGCGTGCATATGTCAACATTTCCATCAGATTATCTATTTGAATGTTGGTACCATTCTCCAACAGATGGTTTGATTCCAATCAGTTTCAAACTACTATCAATTATGATAACAAACCTGATAATAATCTGCATGTAAATAATGTTAAATCATCCAAGAAATTAAAATGGAAAATATCTGGAGTAGTATAAATTTCAAGAATAATACCAACTGCAGACATCAGTTATTTATAAATGAAATTGTGGGAAGACTAAGGCATCCCTCCTTAAAAAAAATTATACCATTTTAAAGATATCAAAGATTAAGGAACATTCTTTTAAATCCTCTTACCACATTAGGGCTAGAAATACATTTTTTTTTTTATAAAGGGAAGGCAATGTTTTATGATGAAGCCAGAAAACACTGCATTTTGATAACATGATAATCCGCTTTTTGAAAATTAATGCAAAAATCAATATAGAACATTGTTTTAAGTACCAGGAGTGCAAATATTGTCATTTTCTTTTCCTTGATATTTCAAAACAGAGAAAGAAAGTTATTTAATATTTATTATCTACAGAAAAGACAATCATTTGAAATCATTCTTTTGTATGTGCTCAATTACAATACACTCAAACATGTAAAAAAAAAAAAAAAAAAAAAAAAAAAAAAAAAAATTGTTCATATTTTATTTATTCATTTTTTAAATGAAAAATTCAGACAAAAATATGAATACATATTTTCAATTTTTTTTCCTAATAGTCTAAATGACAAAACAAAAACACAGGTAGTTAAAGATAAAAATTCAGATGCTTGCAGAGAATGAAGAGCTACACTGATGTTTTGCTACTGCCTACCAACAGTCAGGACTTCAAAACAAAACTAGTAGCTCTTGTGACCACCAAATATACTGCGATGTGGTAAAGTTTATTACCACATTGTAACTAAATTATACAGTTCAAGGCAGCTGTTAATTTAGATTTTTCCCTGACTCAGGGTTTTTATATGTAAAAAATAAAAATAGTAAAATAATTATTTACAACCAAATCACTAACTTTTTTTTTACGCTTCCATATTCATTTTGTATAGTAAATAACTCCTCATCCCAGAAATTCTGTTCATTTTGTTTGATACAGGATTTTTTTTTCAATTGTTTAAAGTTGAAGATAAAAAATCTACCGTTAAAATGCGATTTAAAACAATTTATATAATTCTAGAATTAATGGAGCTTCAAGGTTTTTAAATAATTTTTTTTAGATCTAATTTAATAATGCAATTTATTTTAAAACCAGAAAAGGATTTTATAACACTTGCTTTTATTAATAGTAAAAAAAAAACAGGAGTTTAAAATATTTATGATTTAAATTACTATTTAGTATTATTGTCAAATATGCTTTTTACATGATTTACACATAACAATTATGAGGAGGACAATAAATAGTCTCATCCCAGAAATGTCAAATTACCTATGATTTTTATTTTTAAAACCAAATATTTGAATGATAAGTTGAAGAACTCCGTCTGAAACGTAAGTTACAAAAATAAAAATGAGGATAAGTAGTTGAAATAATTATTTAATCACCCTGAATAAAATAAAATTATTTATCTTAATTGTCGGGATCATAAGGCACTCAAGTGCTTGCTATCCTCTATGGAGGGGACGCAGGCATAAGGTTGACAGAGAATTCTGTGCAATACATCGGTGTCATAATTTCTGGGATGAGGAGTTATTACATTCGGACTATTGTACTCGTCACAAAGTTTCGGCCGTTGTGTCCTCTGGCCTTCATCGGGTGTAAACGATCCGGGTAACCTACAGGGAATTGTGAATTGAACCCTTTAAATCTACGGGTGGGGGGTACACTGTTTCAGTTTCACTGCCCATGTGTAGGAATATCTCGTCTAGTTATTTTTAAATGCTCAGTTATTTCTCGCCCCGTTTCCACCAAGTTCAAGTACAGTACACTGTAAGTGTACACACACATACACACTGCTGGGCCCAGGTATTGAACTCACAATTACTGTCACTCTATTCACGAATCCACTAGGTTATTGCTTATTATTGAAAACAAAGACAAGAGTAGATGACTAATAAATTAGGAAAAAAAAAATTAATCTACTAATTCTTTAATCTTTAGTTATTTTTTTTCTCAAAGAGACTTATGATTTTGTTGTTTGAGTCTCTGACAATATCTTGCTTGACGATAAAGTAGATTTAGTAAATAAAGTACATAGCTCAGTGAAAACTTCGTATCTGCACATTTAGTACATAACTCCTGAAAAAATTGCGTGCTAATTGGAATTCTTTCTATCATCAGTTGATAAGTTATTGCTACGTTTTTAAGATTTTTTTCTATAATGAAGAAATGTCTGTTCTAACAAAAAATATACAGCATTTTGTGATTTATTCTAAATAAACAAAATTCATAATTTAGTTTAACATTCGGATGCAAACCGTATCATTACATATAGAAAAATAAGTTTGTTGAAGAAAAATTGAGTGATGACTTTTTTTTTTTTTTTTTTAAGGATTTAAAAATTTTTAAACAAACATGAATAATTCATTTTAAGATCAGCTTTAGTTTTTAATTAAATCTAATTGACAGTATTTTGACTGCATTTCAAATTGTTGTCGAAGACAAAGTACCCAAATTATTGCATTATTTAAAAAATTCTTAAAAAACAGAATAAATAAATATAAACACACAGTAATCAATCCCCCATTTTAAGACCATTTTGTTTGTGACTAATTGAACGATGCGAAATCAGTGGCGAAAAAGACCGAACCATTTAAAAAAAAAATTAAAAAAATGTATAATAAAATTTTGTAAAAAAGAAAAACAATAAACTTCCCGGAGTTATTTAGATTTGGATATTTTATGATATAAAAATAAACTGAAAGAGAAGAATTATAAACCAGTTAGTATTTTTTCATCCTAAAACGAATGCAGTAGTAGCAACCCTAGTAAACAAGACAAAGTAGTACATATGGATGTTGGTGGTGATGTTGTTGATGTAGTAGTGGTAAGAGAAGACATTTTATAGAGTAACCGAAAGAGTCATGGTTATAAAATACCCGGCATGAATTTAAGATTTGTTTTCGATTAACGACTTACGCCCCACTTCATCCTCCGTATAGGCACCATCTCAAAGAATTGAGTTGCAGTCTCCTCTAGAAGTTTATCTTCTAAGGAACTGCCACTCACGGACGCCGCCATCTTTTTTGTGTTAGGTGTGATCTTGCTTTCAATTGGTCAGATTACTAAGCCTGTCTTTCATTCAACCAATCACAGTATCCGATACAAATGCTACCTTCTGTTAGTTATTCCGGCGGCGGAGACGGCGTGCAAGCAACACTTCAAGCGTTAGTTTTTTTTATTATAATGTAAGTTTTTCTGTCGGCTTCTAGCAAGCAATTTTTTCATTAATAATTGTCTGTTGTAAATCGCCTCTTATTGTTTATATGATTTCGATGTTGTATTCTAAATATAAGCTAGTGACAATACCCGCTTAAAATTCGCCTGCAAAATCTCGAATGTGTAAAAAGGACCCTTTCGATATGGTGGTTAGGTACAACACGTGAAGACGAAACCGGCTTTTTTTTTATTCTAATGTTTTCAAATAAGTAATTAAAAGTATTCATTATGTACAGTGACGTAGTTTATTACTTATGCTTCATATATACTCTTATATCTGTTTGATTTAAGTCTGTATTCTGGTATGTTTTGCATTGTTTAAAACTTACCTTCTTTTAGGCTTTTACCCCTAAAGTAAAAAGTTTAAGGTCAATTCGCACACTAAAATAAAGAGAAATGTCATTTCGAATCAGTTTTTATAATAATTTAATCTTTTTTTTTATTTTTAGAATTTTAATTTTCTTCAATAATCTGATCAAATATGTGTAGATCGGTAATTTATCACTCCACTCACTGAGTTCTGAAGATTAACGACTTCGTCTGTTTCTAAGTGTGTCAAATCAAAACAAAACCTATATTTGGGAGGCTAAGAAACCTTATAATTGTTTTTATTTAATATTAAATTATTTCCATTTCTTTAAAGAAAATACGAAAAATATAGTTTTGCTCTGTAACTTTCATTTTATTTTTAATCGATTTAAAGTTATGACAACTTGAGTTATCCCGAATAGTTGCTAAAGAGTGGAGCCATTTTCCCCCTAAAATTCAATTTAGTTTTATATTAAATAAGAAATTCAAAGAAAAAAAACCGTTAAAAATGGATATTTTTTTCATTTACTTAATATATGTTCGGAAGTTTTTTCTTTTGTTTTTTAATATAAGAAATAGATTTTTTTTAATTTTTTCCACAATAGCCGTAATTTCCTAAGAACATTATTTCCCCTTATTTCTGTTTCCTCTTAAATTGAATGTCCATTATTATTTATTATTATTCGTAATATTAGTTAAGAAATGTTCTGTGTATTTTCTCGCTCAGAATTAATAACCATCTTATGTTGGATGTAAAAATATATACGTTGATTTAATTAAAGGCTTCATTAGGTTTCATTTAAAATTTCTGTATTTTATAAACATTTTTTGTTGTTAAAATATGTTTTTGAAGATTTTTTTTTTTTAGATTCGTTTATTTTTAAAAAATGAATACATTTCTCATTTTATTTATTTTTTTATTCTAATTTTGTTCTATATTTATCAAATTTTGATATTTGAAAGAACGAGAAGATTGTATAGAACTTTTGTTCTAGTGGAGGATAGTATGGTTCTTGTTAGAAAATTGAAAATTTAGATCAGTTGTTCGTGGATAGCTAGCATTTTAGTTTTAAATATAATAGGGACAGTATTTTTTTAATATTCATCTGCATTGAAAACATGCCTAAAGTACATCTGGAGACAAGTCATTTCACCCTCTCAAAAAAATATGCCGAACTTTTAAAATATGCCTACATAAGAAGCTTTAAAACCTTATTAACATAAGGAACCAATAAAAAAAAAAAAGCTACACTTAAATTAAGACTGAAAATTTAAACTTGTCTGTTTTCAGTATATTTTTATCTTCAATTTTAAATAGAGGAAAAGAAAATGAAAAAAAAAAAAAAATTACAAATAAGATCTCCAGGTAACTTTGGATGTTTACATATGACTTTCTATTGGATACATTGAGAAAGTGAATGGGGGAGTTCTTTTAACAGCTGTCTTGAAGTTCATTCACTGGTAGTTAATTTTACATCATTGTAGCATATTGTATGTTTACAAGAGTGCTACTATTATGCTTGGCCCCTCCTTCAAAATGCTGCATTTACTGTAGGTTAGCATATAGGAAAACGCATTGCATTACTATTTTTGTTTCATGTTCTAGTTAAAAGTTCTATCAATGAGAAATGCATGGACTAATCATTTATATGATTGCAAAGTTTGTTGAATCAAAATTTCAAAGACTCAAAATCTTTTGCATGAGATCACTACAGACTTATATCCTGTTTAATATTATTGGTATTCGAATTTGTATTAAATTAACACCTTTATTAATGTTGGTTCTCTTGATTGAAAAACCAAAGTTTCCAGATGTTGGAGATACAGAAGCTACTAGTTTTGTTTTGATGCCTTGGCTGTTGGTAACTAGTAGCAAAACATCAAAAATCTCCAAAAACAGATTTAAACATAATAATTCCATAATTTGTCTGATTTATTATTATTTATATATATATTTTTTTTTTAGAAAATACAAGTGTATAATAAAGAAAACAAAACAATTTGAAAGTAATGAAATACTTTTGACACTATACCTACATTAATATTTGAATAAATGCAATTTCTAAATGCCACTACTAACTTTAAAGAGTAGATAATGTCAAGTTAGGCAGACTTTTTTTTTTCTTACCTATTTTAGAGAATTAACATTTGTTCTAAGATAAGTATAACAAAATAGATATTTAAATCATGTTTGATACAAGGTCAAATTGATGAACTATTTGTTGTGGATGTTGTAGACAATGTGGGCTATGCATTCTTTTTATACTCTGCAAATCTGTTAAAGTTCTCAGAATATATCTGTAGAGAAGACAAATTGAAAATACTCTGCAAATCTATAGAAAAAAATGTGACATGGAAACTTAGTCTATTAAGCATTATTTTCCAAGATACTCTTGCCATTGGGTACATTTTTTTTTCAACATGCAATATATATTAGTCTATAAAATAGTATTATTTTGCCATGTTACTTTTTGTTTTTAATCATTTCACCCCAAGCAAGGCAACAAAGCTACTAAGATGACTGTGCTTACCGATTGTGAAAGACTAAAAGAAAAAAAAACATTAATAAGCAAGAACAGTAATTAAGACAGGAGATAATGATTGACATTGTATTTAAATTTTTGAAGATCAAGTTTGACTGAAAAGCAAAAAGCTGGAAGAGAGTTCTGCATGTGAGAAAAGAAACTATAGCATATAATATAGAACTTACATCTAACCATTTCAGCTGTAAAATGATGAGATCTTTCTGTCAATCTAGAACTGTGCTTAAATTGCAATACAACAGACTCCTGAAAGACTTGAACCTGAAGGAAAAATATATTGACAGTGTGATAAGAGCCAAGCAGAATTGTAATAGAGATGCTGGCAGCCTTAGACAATTTCCCCTTCTGAAACCACACATTTATCCAGCATTATATCCATTGAAGGAAGCATTCCTGGAATTCCTTTCTTTTTTTTTTTTGCATGGCAATCAGCTGCTGCCTCGTTGCATTCTCTTGAATTTCCTTTCTTTCTGGAAAGAGGGGAAAGGTTGCAAGGAGCAAGATCTAGGGAATATGGTTGTTGTACTTGGCCAAAAAAGCTTGTGTAGCTGTGCTAAATGGGCAGATGTTTTGCACTGGTGGAGTTGCCACTCACCAGGCACATGTAATTCTGTCATTTTCCAATGAACAACATGCTGCAACATGTTACAGTAATACTCATTATTTACTGTCTGACCAGGTGGAATATACTCATGATGAACAATTACCTTGTAGTTGAAGAAAACTGTCAACGGTGTCTTTACATTCCTTTGACTCCTTTGCTTTCTTCAGCCTCAGTTTTGGGGTCGTGGCCATAGACCCATAATGTGTCAACTTGTTTTTCAAAAAGTTTTCTGTGGTGCAGTGAGACCATACTTTCCTTCCAAGCACTGCTATAAATAATGGAAATTAACTATCCGGCATGATTTACTGAAGTTCATATTCCCGATTACAGAAAAGAATCCATTTTGTGACTAGTAATAAATTTAAAGAAAAAGAGAATTCTCTTGAGCATTGATTAGGATTGGAGATACACATAATTCATGTTGGCTGTCTTCCTAAAGGCAATCACCATTGAATACTAATGAGTAACTGTTTGAGTTTGAAATTAATTTCTTAATTTCTTTTTCTTTTATTGAATTTTTGAAAATGACCAACATGAAAAAATAGCTTTGGCAAGTCAGTTGGGTATTGGTTCCAATTTATTGATTGTAGGGCAAGAGGGACACCAGTCCGTGAAAAGAAGAAGCCAAGCAGTGGTAGTGCTGGAGCGGTTGGAGGAGGAGGAGGAGGCGGTGGTGGTGGTGGTGGTGGAGGAGGGGGTGGTGGCGGCGGCAACACTGGTGGTGGCACTACAGTGATTGGGCCAACAGAACGAGGCAGAGACAAGAAACGGCGAAGTGTCTCTTCCAGTAGCACCAGTAGCAGTGGAAGTTCTGGAAGCTCAAGGTAAATTATTAATTTTTTTTATTATCATCATCACCATCATTTTTTTAATATTAGAAATATTTTTGATTCCTCCACCCCATTTTTTAAAAAAAAATTATTTATTGAAATTATCATCTTGATTTTATAAAATTAAACCCTTTGCATTACGTGCCATACTCAGTGCAACAATTTGAGTCCTTTTCTACAGCTTAACAATCAGTCTTTTGCGGATTATTTAAAGCCATATTTTTAGATTGTCAGATTTATTTTTTTTTAATAGTAATGATTTAGCGATACAGGTCTTGCTAATTAATCCATAGCTGAGGGAACAAAAGGGTGATTCATACCTTTCCCAGGGATATTTACACATGAGTGAATGTAATGGATACAACTGGAATTCAAACTCAGTTCTCTAATTTTTCATTCCAAGCCATTATCCATTACACCACCTGCAAATCAAATCCAAGCTTACAGCACCTGGTATTCTCCAGCAAAATGCAACCAGATGCCCCACTCGGTGGAATTTTTTTTTTTTTTAAACAAAACTGCTATTTGAATAAGAAACTATTATGTCATCCCATAAGTTCAGTCCGAATTTTAACTTTTTGTTAAAATGAACAAAATTTAAAGAGTATTTTATAATGTCTAATGGAGCTGAACATTATTTTTATGTTTAGATGCATTTAAACTGATCGAATTTTATTTCAGAGAACAATAAAATTAAATTTTGTTTGATTAAAACCCTGCTAACATGGAAGTACCCAAGAATCATTTGAGGCACATAATGCTTTATGAGTTCAAGAAAGGAAACTCAGCAGCCAAAGCGGCTAGAAACATTCACTCAGTTTATGGAGAGGAATGTGTGAATGAAAGAACTTGCAGAAGATGGTTTGCAAAATTCAGAGGTGGAGATTTCACCCTTGAAGATGAAGATCAAACCGGACGTCCAGTTGAGTTTGATGAAAAGCTTCTTGAAGCAGCCCTTGAAGAAAATCCTGCTTTATCAGTTGAGGAATTGGCAGTGGTTCTCAGTTCAAACCATACAACTGTTCATCGTCATCTTCAACAACTTGGAAAAGTTCCTAAACTTGGAAGGAAAATGGGTGCCTCATGAATTGTCTGAAAACAACCTCAAATCCCGAGTTGACATCTGCTCTTCTCTCCATTCTCGCCAACTTGTTTCACCTTTTTTGGATAGACTTGTGACTGGCAACGAAAAATGGATCTTTTATCGAAATGTTAAGCATCGTAAACAGTGGCTTGGTAAAGGGGAAGGACCACAACCGAGAAGGGAACTTCATGGGCAAAAGGTTCTTCTTTCAATCTGGTGGGATTGCCAAGGAATAATCCACTTTGAATTCTTACCACCTAATGCAACAATTAATGCTCAAATATACTGTCAGCAATTAGAGCGTTTGAACCAAGTTTTGAGGAAAAAAAGACCTGCTCTAGTGAATCGAAAATGGGTGATGTTTCATCAGGACAATGCGCGACCACACACACAGCAAGAATCACGTCACAAAAGATCAAAGAACTTGGTTGGGAGAAAATTCCTCATCCACCTTATTCTCCCGACCTTGCTCCTTCAGACTACCATTTGTTTCGTAGCTTACAGAATTATTTGGAAGAAACAGCTTTTGTAACACAGGAAGAGGTTAAAACTGACATTTGTGAGTTCTTCGAAATCAAAACCAAAAGAATTTTACAGTAATGGAATTAGTAAACTTGTTAATAGATGGAAGGAAGTCATAGATAATCAGGGAAAATACATTGTTGCTTGAATCTGTAATTAAATGTAACATTTGGTCACTTGTTTTCTTTGTTCAAAATTCGGACAGATCTTATGGGATGACCTGATACACAGGTGTAAAGTTTGATAAACAAAAGTTTGAACCAAGGTGAAATGACAAATTATCTTTCTGAGTTTCTTCACCAAAATTTACTTTTATTACTTTTTTGTGACTGGCTGAATGCTTCAGATTAAAACAAACAAAAAATACATTAAGGAATATAAGTTTTGAAGCATTGGGTAATTCTTACTTAAAACTATTGAAATTAGCTCTTCAATAACTTGAAGATATTGGTTTAAAAATACAGTGATTGTAAGGCGTTCTCGATGACCAAATTCTAAATGGCTTTCTTCCTGCCAAGTCATCTACAATATAATATAGTGTATTAGATTCAATGATAGTAGGTTTTATTTTTTTTAAAATAATTACTTAGTTGTGCTATTTCATGTTTCACTTGGTAAGTACTACTCTCATGGAACTCTGGAAAAAAATATATGTAAAATTAAAATTTTTAATTCTTGGTTCGTAACTTTTGATGTCAAGCACATTATTATCATCATCATTATTATTATTAAAATACATTCAAAAGGAATTGAGTCAGTTCATTTTTATTTTTATGGATTAAAAGCCTAAGGTATAAAAAGTGTTATAAATTAAAACTTGGCAGAGCAACAATTTATGTTGATATTTCCAAGAGACTAACATTTTATTACTTTGGAATCTGAAAACCTTTTTATCTTTGATTATTTCTCAGTGGCAGCAGCAGTACATCTCGTAGCCGATCCCGGTCATCATCCTCATCGACCAGTGGCAGTAGTTCATCTGGAAGTAGCAGCAGCACATCCAGTAGTAGTAGTGTCAGCAGCTCTCGTTCATCAAGCTCTTCTTCCAGTCGATCTTCACACAGTCGTTCTTCTGCAGTGGGCCGTGGGGCTAGTAGTAGACATAAGTCTGTGTAAGCATGCCATAATTTTTAACCTTTGCAGCATTGATATAGAGAAACCAAATAATTATTTTAAATAAAAAGCCTCTAGAAGATTTTTTTCTAATTCTTTTAATGCTAATGAATGACAATGATGGTAGGATTTTATATCCTTATAACAAAACCTTTGTCAATTAGTCAAAATGGTTGGTTTTAATTAGTAGAAAAATGAATTGCATTTTTTATGTGAACAATTCTAAATGTTACTAAATGAAATATGGACTTTTGTGTCTGCAATAAGATGTAGTGTTCAAAAGGATGGTTTTCTCATGACGGCACTTTAACTACCTTTACTCTTCAGCAATGTTTGTTTTTAAAGTGATAATTAGGATTGTAACAAAACCTAAACATGATGACAGTAAATTTATACATTTTTTTCTTGTGAATTTACAAGAATAATTTTATATTTACAACATTCTAAAAACTAATACAATTAGAACTAATGTAATGTAATATTTATCATTTAACAATTTATAAAGAAATAAATGTGAAAACAATTTTTATTTATAAACATTTACTAAATATGTGAACCAACTATAAGGAAATCCTTAGTTACTATAATATAAAGTTTGAATCAATTGGCAATTAGCTGACATTCTACAGTGTGTTTCTTTGTCTGTTCATCTTTTTAGCTGTGCGCTGGTATCGCTATTTACTTACTGTCATGTGATATCCCAAAACTAGGGAATTATCATTGAATTTTATTCACTGATTAAACTAGGAAACTTACAAATCTAATAAATTTTATTTCTAATACAAAGTTTGTATAAATTAGGAGACTACCTAGTTCTGTATTTGTGTTTACATTGTGTATATGAACAGTAATTGATAATTGGCACTGATTTGTTTACTTCAGATCTCCTCGGAGGAAAAAGCAGCGAAGTCCCACTCCAAAGACTGCCAAAGTCCACATTGGTAAATTGACTCGCAATGTTACTAAAGAACACATCACTGAGATTTTCTCTGTTTATGGCAGCATCAGGCACATAGAAATGCCAACGGATAGAATTCATCCCAACTTTTCTCGAGGTTTTGCTTATGTTGAATATGAGAATTCAGCAGAAGCTGAAAAGGCTATAAAATATATGGATGGAGGTATGTTGTGCTGTTCTTGTATTTTTATTTGGCAATTTTTAACTTTCCATAGATGTAAATCAATAGTTCTCTACTAGGGTCCATATGGGCCTTGAGGGTTGCACACAAAACATAGCTAATTGGGGGTTCATGGTAATATTTTAGTGGTTCATAGACCAATTTCCCTTTGGAATGGTTGTTAGAATTGGAATTTCTACAGTAATCTACACCATATTAAAATACTAAAAATAGGAAAACAACTCTAAAACTAGCAGAAAACGAGATCAAGCCATGTAAGTTAGCGTCCCTTTTATTATACTGGATGCTTTGGTTGTAAATATTAAATAAAAACTGAGAAAGATATATAAAGGAAGAAGTGTTTGTATTGGGGCAGTAGATCATTATTCAAAACATTGTTAAATATAACAGACAACAAATGTCTGTATTTGATCATGAGCCGTTCTAAGCTTTGTATAGTCACTTTAGGAGAAAATAACGACAAAAACTGTCCAACATTTGTATATTTTTTTATTATGCTATTCCTCAATCTAAGCTTTTGGCTCATGTGAGCCATCATCAGAGTGGTTATATGGACATTGCAACAGAGATGTTCACTATCAAATTTAACATCCTGTTGTGTTTACGTAGAAGTTTGCTATGTGGCAATAAAAGTTGCAGAATAGCTGACACGGATCATAAATTTGTGGTGCCGTTATCAACAAAACCATGTGTTTAAATGCATGGTTATATATTGTGACTAGTTTGAAAAGTAATTTTGTTGAGTGTGGGTTGCTTTGTTTTAATGTAGATGGCCTCCAATATTTTAAGGTTCTTTTTAATGTGTGTATGTGTGAGTATTGTTGTGTTATCAACTAATATGTTTAATATAATGTACATGGCTATGTTTTTCTAAGAAATGTTGTTTAATGGAACGAAGATCAGGAAGGTAACGGATACGTCTATGGGAGAGCATGAACCAAAAGCTTAGATCGAGGAACAGCATAATAAAAAAATAAAAAAATATCCAAATGTTGGACAGTTTTTGTCTTTATTTTCTCCCACAACTAAAGCCACTATACAAAACTTAGAATGTGTCATGATCAAACATAATAGACATTGTCTGTTATATTTAACAATATATATTTGAAATTAAGATTATTATATTAATAATAAATAATATTAATTTTAAATATTAATATAAATTAATATAGTAATATACTCGTTATTGTGAAAGGGGGTGATCTTCAACTATCATTGACATTGATGGGGCTGAATATAAAAAAAAAAATTTGCAAGGCAGCATCATTTAAGAGTAAAAGTGCTTCATGGATGAAAAAAAGGTTGAGAACAACTGATGTAAATAGTTATGTAATGGTAAAAGTGGATGTTAATTGTACCATGTTCAGTTAGATATAAATGAATTACAAAGTGTGCTTGTAAGTGATCATAAATTTAATGCTATTTTAAATGATTACCTGCCAAATTGATTTATAGTGCAGTTATGTATATAAAAGGATTGATAGAAATGTGTATGCCAAACATGACAGAGCAATTTATTTTATTATTATTCATTTTCAAAACCAGTCAGTGTTTAATTTTGGTATGACTGAATGCTTATGTAGTTAAAGACCAAAGCCAATTTCTGAAAGTGGCTTAAATTTTTTCACATTCCTATTTACTTTTTATTTGAAATGCCTTTCTACTTGGAAATTGGAAAATTGTAATGAAAATAACTGCACTTTTAATGTTAGTATTTGAATATATCTGGGTAAATGTTAACTCCTGTTGGTACACACATTAATATCTCTTATACTGAAATTAGTACAGTTTCTAAGGACATCAAAGAGAATGGAGAGTAATTAGTGAGGAAAATATTATCTTCATATTTACAATTTTGTCTTTCTTTATCAGTGTTGTATTTATCTTTTCAAAGAAAAATGTTTTGATGTTGAAATCCTATTTTGAAAACAAAAGTGAAGGAATAGATAGATATTTTTTTCTATACCCTGCTGAAGAGTTAGGTACATTGTCTACAAAGTACAAATAACAGAAAAAAACTGATAATTTTTAATTTTCATAGTATAATTAATATTATAGTATGGCGGTCCTGAAAAGTTTTGCTTAACCAAGAGTTTCTTCCAAAAAAGATGTTTGGTCAGATTTAGGGCCAGGATCTTTTTTAGCATAATTTTTTTAATATCAATTGTAATATTGTTGTTTGACTTTTGTTTTCAAAATGGCAGGATTTTGTTGGTACTCTTGTCTAAGTATTATCATTGTACAGTCCCCTTTGTAAGAGGACAAGTAATATGTTGCCAAATGAACCAATGCATTACAGGCTGCATGCTTCATTGATTCAAATTGAAGATTCAGCATTAAAAAGAAAATCTTTTGAAACCACTCAGTATGTCTTCATAAAATCAATTGTTTCTTTTCCATATTTTCTGTTAAGAAATTTTTGCTAGTCTTGCTTGAATGTTTTTTATTTTATTTTTGTTTATTATTTTCAGCCCAAATTGATGGTCAGGAGATCACAGCTGCTGCTGTATTAGCCCCACGACCTACTCGAGTGATACCACGTCGTAGTCCACTCCGCAGACCTCTTCCAAGATGGCGGGCTTCTCCACCCAGATTCAGAGACAGACGCCGGTTAGTAACATCTGTGTTTTTTTTATGAGTGCTGAAATTATTTTGCAACATTTCACTTATGGCGAGCATGAACGTCACAGTGCGATTTGCATTTCTCAGTTAGTCTTGTCTCAAGCATGGAGCACCTAATGAGGGTCAAATTCAAAAAAAACTTTCTGCACTTCTCAAAATAATTGAATTTTATGGTTTGTTTGTTTTTTTTTTTTAAATTATTTTCAGTTTTTTCGTCACTTGGAATAAATTTCAAAACTTAATGTGATTATAATAAACCTTGAAAATTAGAGCATTCTTTTCAGTGGATGATACCACATTAGTATCAAGTTATAATAAAAAAAAATTATTCTGTGATTGATACTAAGTAAATGAAATTTAAGAAATTATTTAAGATGCATTTTTTTTTTCATGAAAATGTTGAGGGGGATGGAAATTGTATACAAACAGTAAAGTTGTAACCAATGCTCAAATTTATGCAAATTTAAAAAAAAAAATTTTTTTCCTTTATTTTGCAGCTCACCTCCTCCTCCTCCTAGGCGACGTTCTCCACCTAGACGGCGTACCAGGTCACGGTCACCTGGTCGTAGACGGCGATACAGTCGTTCTAGCTCTAGTTCCTCAAGATAAAAGAAATTGGTCACAAAAAACAGTAAAACATACCTCTCTTGAAAGAGCCATTGTGCCAGAAAAGACAAACTATGCAGATGAGCAATTCATTTGTGAAAAACGTTCTCTTTCATCATTATATGTAAGTTGAAAAGAAGGAGGCAAAAGGTATTACAACAAAAGATAACAATGGAATGATATGAAAGAGCAAAAACTGAGAGAAGACATCAGCAAAAAAAATATCAGAAGGGATTGGGTTTTGAAATAACTAAATAAAACAGTAAATAACTCGGCATCAATTTTGCAAAAGTACTTTTTTGGCATTAAAACAAAAGGAGTGGGGTTAACCCCTCTTTGGTTCTACTCTCCCTTTTACCAGGGTGAGCACCCATTTAATAATTTTCATTCTTTCTTCATTATAAAAATCCATTTCATATAATTTAATTTTTTTTTTTTTTTTTTTTTTTAATTTAGGTTCCTGGTCAAAATTTTTATATGCACATAACAAGAATTCATTATGATTTAAGTTTTTTCTTTAAAATTTCATTTCAAACTGCATCTTCAGATGTAATATTTTATTTTTGCTATAAATTCAATTAATGAATTAGTGTCTTCACCTCTATTTTCTGACTGACTTCTTGACTTCCTATTGTGAAAAGTTTCTATATTTGATAACTTAAGTGATTTGTCAATATTTACTAGGACAATCAATATTGGATTTGGACAGATACAACACGCAACTTAAAATATGATAACAAAATGCAGTTTTACTAATTTTTGTATGCTTTAGTAAAAATTGTTTTTAAAAAATACTTAATTCTTATTTTGAGTGGATTGATAATTTTTACCTTATTAAAATTAAAAAGAACCTTTTTCTTAAGGATAGTTACCGTTTCATCCATTTTGTTCTTGTAAGTTTTAGTTGCCTGTAAAAGTGAGCTTTTTAGGCCTTGTACAAAAAAAATGTGAAACATTCACAGGGATATAATTCATTTTGAAGTTAATTCTACAAATCAAAGTAAATTTAGTACATTTTTTTATACTTAGCATCTTAATAGGAATTATGAACACTTCTATTTCAGTATCACATACAGTGATTACTAAAAAAAAAATGAAAGTTAATTTCTTGAATCATAAGACAGTTTTTATTTTTTCATGAGTAACACTTGGCTATCTTTCTGAAAGGCTAAATTTACTATTAATTCTGGTATTTTCAAAGATTTAATTTATTTTTTTTTTTCTGTTCAAGATTTTGTGCACGACTTGCTACTGTAAAAAAAGCAGTCATGGATAAAATTATTTTAAAAACATTATACAATAAAATAGAAACCCATTTTATTAAACATGTGCCTATTCTTTTTCCTAGTCAAGTACATTTTACCTAATGTACTTATTGATTATTCTCAACTTTAAATGTCAAGCTTTGGTCTGAGGACATACTTTTTTTTTATTAGATCTCTCAAGTCCTGATAATTTTGCTGATTCTTTCATTTTAACTTCTTTAGAAACTGGTGCCCTTTACACATATCAGATAGGTACAGACTTGACATGATACAAGGATGAATATAATGAGAAAAGGTCTGAGAATCCAAACACCTGATAATTACTCTGCAACTAGATCATTTCACCCCATGCAAAGGGAGATGGCAGAAGATAATGATTGACATTGGATTTGAATTTTTGAAGATCAAACTTGACCTGAAAGCAAGCCAAAAGAGTGTTCTACAAGTGAGAAGTACAAGAGAAGAAACTTATAGACCGTATGGTTACATCTAGCCATTTCTTGTGTAAAAGTCACCAAACCCTAAAACTTTTTTTATTAATGGTTAATAAAGAATGTGGTTGATTATAATAACTCAAGGGAGATGCAATGGATGTGATTTGTAAGGGAAGGGAATGCATTTCCTCTTAGATTTTGCTAGAATAGGTGGTCCAAAATGTAAAAAAGATAATTGTGGAAGTGAAATAATATGATCCGCCAGTTCCTATATTCCGACTAATCTTGCAATCTGTATTCATCAAATTATAAAATATACTTTCTGTACACTTAACAAATGGAATCTGATTTTTATATGCCTGAGTCAATTAACACATTTATTGATGTAAAGATTTTACGTTTGGTCTATGGTATCCTCAGTGACCTGTAGAACATTTCTGTTGCTTCTTAATCTGAAGATTTCTCTAGCATTCACTGCTATATAAGATGACTGATATGTAACAGTTCAGTATTCTTTTTATTTTGAACAATTTTTCCATTAATACTCTACATTCTAATGTTATAAAAAGTCACCAAAAAAAAAAAAAATGGAACCATTCCATAATTTTTTTCTTTTTGGTGATGCTAAAGAAATAGTGAAATGTTAAATTTATAAAGTTTTTCCTTGTTCTTTTATTTAATCGTTTTGTTAGATTTAATCCATATTTTCATCTTACTTCTGTGTGTGTTTAATTCATGGATTAAACTGAAAATAATTTATTTTGGAGACATCACAAAGGTGGTGATTCGACCTATTTAATGACATTAGAATTATCTCTACCTGGAAATCCTTCAAGAGAAGCAAATTAATTTGACCAAGTAATGCTTCAACATACACCTATTAAAGATAGCAATCAAAAAAGGATTAATCCTTGAGGAAAAAAATTGACAAAATGTTGCTTTACCATGGAAGCATTTTTGTAATATGGTTGAGAGTTTTCACACATCCACTGCTATTGTACTTTCATTGTCATTTCTCTTGAGGGAGGGATCAATTCTCTGGAAGGCTGCATAACCATTTTAAAGTTCTGATTGGGAATAAAAATGAAGTTGCTTACAATATGGAAGACTGGAACCACATGATGGCCAATGAAGTCACTAGAGTTGATCACCTTTTGGGTTAACCTGATATATTTACTAGCATCATGAATTATTGCAACTCATCTCAACCTCTCAGCTGTGTTTCATAATTTTTACCCACTTCAACTAGCAATTTTATTTTGAAAGGAACAGGTAAAAAATTTAAATCACATTAGAATAGGATTTGGTCTTTACTTAAAACCAAGAATTTAAAACAGAAATATCACAATTAAAAAAAAAAAAAAAAAAAAAAAAATACACTAATTAAGATCTATATGAAAAACAAGAGTTAATAGAAATTTGCATTTAAAAGGAAAAAAAAAGAAGCTATATCAAAACGGTTTTATGAAGTCAAAATTCCTACAATTATGGCATCCCAGTTCTTTATAAACAGGAGACAAAGGCATTAACTATATGAAGATACAATGTAGCTTTTTACAGCTCAGATCCAAATAGAAATTTACAAGGTTGGAGATTTTTCTAAACCTTTAGTAAAAAAAAAAGTATTTAATGAGTTGGGAAGCACTGGATTCATTTCAATATTTTTTTTAATGTTGAAAGTGAAATTTTAAACATGGAGAATAATTTAAAAGCAGTTTTTTTTTTTAAGCACTTGGGCAGTTTTATTTACAAGTATTTGTAAGAAAAAAAAAAGCTTTAGGATGTGTCTATATATATATATATATATATAATTATTGCAGCAAAGTGATAAAGAATCTGATTTAATTATCTTTCAATCCACTGAAATCACTTTCTAGAAAATAGGGATTACACTGGCACGTTAGGAATTTTGTCTACATTCACCAATTGTAGATGTATTGAGAATAACTACACATTACATATTTCTAAACCTCTCAAGTTAGCTGATAACCATTTTGATATATTACCCTAACTATTTCTTGACACAATTTGGAATGAAGTTTTCAAAAGTTTATTTGAATATTTGGTATTAAATTATTTGTAAACTTTAATTCTATTGTGTTCTGGTTCCAACCCATCTAACTTTGGTACTTTGCTAAGAAGGCAGAATAGAATGTAGAAAAAGTGTAGTGTCTCGGGTTATTATTTTATCACTTATTTAAAAGACAACTTTTAAGAAAAGGAAAAAAAAAAAAAGTATGTTAAATATGTTGTTGAAAGAGCTGTTGTCAAAATTCAACCCTTTTCAGCAGGTTTGAGTAAATGGTTTACTTAAGAGAACAATTGGTTCCTTGAGAAAAGAAAGGAAAAAAAAAACTGGTTATGACAGGTTCAATTCAAATTAAACAATAAGTGTGTCTTGACATGTTACCAACTGAGACTGTACGGACCTCTACGTGGAGGTGAAATTTGAAACTGGATTAATAATTTTGTGAAATGATTTCAGTTTCAGGGAGATTTAAACAAAAAGTAAGAGGAAATGGTTCATGTTAGAAAAAGAAAAAAAAAATTTTTTTTTTAATATATAGACTCACTTTTAAAATCCTTTTATTTTAATAAAAGTAAACGTTTCAAGAATAAAGTTTTGATATAAAATATTTAATTTCTGCATAAATGCTGTTATTTTTATAAGATAACGTGCACATCTTAAAGCTTCCTTTTTTCTTTTTATATAAATATTAATATCAAACAAGTCATTTCAAATTAAATACATATTGAATATTTACAATATTAGATCTTGAGTTTCACAGAAAACTTTTTTTTCCAAGAACTGGGAAGAGAAAAAAATCTAGAACAATTGAAAAATGTAAATATTTAGTATGAGTACAATTCGTTTTCCATTATAAAATTTAGAATATAAGTTTATGTAACTAATGCAGATTTGGTTAATTGGCTGTTACTGTAAGAAAATATATTCTTACTTGCTTATACTTAATGATGGGGGCAAGAGAAAGTAAGTATGCGGAAAAATATTTAAGACATGAAACAAATCTGTTTACGATAGCTTAATCATATCACCAGACTTACACAATTAGGAGTAAGCAATAAAAATACCAGCATTTGTCTTGGTTGAATGGAACATCTTGAGTTTGAAAGTTAGAATGACAGTGCATGCATATCTAGAAAAGAACCTTTTTTTGTTCTGAATCATTTTAAATAAGAGCTAAAAATTGTGCTAAAAGTTTTAGAACATTAATACTAATTTTCTTAACATTTATCTAGAATCTGGTTTAGTCTTCTCCAGACATGTCCAAAATAGTTGAGAGTACAATAGTAAAGAAACTCAGGAACTGATGAATTTTTTTTTTTTTCTATAAATTTGAACTAATGTGCCCATTTTTTTTTTTTTTAATTACAATTGTCTTCATGTCATTTATATCGAAAGGTTAATGATGATCTTTAATACAGTGTTTGTAGTACTGAGACCATGTTAAGAGAGAATGCAAATAAATTCTTGAAAATCAAAACATGAAATCATTTTCTCCTTTGACTTCAATAAATCTACGCTAATGTTCTCAAAAGTAAACTAGAAAATTTTACTGGGGCAGGGTCTTTGTATTTGTTTGGCTTTTTAAAAATTTTCCAGTTTACAATTGGATCTATTTTATTTTTCTCCTTTTAATTTCCACACATGGTTAGCTAGTTTACTTGGAATTCTACTAGACTAGCCCACCTTCCAACAATCATAGTAATATCTGCAACCTTTGTCAACAAGAAAAAGCTATAATATTCCCAGACCAAAAAACCTTTTGAAGGAGAGATTGGAAATTATGACCTTTTGCATGCATACTAAAAAGTTCCTTTTCAGTTCATATGAACTGGGATGAAAAGAAAGTATGTACATTTCATTTACCCCCCCCCCTGATACATTTTCAATACACTTGGTTTCCTTCTACCACACCTCACATTGTGCACTTATTTAAAAATAAATAATATAGCATTCATTAAATTAAAAAAAAATTAAGCATTAGGAAATCAGTTGACCAAAATTACCTGAAGATACCAAAAGGTTGAAACCAAGGTAGCAGAATTGGTTGTTTTTATTTTATGTGTGCATCAAGCACTTTAATACTACTGTTTCCTGATCTAATTCAACTCTGACCATTAACACTTTATTTTTTAATCATATATATATACCAAATGATGATCCATAATATTGAAAATATCTTTGAACGGAATATGGATGATTTATTAATAAACAAATGAAATTAATCACTTAAATTTATTGGATTATCCTACTTACCAAACGACCTTTGACCTCCATTATAATACACTTATTACAGTACAGGATTCAAACATTGTTTTTATTATATATAAATGAGATCGACATTGATGTCTGATGCTTTCATGAAAAGAAAACAAAATAGTGATGAATAGTCTAAACTTTCATTATTATTATTTTAATTTACAGGATCACATCTGTAGTTTTTTTTTTGTTTTTAGCTCCAAATGGAAAAATTCATAAAAAGCAAAAGTTTTAATTTACAATACATAATAAAATTATTTCAACCATTGCTGCATAGCAAGGAATAAGATAAAAATGAATAAACACAAGTTGGATTTTAAAAATGAAATTATTGATTACTGGAAAACTTCCTGAAAATATCAAATAAAGACAAAAGAAATTTGGCAGGCAAACTGTTGGGCTTTTTCCATTAACATTTCTTTAATTTCTTTAATATGTATGCATTCGTAATATTTGTGTGTGTGTGTGTGTGTGTGTGTGTAATTGTAAGTGTGTATACATACAAAAATAATTGATTACTTAGAAACCAGTGTAAATTAGTAGACATAACTATGGAAAGACATGCGACTGACCAATCACAGTTAAAAACAGTCACACAGCAAAGTTTCAACATTTTAATTTTATGTTTTTTTGTTTTTTTTTCTTTTTGCTTAAAGCTTTCTTCTTGAAACTGTCAGATTTCTTTATATTTTTAGGGAGAAAAAAAATGAGAAAGTAAAGTGGTGGTGGGGGGGAAAGAAAAAAAAGAAGCAAACCTCCCCATCCATTCCCCCAAAACAAAGAAATAAAGTGTAGTCATAAGAGTGTAGTTGTTGGTAGTAGTGATAGTTGAGTACACAACCTCACAAGACTTTCAGTTGAGGTGGGAAGGAGCAGAGGAATGATTGCGGTAAGAGTAAAAAAAATAGAAATAAAATAATGAACAGGGCAATATATGTGGGTAGAGATTAAAAAGAAAATGTAGGAGTGGATGAACAAGGAAAAAGAAATTATGATAAAAGATTAAAAAAAGGGGGGGGGTACGGGGAGACGGAGATCTGTAAAGGAGGTTGAAGATAAACATAGATTTATATTAAAAAAAAAAAAAAAAAAGTAGTGAAGGTGGTGATGAAAAGTGGGTGAGCTTAAAGGGGACTAAAGAGAAAAGGGAGTCTTGTAACTGGCCCCTAAAATGTCACGATTTTAGATGGGGATAAGCCAAAAGAAAGAAAAAAAAAAAATTTTGCAACCCCCAACCCCAACTTATTTTCTAAAAGGGAGTGAAAAGTTAAAAAGAGTGTAGAAATCGAAGGTTAACCTGAAAATTTCTACAAGAAAAAATAAGAGGGAGTTGGAATAGTGAAGACAAAGAGAAAATAATTGCCCCATCCCAATCTCTACAACCACCCGCTCTTTGTCCTTCCTCTGCTACCATCATTAGTGTTATCGTTGTTATTGTCACAAGGTTAGCAATAGCTGACCTTGTCCAGTCCATTCCCAGAAAGGTGAGCTTTAGCTTGGCCGGCAATGCGCATGCTGATCACTACGGCTGTTGGATGCAGCTCCTTCTTGATCATCTTCATCTTCCATGTCCAGCACACCTGTGATTCGATATCCCATGTTCATGAGCATCACTTCAAGAGGATCAGCATTCATTCTCCGTTGGTTAGCAAGGGCTGCATCATCAGAGTTATCAATCTCCCTCTCATTCTTTGAGCCATCCTGAATAGTTAGAACAACAAATATGCAGTTAATAAAGAGAGAAAACAGGTTTTAAGTGCAGGAAGTTCATATTACAAGAACATTCTTTTCAAAGTTTAGAAATAAGCAGTAATGAATTGTGAGCAAAAAAAAAAAAAAAAAAAAAAAAATCTGTGGTAGTTGCAAAATTGGGGTTAAACACCAACATTAACTAGGTGAACAAAAGTGACTAAATCTGAGTGACTGTCATTCCTGGCTCTATCTTTCATTATGGTCTATACCAAGATTCCCAATCTCACCAGTTTTTTTTATCGTTGACATTTCATCTTGGCAGGACCAACCTTTTATATATTCCCATTTCCAAATTCATTTTGTCTTTTCCCTACATCTAGCGAGTGAGTTTCTTGATTCTGCCTATTTGCAGAACACAACAACTGCCCTCATTTTTCTGGGATGGACGGGGCATACTAACAAAATGTTTACATTTTTTTTTTAAATTTCTGTGTTTATTTGATCGAGTTCATCCCATCCCCTTTAATTTCATTGCAAAGATTTTTACACATATTTTTATAAAATTTCTCACTGGCTCATTTTGTACCCTATACTTTTTCAGCCAACATCTCCCATAACCCACTAAAACCATCACTAGTTGTTGTATAAGAGTAAGTGTTGTTGATGACGCTGTACTTTAAAACTAGATTGTCAGCGTAAGGATCACTATTTCTTCTCTATGACTATACATTCACTGTTCACTCTTCTTGTCTATCCACTATTGCAGTATGTTCACTCTCTCTACTACTATATGATTACAATTCTCTTCTGATCATTATACTATTTGGTGATTACTACTTGAACAAGTATTGCTAGTGCAGATATCAAAGGCAAGGTGTTACGACCAGTACCTGTGTCTAAGTCTCAACTACAATGGGCATTTTTTGAAGAAATAACAAGCTTTCATTTGATATAACAAAAGTGACAAGCGAGGCTGTCCAATATCACAAAACTAGTACTATGATAACTAACAACCAAACTATAATATTTACTGATGAGTAATCCTCATCACCAACTTATCCACTAATTCGGGTAAGCCTAATGGTTCTAACAATTGTGGTAATTTGCATGTAGTTATATCCGTTTTCCTTATTAGGGGCTCCACAGCCCTGTATACTTGCTAATTGAAATATCTAGTAAGGCTAGAAAGGAGTTCTGGTTGGTTGGTTGTCGGATTTAACGGCATGTCAACTCCTGTTTGGGTCATTTTATGCCGAAGCCTTCTTTATTTATGAATATAAGATGGTTATATTGTATGAAAGGTTGAGAGGCTGTTGGGTTTCATAATCTACTGAATTTTTTGGATTGCTTTTTCTTGTGATTGTTTCTGATTGTATATTTTCATATCCACATCCATGCGTGCATATATACGTCTATACACATAGATATACACTATTTGAATGTATTATATTTTGTCGAGGATCTTGATTTCTTTGAGAAAGTCGTATATTTCATGTGTGTCTGTATTTTTAAAAATTTCTTTTAAGCCTTTTCCATTGAAATTCCTAGTAAGATTTTAGGTTTAGGAAGTTGTTCTATTAAGTTGTTTATTTCTGTTGTATTTATTGGTTCTTGTAGGAGTATATAAATGGAAAGAATTGTGATGGCTTTATCTAGTGTCACTTGTGTTGCTATTGCTTGCTAGTTTTAATATCTACTTTACTTGCGGTATGTCATTTCTGATCAATATTGACATTCCTCCATTAGCTCTGGGTCCTGTATTGTGTTTATAGTGGTATTGTTTATAATTTTTAATTTTTAAGTTAGCATTTTCTTGTGAATAAGTTTCCTGTCAGCAGATGACGGCTGGATACAGTAGTGATATAAGTATGAGTAGGCCATTGTAATTAGATTTTATTCCACGACAGTTCTGTTGCATGATCTTATGTGCCATAATTATATTTTCATTTTTTGGGGGTAGAGTCACCTTCTAGGTTTATATCACTTGTCCTCTCCCGTTTTTTTTTCCAGATCTTGAGTTTTTTGAATCTTTATCTTCAACTACTTGTGGTGTCCTTCGATCAGATTTTTGGTTTTGTTTTGGAATTTGTTTATTTTCATTCTCTTCTACTTCCATATATTCCAGAGGCTCAAATTTATTTTCATTTGATGTATTGATTTTGAGTTAGATCTTGATCGAATGTTTTCTTGTTCTGTTGTTTCTTTTTTGTCTTTTTGTTTATTTTTCGTTTTCTTGGTTTGGGAAGAAGTGTGTTCGCTGGAGTTTTGTTCTATGTTTTCTTTGCAGAGTTTTTTGCCTTCTTCTGGGTTAATTCTATTTGGTTTGGGTTGTTGAGTTTTATTTCGATTTGATTTGAGTTTGGTTAAGAAGGTGTTTAATTCTTCAAGGAGAGCTTTTAATTCCTTATATAAATTTGTTATTTCAGTTGGATCTTTTATTTTATCTTCATTGTTTATTTTTTATGCTTTTTGTGTTTTCTTTTATGTTATTTTTAACTTCTTTTCGTGCTTCTGAGAAAGATATTTTTTTTTGTGTTTTATTATGATTATTTCTTCTTTTTCCTGTTTGTAGATGCTACATTGTTTTGAGAGGGCAGAGTCGTTTCCCAAACAGTTTGCGCAGAGGCTCTCATTTGGACAGTTCTCTTTATGTTTTGGTTCTTTTTCACTACATTTTCCACATGTTTGTTTGTTTCGACAGGAGTCTCTGTGATGCCCATATTTGTGGCATCTGTAACATTGGAGAGGGTTTCGTATGTACTGTTCCGCTCTTATAATTTCATATCCGATTTTAATGGTTATCGGAATTTGGGGGAGTTAAAAGTTAGAATGTAGCTATTAGTTCGTATCTGCTTCATTTTTCTTTATTGCGATTCTTTTGACGTTTATAACACCTTGAGTTTTGAGTTCTATTTTTATCTCCTCTAGAGTGCACAGGGAGAGCTCCTTGCTTTTTACTACACCCTTTGAGAAATTTAGGGTTTGGTGTGGATAGGATTTTATTTCTATTTCTTGTAATTTTATTTGTCTTATTAGTGTATCTGCATATTTCTTTTTTTCCACTTCCACTAGTAATGTTCCATTTTGTAGTTTTTTTTACATTTTTTGGTGTGATTATATTTGATATAGCTTTTTGGATTTTAAACGGAGATATTTCAGTTAGTGCTTTGTTGCTTATTGCTTCAATAAAACAATAAATCATGGAAAGTTTTCATTATCATTTTCTGTTTCAGAGTCATTATCTACATGTTGTCTTTTGGAAGATTTCTTTTTTTTTCCATTGTTTTTATTTTGATTCATCTTCCACCTCCCTACCAGGATTGGGACATGACAAGGGGGAAATCCATTCGCCTTGCCATGTCGGGGCTGCGTGAAAGGTATACTCTCTTTGGGAGGAGTCTTTGAGCACGCGTGTTCCTTTGTTTCCGTTATCCAAGTTTTACGGCTGTGTAGGTTTAGCAGGTGTGTCAGATCCTTTTTTTCTCCCAAATTGATTGACCCTCAGCCACCGCCTTCCATCATATATTTAGGGGTAGGTGTTAGTTTTGGTTGGGAAGAGGAGTGTAAGTTATAGGTTTGGGGTGGATTATAGATGGTGGGGCTTGACATCTAGCCCAGGTAAGGGCCAAAGTGGTGTGTTGCAGGATTGTGACCGCTTTACACCTGGGTCATGACCAGCTCAACCACCAGGATCCTGTCCCCAGACATTACGGGTCGCCACCCACGGCTAACAGGTGGCCCCATTGAGGGACTTTTACCCTCTGCAGGGGGGCAGTCGGTGTATTCTGATGCCCCACCGACAGGGCAAGGAGTTCCGGGTTTCAAATTTTTCCTCTACCTGATAGTATGGTGGGAGGGCTAAAGTTTTCAAAAAGGCAAAGTCTGAAGTCTTATAATGACCCGGGGCATGGTAGCTCTTACAGTCACTGTCAGTTTTCCTATGCGCACCCCTAATAAGTCCAATTTCCAGTTTATTGCCTGTACATTCCTAATTGGCTTCAACCCTTCTTAGAAACCCTTTCTAATTATTCACTTTGATCTGATAATTATCACTATGACAGATTTCAGCACACCAGCTGACTTCCACTGCAATGCCAACATGCCATTGATCAAGAGTGTAGGGTAGGCTAGTGGTTTGATCATCTTATTCAGAGCCCTCCACAACTAACTGACTCCATCTGCTGTGCTTATATATTCTGCATATTGGACTGTTAGCTGCTGCAAGAGATTTGCTCAACTAGCTTCAGGGTTGTCATCTAGGTACATACCTATATGTTCGGACACGCTTCCATCAGCATAGTCATAAGCTAAGTTGACAATTTCTGCTGACGTTAGATTATGGATTATTTTTTCAGCACTTCCCGCCAAGCCTAAAATTCTGAATGCTTTCCCAAAAATATAGCAATTTTTGAACCAACGGCCACCATTCTAGAAATGGAACAAGGGGTAACATCGATATCTACTCAATCCATTATATATATAACACTATAAAAAAAAAGAAAAAAAAAGATATATTACTATCACTAACAGAAAAGAAATACCACTGAGACAAAGTAGAATGAGAAGAAAAAGTCAGTAACCAATATGAGGAATATATATATATATATATATATATGATGGCCAGGAAGACTCAGCGAGAGGCAGAAGGGACATTAAAAAGTCTTATCTCTACTAATTGTTTTGTTTTGCTGTATTCATCTGCTTTCCCCTTCTGTCTTTCTATCCTTGATGTGTGTGAAGATAATAATAAAAAAAAAAGTAAAAGAAAAAAAAAGTTCACTCCTCCCTTTTTTCTCTTACTTTTTTCAACAATATTTTTGTTTCTTATTTCCACATTGTATTTCCTTTCTTTTATCTTTTTTTGTGGCAACTCGGAGTCTATACCCATGTCACGGCTACCAGATGTGACAACATTCATAGCAAATTTGTGACAAGTTTAGTGACAACGTTCTCCGATCATCCGTCATTCACTGCACCTGTGATGACATCCAAAGTTGATTGTATTTGCATATACACCAAACTCACTATGTGCAGAGATTTGTCTTGTTGACTGTGATTGCTTCCAACAAAAAATGAAGACAATTGTTTTTCAAGACTCTCTGGTTGAAAAGCAACAATATGATTTCTCACTTGATCGTGGAATCCTTCCTTCATTTTCAAGAAGTGAACTGCTATCTTCTGGTCACGGAAAAGGACCCTTACATTCCCTGTTGATTCCTCCCTATGTGGCAGCTACTAACTCACTGGTCACCTGCCTGCTTCTCTGACAAAGCTGTACACCTTTCTCTTGACTTCTTCCCTCCCTCTGCTTATATCAACAATGTCTTGGGTCCCACCCACCTATTCATCCACTTGTGTTCCGGAAGATTTGAGATCACCCAAAGCAACATGGCTGCTTTTATGCCTATCTAAAACCATTAATAACATTTTTATGTCTCCCAATTCAAAGGCAGTTGTAGACATAAATCCCCAAAACACTGACACTTAAGTTTACTCAAAGATGGACTAGAAACAAAATGCCTACGAAATTCAGAAAACTGAATGGATGAATTCATCCACTTAAAATTAAAAGAATATAAAAGAAATTCATCCACTTACCTTTTAAAGATGTGAGAAATTGTATTGTTATATACATGTAGGGTTTATATTTGTATCTATAAAGTCACACACACACACACACACTATTTGTACTCCCATCAATTTTGAATAATTTTTATCCATTTCTCAGAATCTAATGCCTGTATGATGCCAGTTTTTTGGGATTTTTTTTGTTAATAAGCACAAAAATAGGAATACAAAACTCAATTTTCAGAACAATAGGTTAAATCCAACAAATTTGACAGGCAAATTATACAAAATAGGAAAAGACAAAATTATTCGTACAATAGAAAACATTGTTTTAAATTGATTGATTTGTGTAAATATAAGTAATTTACATAATTATTTTATCAGTTATTCAGTAGAATATTTGTGATAATTCCAGCAAAGAACATCAGGTGGCGTATAGAGTGTCACCATTCTTACATTAACCACACGATGGGGAAGGCAAAAGAGCTTAGCATTGACTTGAGACAGAATTACTATTTCCACAAGTTGGGAAACACTTAGAGCACCATTTCAAACCAGTTAGCTACCCTAGATCTATGGTACAGTCCGTAATAAAGTTTAAACAATTTGGCATGACAGAATTTTCCTGGGCATGAAAGAAAATCCAAATTGTCATTGAGAACTGCATGAAAACTGTATCGGGAGGTTAATATTTGGTTAAAAAAAAAAAATCATGTACAAAAATCACCAAAAATAATCTCAGTAATGAAAACTTGGGAATCTAAAATTTCAGGATTGCAGGTCTGGAACTGATGCAGAATATTTTTAATTTGCTCATGGCGTCGGCCCGATTCCAAAATGGTATGATATGGTACAGCCTCTAAGAGTAAAGTTGAAAACACGGACAATTTTATTTTGAAACACTAATTTGAGAACAGTAATTATTTTATTTTTTCATTTTTATTTGAACATGAGCTATTGAACATTAGAGAATTGTTTCCCTTTAATTGTTTTTATCAGTAGAAGCCAAGATGTTGGAATTTGAAAACAATTGCAGTAACAAAAACTTGGGAATCCAAAATTTCAGGATTGCAGGCCTGGAATGTTTTTAGTTTGCTCACAGAGTCAGCCCGATTCCAAAATGGTATGATTTGTTGGGCGATGGCCTCTTAAGAGTAAATTTGTAAAAGTGTGACAGTGATACACTGACATTCGCATTTATTATCTAGATTATGGTAGATATCGGATTGAGTAGTGAAGGATGCATTCTTGTAATGATTGAAGAAATTGTTAGAATGAATGGGTCATGAATTGGACCAGCTAGGTGCAGGATAGACAGTGTTAACCAGACTCCTCCTGCTTCCCCTTTGGCCTTGTAACAAAAAATAATGTATTTAATATATTATTTAAATAAAACATTAAGTTTGTCTTTGCAATTCACCACTGAGGATGATTTCAGAGGAGATCGAAAATACTTGGGTTAATTAGAACTATGTTGCCTTACTTGATGAATTTCAACTTAAAATCAAAAAGATAGAGAACTAGAACGGATTATTGCAAAAACAGACATTTTATATATATATATATATATATATATATATATATATATATATATTTTAGGATATTAAAACATGTTAAAAGTCGCTACATAATGGCAATTATGTTTCAACACCATAAATGTGTCTCCTCAGGCAATGTTAAACTACTAGCGAGTGAAAGATTAAATTAATTTCAAAAGCAGAATACTTAAAAAGAAAAAAAAAAAAGAAAAATAGGCATGTGTGCTTTGCCATGATCTACGTGACCTACGCTAAATTCAAATTCACTGGAAAAAATAATAATATTTTTTAATATATAGTTAATTTAATTTTTTTTTTTCATACTGGTTGGGAACCCCCCACCCCCAAAAAAAACCTCAGATCAAAAATACAGAATTACTTTGGCAAATTAATATGCAACTGTTAAATAAAGAGCATCCATATAAGATGTTAATAATACTAACCAAACATCAATACAAAGAATTATTAAATGAAAATGAAGCATACAAATAGAATAAGCCATATAAGGTGCACAACAATTCATCTACTCATTATTACTGTAAGAAAAAGTATTATCAAATTCAAAGTTTAAACATATCGCAAGGTAAAAAAGGTAGTTATGCCTACAATTTACAGTCAATTCAATTTTTCGGTTTAATAAGGAGTTTTTCTCAGAAAATCTGATAATTTCTAATTTTTCAAGTAAGCATAGAAAATGAGGTTCATTTAAAAATCTACATGTTCTAGCTTTTTTTTTTTTAAATTTCCATTTTACCTTAGGAGTTTTATATGCTTCTTTTAAATTCCAAAAATATTCAGAAAGAGATGTACTATTTTTTATAAGTACTATTGGAGAATGATAAAATATGTTGATACCCCTTGTCTTAAAAGAATTCTTAGTACTAACAATATAAAATTTTCCAACAGGCAGATTATCTAAATACTATTTTTAAAATAGACAAACGAGGTGTGGTTAAACATTCATTTCGTAATGGGCATTTATTAGAATCCTTGCAATTACATTAGTTAATATTATTAACAGTATTTATCTTAGGATGTGTATTATTATCCAAATTTTTAAATGGGTTCAAAATTTTATTGTTATGCTTCTTTATAATCCTCAAGATTATCAGTATAACTTATTTTAGTGTGCTTCTGTTAAATATTTTACTAAGAAGATTACTTTTAGGGAAATTAAACCCTCTTTTAAATTAAATGTTATGTACAGTAGAATTATAGTCCTTTTGTTATCATTTTATATATATATATATATATATATATATATATATATAAACATTATGCTCTCGATAATTTTGGTTGGGCAATGTTGTGAGGGAAATTCTAAACAGCAGATGTCTTCGCTAACACAATGCTCTTCTTTAAATGAATTGAGCACTATGGCTGTGTTTACATCTGTAAAAATAATACATAGAATTTCCCTTGCCCTCTGACATGTGCTGATAGCTCAGGGGGTTGAAACTCCGACTGTTTTGAAAAAAAAAAAAAAAAAAAAAAAAAAAAAAAGTTTCAATCCCATCTTGAAGTAATCTGTTGTCTAGCTGCACTAATGAGTTGTGATACAGTGAAACAGGCCTGTATGTGGATGACTATATATATATATATATATATATATATATATATATATATATATATATACACACACACACACAATTTGTTGTATCTGGATTTATAAGTTTTACAGGTACATAAATGTCTACCAAAAGTATGTTGTACATATTTTAGAATGTAAGTTTCGGGAACTCAAACCTCTTAAAAAAATTTGTGTGTGTGTGTGATCATTTCAGTTTCTATTTTCACTCTTTTGCAATCACTGGAAATTCAAAAATAAATTGAATAATGTTGTATTCTCTTCACTCAACTTTACAAAATTTTGTTTCTCTTTTGGGGTTATAGCTTTCTTTTGGCAAATGAATTGCAAAGTGGAAGAATATTCTGTATAACAACTTTCGATTTCTATAAAAACTAAAGGAATTTTTTTTGTTGATGGAAATATGTGTACAAAGGGGAGGGGGAGATATAAAAACACAAGCATCAGTTACATTTATGCATGAGAGGAAGTACTGAATATGTTTGAACACTGAAATCTTAAATTTAATTGTTTTCTGAATATGCAGTCAAGCCAATCTCATTCAATTTCCTTATGCTTTTGTCGATCACTTTTATTATTAAATATCTCATATTGTGAGAACAGAAGATCTGCCAAGAAAGGTGAAATGTTGCAAGAATTTGGATGCAAATTTACCATGAATGATCTAGCAATCAAAGCACTTTCTGTATGCTTTCATCTTAGCATTATTTTTAAATTAAAAAAATTTACTGCTTTGATAAGAAAAAGCAATTATGCATTACACATTATTATATATATATATATATATATATATATATAATAAACAACCCTTCAGTTACCCAAGATCTCACATGACCAAATAAGTTATTATAAATATTTCTAATAAAAACATTATAAAGTAAAATTTAAATGATATATTCATATCTTGAATAATTTACCAACATTGTTTTGTTAATGCCATTTTTATTGTGAAATACTGACTTGTATAATAAAACCTATATAGTGTAAGCAAATTATTCCAAAGGATGATCTGATAGAATTAAAAAAAATAAATAAATAAAATAAAAATGTTCAGAATTAAAATATTTTAAGAAAACATGTATTTCAATCTCCACTGTAGTATTTCTTTTATTTGTTAATGAATTAAAAAAAAAAAAAAAAAAAAAAAAAAAAATGGAAGAATATAGGTTTACATGAGATGGTTGCAAAATTTCATACAGACAACACAATGCCCAAACCCTTTTGTGTGGATAATACACAAGATTTTTAAATGCTTTCCACAAGTGTCATATCCCCAAGAATTGAAAGATCAAAATATAAAGCAATATTTTTCAGGTATTTGAATACTGGCTGATAATCAAATTAGCTTCAAGTTGTAATTGTTATTTCTTTTATATGACAAAGAATTTTATGTGTCTCTACATTTTTTTTTTTTTTTTTAAATCCACTCATCAACATATTGGGAAAAGCTGATAAAGTACTCACTAGGCTCTACTGCCCAGCCACACAGTAACACTTCCAGACTAACCAACAGTCTAAAAACTGGTTTACTTTATTAGCAGTTAGATCAAAGTCTTTTTTTTTTTTTTTTTTTTTAACTTGCAAAGCAAGTTTGACAAGTTTTTTCCCCCAAAATATGAAGGTACAAATAAATACTAAAGTAAAAATAAAACAATATTACAATTTGAGGAGTTCAAAAGATAAAAGGTAAAAAGGGCTTGGTTTGAAATTTATGGTCAAAAGATCAAATGGATCTCACCTTTAAAAAGAAATCTTATTAGGTTATATTATACTTTAAATCAGTTAATATTTTCTCTTCAACATTCAGTTAACCTTATGGCACCAGGATGCAATAGATCATCATCAACTGCAACCAATAATCACATCTGTGTGAAGAGTAAAGCAGTGTTGTGCGTGTGTGTTTCTTAAAAAGATCCTCATTTGATAGAAATAATCACATGGCCTTGTTTTAGTGCAAATATCATTGACCAACTCTGCAATTTGTAACCAGAACTCAGTAACATTATCCATCTACCAAGCCATACTTATTAAATTGACTATATTCTTCCCATCACATTCTAGTCACTATTCATTACTCAATAATTTATAAATTATACTTGTTCATACTTATCTAATGATAAAATAAATTGGTCCCTAAAATTGTCAAAAAATTGACTCACTTTACAGGTGCAAATTACCTGTCAAAGAATCTGTTAATGGCTATGAAAGAATAAAAACAGTCATTCAATGGCAATAAAAACCAATGTGAAACTTGACAAGATTGGAATAGTTACAAGTTGTATTTAACCATGAATAAATGCTACATTAATTGTTCCATAACCAGTAGAATATTACAATAGGTGCATTTCAAGGTCAGAAATATAGCTGTTATTAGAAACAAGTGAGTCTACATCAACACTAATTGCCAGTCATTTAATAGATATTTCTATTTGCAAGAGGAATGATTCAATAAATTACAAATAATAATAATGTTATTTTCCAGTTGATGTACAAAAAACTCTTGAATAAAGAGGCTCTACTGTCAGTATATTGAAGTGTATTGTTCTTGCAGCAATCTACATTGTTTATCAATCATCTGTTGAATGAAAGGCACAGATATATTCATTGCAGTCAGAGTTGGTGTCGTAGAAGTCTTCAGTCTGGCCTGGATACTGTGGTGGTGGGTCCTTTTGGAGTCCCAGTGATGCCATTGTTGGCTGGTAAAACTGCAAGAAGCAGAACAGACACACTGTTGTCTCAAGCACCAACTTTGAATAAAAGTACTGTGCAGAGAATCTGGTGATCAGGTTGGAATGGTCTGGTTTTTAGAATGTAAATTTGGGAAGGAGTAAAATTTGAATAAAATGGAAGGATACAAAGAGGAGAAAAATAATCAGATTTGGGCTAAGTGTAGAGAGCAAAGGGATCTACTAGTTTCTGTAACTAAAACAAGTACCTCAATAAAACCGTGTGTGAATCAGCTCTTCAAAATGTTTGGACTAATTCTGTTAAGCCTTTTATAAAATTCAATTTTTCTGTTAGAAAGAATTTGACAAATATTGCATTCTTACGGTTAGATTATTCAGTCAAGATTCAGGCTTTGCTGGCATCATGCTTCACTTTATAAAAAGAAATTTGATCTTTCTGAAATTATTTTAGTTAATAAATTTGTGCAATGTCTCAATAATATTCCAAGTTTAAAATCAGTCCAGACATTTAGAAAAAAAAAAAAAAAAAAATTCAACACATTAGCCAACCATAGCAAATATAAGCAGTAAAATGGTTTAAAAGAGCATTTTTTATAATTAAAAAATAAACCTCTTACAATAATTTATATCTTAAATTTGGAACTAGATAACAGAATTATCAGAATGCTGACTTGTAAAATGAGAAATTCAACATTTTTAATCAGCTTAATTCTACTGGTGATATGGAAAATAATTGATATAATTTATATAGATCACAAACGTTTTTCTTAAATGTCACTGACATTTGTCAAAAAAAAAACACATGCACACGTGGTTCCAAATGATAACTGACACAAAGCAAACTTATTTTAAGTGACCAGTTGGTTCCAAAAAAATAAATACTACAATTTTAAGCAATTAAGAAATCCAAAATATATTTACTATTTTAAATATTTTTACATTAACTAATTATTGTTGCTAATTTCCTACTTAAAATATCCCCCACACATTGCAGGAACTACAGATTTACTAAGTCAAGCTGTGCAAACTGAAAACTTGCAAAGTAGTCCAGTTTTTATAAAGGCTCAAAAACTTTAATGATTAAAATACTGACATTTGCTCGACAAAACATGAAATTAGTATTAAAAATTGCAAGTCGTTTTAATAAACAAACAAAACTTTCAACAGTTATTCATGGGGATTAACTTAATGTCTTTGGTTTTCAGTCTTTTTTTTTTTAAACATTTGAATCGGAAAAGATGGAGATTAAACTAGTGAAGCAGGAAGGAGGAAGAGAATTTACCTCAGCCCGTGGACTCCACAATCGCACAACAGGATCAATACCACTTGTAGCCAAAAGGCAGTAGCTGGGATGTGGCTGTAAGCAATTGACTATAGATTCATCACCACGAAGCACCCGCACAATATTGGTAGTACTCTTCTCCCAAATAAAGAATGAACCATCATCAGAGCCAGCCACAATGTACTGCCCATTGCTGTAGAAAGAAGAGAAAAAAAATGATATGGCAACGGGAGAAAGAAAAAAATCTTTATAAATAAACACAATGAGAACAGTGAAAAGAAACATTTGAAAATTATACAGTGTATATCAGGAAGATTTGGGATTTATCCCAGTAAAATGTGTATTTTATCTAATTCAATACGTTAGTAAATAATTTTGAAAACAAAATTTTAGTAGCAGAAAGAAGAAGTATAATTAGGGAAGAGAGAATGTTATGTCTAGGCCAGGAAAAGTAGTTGTTTACAGAAAAGAAAAGCCTGTATTTTGTCCCTTATGGTATACACAGAATCAAATTTATTATGAATTTTCTTTGATTATTGAGATGAGGAACTATCAATATACTTTCACTTATTCTCATCTTTATCATAAATTACTAGAAACATGACAATTTAGCTACTCTTGTGTTACTTTTTTGTCAGAATACAATCAACATATAAAATACCCCATCCAGCCAAGATAACAGATGGCTGAAAATGACCAGAGTGTACTTGGCTAAAATGTGTCTATAACAACATCTATAAAAATAAAAGATGAGAACAATAGCTTGAATATGTCAAAGACTTCTCGGCTTTATTATGTAGTGAAAGGCATCTAGTGAGATAAAATAATTATATTTATGTTTACTAGTCTATGGAATCCAGTACTGTAGCCTTGTAAGAGTGTAAATGAGTGCGAGTTACCTCCCTTTTTTCTTTGCAGGGTACCTTATAACACTGCATCTTTAAGAGTATGCATCATTGTAGCAACAACTGCATTTACGTCAGCAGGTGAAAAGCGGTAAGCACATGTGAAATTCTCTCTGTACATATTCAAATTATTGTTTTTATGTATGACAAAGTTTATAAAAAACTGTTTATTCTTAGTTTCATATTGAAGAACCTATGACTGTTGTAGCAGCAAACACTAATTGCAAAATAAACCCAAATTCTTCACCAGTTAAGCTCTCATTTCCTCATTTTTGTCCAGTGCTACTGTTACAGTGAAACTCTTTATAACTTCATGTTATTTGTGAATGGTAACCAGCTACAAGCACCGAACTATGACTTACAAGAACACCCTCAGTAGATGGATGTAAGATATTACCAAGTTTGGGCTAAAATAAATTTTGGCATATGCATGTGATGTTGTTTGAGTGAGGATTTGTGTTTGCTTTTGCCTCTGATATCAAACCTTTTCCTGCCCTAATGAATTTATTATTATTTTTTTGTATCTCTACGTAGTTTTTATATATATATATATATATATATATATATATATAAAAGGAGGCATGGTGGAGTAGTGGTTAGCAGCTCGGATTGAGGAATCTGAGAGCTGAGTTTGAATTCCAGTTGAATCCATTACATTCACTTACGTGCTAATACCCTTGGGAAAGGTATGAATCCTTTTCTTCTCCCTCCAACTATAGGTAAATAGCAGGACAGACTGGGTTCTATAGCCTTGGATGACAACTGGTCTAGGAGAGGGAAAACTCTGAATTCAAAACCTGCGGAGGGTCATTTGAGGACCTTGTGGCATGTAGTGCACCAGGTTTCTGTATTCAGTACATCAAAAAGTGTGGTTGGCTCTACACAAAGCCTTCACCACTATAATCAAATTACATGTGCTGGTGTCTGGCTGTCGGTTCCTAAGAACTGAGCTGCTTGACCCTCATACGTCGAATACGACAGGAGTGTCAAATATATATAAATATATGAGATAATGTGCGTGTGTGTTTGTTTATGTTATTTTCCTTGTAATTTCTGGTAGATCACTTAGAATATTTACCATTGAAATGTATTATTAATTTAGCAGTGTTAGAGGTAATCTGTCACAATGTCTGAAGGTCAGCTACAAGCAGTATACTCTGAAGATAATTCATTGTATCAATTTACCAGTGGTCACAAAATGACAGAAGAGGGTTTCAACTGGAAGCTTGAAAACCTCACTAAGGACTTCACTGCTTATATTGCTCAATGGTGTAAATGAGCAAATTCTATTGAAGGGACTTGCAAACATTGATTTCCACAATGACAAGCTACCTATTGAGAGAACTCTAGAGAAGCAAATGGTACGGCCCAAGACATAAACTTGCTATTGGAGATGTTGTTCTAATCAAGGCTGACAAATTAACCAGAAATGTGTGGCAGTTAGGACGCATTATTGATACTTGTCAACAATGATGGTTTCGTCTACACTGTATGGGTTTCAGTTGGAGATAAGGCCTTAGACAAGAATGGTAGGAGAGGCAGACCATTACCAACATTGGAATGGCTAATCCAAAAACTTGTGCTAGTGTATGAAAAAGACCAGAGAAATCTCCACTGAAGAGCCATAAGTTTACATACATTTATATATAATTTTTTGTATAAGTAATTCTTATTTTGGGGAGCCATGTGAGCGAGTGAGAGTTACTTCCCGTTTTTGTTTGTAGATTATCACAAAGGTACATACACCACATCTTTAAAGAGCATGCGTCATTGTAGCAACAACTTTGTTTGCGCCAGCAGGAAGATGTGAGGTGAAAAAGAAGTAAGCACATGTGAAATTCTCTCTCTCCATATATATATATATATATATATATATATATATATATTCCAATTAATGTTTTTATGTATGACAAAGTTTATAGAAAAGTGTTTATGTTTATTTTTAGTTTCACATTGAAGAACTCTTGTATCTTTAGCTGCCAACACTACTTGCAAAATAAACTCAAATTCTTCACCAGTCGAGCTCTTGTTTCCTCATTTTTTGCCTGGTGCTACCATTACAAAGAGTCTAAACTAAGCTAGTAAATAACTACTGCTATAAAGTAAAACAGTAAGTTGCTGCTTTAACGCATTAATGCCTACTGACCAATTTTAGTATTAATAAACATTAATGGATTATAAGTAGAATTGGAATTTTTCTATTTTAAATATTGTCCTTTTAATTTTTATAATGAATTCCAGATTTTATAGGCGACATTAAATGGGAGTGAAATTTTATTGCAACTTGTGTTAGAAACATGTGTGTTCCTTAAGTTTTCATATACAAGAACTAATGAAAATGCTAATAAATATGCCCTTATTCTTAATGTTCATCAAACTACAAAATGAGAGAAAGGTTTGTTTTAAATCTAGTTATATTGCATTGATGAATATTTAGATTTTATAAAATAAAATTCTAATATAAATTGAAGTGTTGCTAGTTTTACATTTTTTCCTCTAAAGATACCATTACTTATTAAGCTAGTTAAAAAAAAAACATTGGATCTAAGCTTATTATCAGGCAAGTTGAACATCATGTTTCAAATAAGAGAACTTAATGAATGGAACTCTTAATGTCTTTGCCAGACAAGTGGTAGCATATGTTATGCATGACTTTCAGAATAAAGTCATTAACATTCCAATTTTTATTCAGACAATTGAAATCCTCTTCAGTGTTTTTGTTGTTAACAGTTCAGAAATTCCATTTTTTCAGTACAGGAAAAAGAAAAAAAATACTGAACTGCTAATATCAATCTTCCTATATGGTAGTGAATAGTAGACAATTTAATGATGGATGAAGAGGCAACTTGAGGCAACAATGTGGTTCAACAGAAGAATGCTGAGAATACCATGGAAATTTTAAAGAAAATGAAAACAAAAACAAAAAAAAGATAATTATACATAAAATCAGAAAGAGAAAGTTGAAATTTCTGGCACACAATGAGGAAAGAGGGAGTGGAGAATCTAACACTCACAATACATTGAAGGCATGAGGGAGAGAAGAAATCAATGTAAAACCTACTTAACGAGCGTGTGTAAATGGATGACAGAACAGAAAGTGGGAGGGATAGCAATGTTTGTCTTCTTACTTAGAGCTACTACCGGATTACTTCATGCATAATACAAGAGATTTTGAATGAAAATTAAAAGCAAAAAAGGGGGCTGTATTATAAACAACTATACATTTTCAGAAATGTTTACTCAGCTTAAAAAACCTCTTATTTGAAACAGCAAGATTGCAAATACACTCATTTAGCACAATAGATAATAAAACACAAAGTAGGCAAGTGTTGATAACAATTGCTTACAAAAAGTATTTGAAAGGTCACTAATATTTGTGCTTTTGAAAACAGTATAATTGAATGTCTTTTGTCTCAAAGACAAGAAATTCATTGAAATGGAATAAAAAATTACAAAGTTTCCTGCCATGTTTTTATAACATTAATGTTACAACAAAAGCCTAACTATTGCATAAATTATGTACTTTTTTTCTTTTTTTTTTACACTTCAAGAATGGGGCCATAATTCCCATGCTCCAAGATTGTTCTCCCTCAATTTGACACAAAGTATCCAGTTTGAAAGCTTCAAACAATTCAAGAAAAATAAAACAATGCAAAACAGACCCGACATAATTATATAGCCAAATAAATAGTATACACTGGTACTTGTCATTTTAAATTGCAAAATATTACAATAAATAAGTTTTGAAAGGGAAATTAGAAGAAACATGTAATGGCTAAATGTCCTGCTTGTTTCTATTCTTTAATACTGTGAAAAATTATTTTAGTGAAATATAAGTACACCATTGAGATTTAAATAGATAATATGGCACAAGTTCTAAAAAAATAAAATAAAAATTATCTGAGGATGGCTAGGGTCATATTATACATAAGAAAATACAAGAATAGAAATTTGTGGAGAGCCAACTGAAAGGACACTGCACATTAAAGAATATAATCAGGTGTAATAATATACAAGGAAAAAGGAAAAACTATTTCTCTACAGAAAAAGAGTAACTAGCATAAAAAAATAACGCGTAACAGGAATTCAATTGTTCAAACAAAATTTGTTGTGCTAATTTTTTTTAATCATTTCACCCCAAGCAAGGTAATAAAGCCACTAGAACACAATGATTTACTGAATGTTAGAATAAAAGCTATTATTAAGGAGAGAGGACAATAAAAGAACAAGAATTAAGACAGAAGATAATTGTCATAGCATTTAAATTTTTGAAGATCAAAGTTGACTGGGAAGCAAGAAACTGAAAGAATTTCACAAAAGAGAAGTATGATAGAAAAAAAGTTAGCATAGAACATATGGTTATATCTAGCCATTTCAACTGAGACTGTGCCACCAATGTAGTAAATTCATAAGGTTTAGGTGCCATAGCAGAAAGACCCTCAGAACAATTACCATGTAAGTATTTTTAGAAAAGGCACAGGGAGACTATGTTATGGTGATGGGAAAGGGACTGAAGTTGAGATGCCAGGTCAGAACCAATAATAATATGGCTTGAAAACAGTATCATTTTATCATTTAATTTTTCCGAAAAAAAAAAATAAAGAAAAAAAAAAAAGAGTATTTAAATATTTACAAAATTAAACAGTAAAAAGCTGTTAAAAATATAATAATAATAATTTATTAAAAAGAAATATAAACTTATCAAAACAGAGAAATCTATAGGTTTCTCATTTGAAACCATCTTTTGACAATATCTTCTATTTTAAGCAGGGCATGTTAAAATTATTTGAGCAGTGATTACAATTTTAAATAATGAAATACACATTTGTGCAAGTAAAACATTGTTACTTTTAAATGCTATAATTATTTTAGTGTAGGTGTTGAGAGAAGCCTTACCTTCCAAAGAAGTTTGCCTCTTTGATATCTGTGGTCGTGTTACAATGCCCACAGAATCTCATTTCATAATCATATGCATCATTACGCCACACTTTCTCTTGCTCAGAAATGGCTGCCACCCTCTTTCGAGAAGATGCATCACTCTCACTCTTGCCTGCCTCAGAATCATCTGGAAGATAAGGTCATGTAAGCAGTGACAAGGCAACAGGAAAAATTAAAATTGTATGCTGCATAATTTTTTTAAAAATGATAAGTTTGTAGATGACAGAAAACTGGCTTCATCTGAAGAGTAAATAGCAGAAATTGCTCGTTAATTTTGATAATTCCAGGTTGTTTAAATACCTGTCCATTCACACAAAAATAAAAATGCGTATATGCATGTAAAATATCAAATTACCTATTCAAATGGTTTGTTAATCTTTTTAATAATTATAGAATATTTAAAGTAATTAGTTTTTAGTTCATTTTCACATTTAAAAATTATACAATTTAATAAATGAAAGATAAAACGGTTCTTCCCAGGAGAATAAACAAAGAAAATGATAATCTATTAATTTAAGAACAATTTTACAATTCAAATTCAAGAATTCTATTTTTATATTGTCATCTAGAAATAATAGATTATATCTTAACATGAAATAATTTACAGGTATATTAATATCTGGAAGAGAGAGAAAAAAAAAATTTACAATCGTACCTAATATGTATGCTTTCTTCTACAAAAAATACAATAACAATAATGATAATAATCCCCCCCCCCAAAAAAAACAACAACAACAACACACACAAATATTATATAGATGTATTTTTTTCTTTTTGGGCCAACTTACCATGATCAGTTTTTGAGAACATTGCTGCTTTTATATCTCGGTCAAGGGCCTCACAGGCACTGTTTTTTGCATAATCTGGAAATTTGGTTTTGAATTGTTGTAGACAGTCATGTGCCTCTTGTGGCCATGACAGTTCATAGAGGCATCGGGCAAGGCGATAGTGTGCCTTTAAATAATTGAAGTCAAGCTGGAGAGCACTGTGGCAATCTCGCAAGGCAGCATAAAGATCCCCATCCCTGCAACAAGAGAGAACTTATTTGCACAAAAATTCATTCACTATCAAACAGTTTTACTGAAATAAAAATTGAAAGAATAAAGTTTAACAATTCCGAGATACAGAAATTCGAGATATGTATGTTAATCCTCTTGATGTGACTGGTTATGAGACAGGGTTTTCGAAATCTATAACTTTTATAATCTCAGTATATTTTGGATGTTAAAAGGAGGAGAGTGGAAAAATATTAATGACTAAATATGATGCTTCCCCAATCACTACATTCTTGACCTGCTCAAATCTAGGGTCAACTGTTATCTTCCCCACATATACTCATAAACTGTGCCTCTTACTCTGTAACTCTCTACCTCAAGTGTCTCTTGGGCATTACACAGGGTGAATATCACTGTGATAAAAAAAAAAAAAAAAAAAATCTTATCAAACCAGCACAAGAAGCAGGAGTGAATATCCTACAGTTCTATCATTAAACTGCACATGCAAGTATTTAAAGCAAGCATGTATTTGATAGACACGTTATTAACAGTCATCATATCAAAAGTGTTTTCTTTTTGTAAATATTGGAAAATGTTGGCCTTATTGGATCTGTTAAACAATATTATCAGATGATATTATCTTTCATAGGACACTTCTACACCACCACTTTTTCACAGAAAAAGAGCATAGCATGATAAAAAAAAGGCCCCAAACTCAATAAAAACAAAGTTTTGTCATCAAAATGTTTATGCTATTAAGAGGAAAGACTAAAGCATATTTTTTATTATTTTTTTTAAAATTTTTAATCTTTTCTGGCACATTCAAATTTTAGTTAAAATATCTTTGTTTTGTTTACATCAGCAGTGGACGTAATAATTACAATTAGTTTTTTGCACCTTTTTCCAGTGAAAAAGGTACTGATTTGGAAATTCTTACAAAAATCAAATAATTGTTGGATTTTAATGAAACTTTCAGAAATTAATGAAATTTTTTTTTTTTAACATATGTTACCACCCACTTAATTTCATGAAATTTCAAGAAATTCAATTTTTATTAGTTAAAAGCAGGACTCCTTGGAAAATGTAAATCATCAATTTTTTTTTTTTTTAAACAGTTAACCCATTCACCAAAAATATGCTCTGAATTGTAAAATAAAAAAAATGAAATAAAACTATTATATTGTTTAATTAGAAAAACTCATAATTGCTTTTATAAATAAGATTTATTAAGGACATGATTAAGAAAATTTTTTTTTAATGAATAATTAATTTTTACAAGAATTGTTTTCATTTTTTTTAAAAATTTTAATTAAATAATTTATAATACTAAAAAACTGTTTAAAATTCTACATTACTTCAAGGCAGTTAGGTTAAGTAAAAATCTACATTTACGAATCAAAAATTGAAAAGCTCATAACAGTCGTTTCTACCCAATATTTTCAAAAGGATTAAAAAAAAATTTTTAGTGTAGAAACATTCCCAATTTCTAACTATGGTAAGCCATAAATGATATTATCCTTTAAAAGGTTATGTCATTTAAGAGGTGTTCTGCAATTCTTTCACTTTCATCATTCAGTTCCGTTTCATTGTTAACGCCTTTGCAAATCATTCCTTCAAAATTTCAAGTTTTACTTTCTTTTAATTACTATTTCACTACATATTTTTATTTATGTATTTATTTTAGTTTGGGTCATACTTCAATTAAGTAATTTTTTGTTCAAGTTAGTAAACTTAAGATAAAAACCTAGAGACAAAACCCAAATTTCATGAAACATGTTGAAACATAACTAAAAGTCAATAAAATATTAAATAATTGCTGAAAACATGTTAATTTGTAAAAATTACTAGGTAGTTAAAAACAAACAAAAAAAAACTAAAAAAAAATGCATTCACTTAGATTTCATAAATTTATGTCAATTATGGTCATCCACATTAGTTGTCATCACCTTGGAACTGATCAATACATCAATAAAGATAAAAGAAAAACAGGACCTGCCATTAAGAAATGTAAGTAAGTAATAATAATAATAATAAATGTTAAGTAAGTAATATTTACTTCAAATAAGATTAATTTAACTTTAAATTTACTGATTTTATTCAAATAACATGTCACAAATATATATTTTATTTCTGAAAGATTTTGAAACCGATAAGTTTGTTTGGTCTACACATTTCTTAAAATTAAGAAAATGGTCGCTTGTAAGAAGATATTCTGAAACCAGCCAAAAAGTTGAGATTCCGGTCTATATAATTTCTATTTGAAATACACCAAAATATTTTACTTACTGGAAATAGTAAATTTAATCATTTAGCTTTCAATTAAAGCTAAAATTAAATCTTCAAGAATGTTTCTTCATTTTAAAAAATTCATTTTAAATCTTAGGTATTGAAAATTCAGTGGAGGTACCTATATTACATGTTACTAAATTTAAAGCCACAATTTTTAACATTTCTAGTAATAAAAAATATTTATACATTTTTTTTTTTTTTTTTTTTTTAAAAAGCACATCAGAATTCTCAGGGTTAATTTCCACATTACATAAAAAAAATGAAAAGAAAAAAAAAACACAAGTTTACATCTCTTGTGTAGCAACAACAGCTGAATAAATGCCGCCTGAAGTGATCTCTGAAACATACCATTTCCTTTTCATGTAGGCTGCAGCCCTGTTGCCATAAAGAACAGAAGCATGGGGCATCATTGAGATGGCTTGGTTATATAAGATGATGGCTTTTGTACATTGATTTTTCTCAAAATAACTGTTAGCCTTCCGCTTAAGAGCTTCAACTGGGGGGGAGAGATGTTTTGAATCTCGCTTATGCCTAGAAAATAGAAAGCAAAGATTGAACACTTTTTTTAAACACTTATAAAAAGTTAATTCTTTAATAAATTTAGTAGAAAACAAGGTTAGTGTACTAATCACAGAAGATAATCTAAAGCCATTATTATTATTAATAAAATAGAGATTATGACTGGTTAGAAAGCTACACAATGTAAATAAAGAAAACAATCATTTACCTTTTTCCAGTTCTATTTTTATATTTTTCTGACTCATCTTCTGCTTGTAGTGAGGTTGGCCAAGAGGAAGTAGAGGACGTTGGACAATTTGGTTTGGGCACAAGGGGTGTCCTTACCCCATTGGTACCAGTTCGGTGTGGGAAACTAAAACCATTGCTTGAGAATGCTGCCTCTATGAGAAGACAAAGTTAAATTAAAACAATGAAAACATGACCTAAAAGATATGAATAATAATAGACTAGTCTTAATTGTAGCTCAGGAACTGGTCAAGAAAAGTTTAAATTTTGTTTTTAATTTATACATGAAACTACAAGACATTTACACGTCACATTTAATGTGATGAATTTAAATAAGAAAATATAAATAAAAGGTGAATTTAGCTATTTTTAACCAGGAACAATGAATAAAGAAAATTCCTTATTTACAATTATGAAAAGTTGTTTTGTAATTAACTCAAAATTTTTGGTGAACTCCCAACAGTACAGATGCAAAAGAGGCCCCAGATCACATACTAACTTGTCTGTCAGCACCAGTTATATCTGGGTTTCCCATGTTAGTGGTAGGACAACTTGGCATGTCTAGATACAGGTCTCTTTACAACTGGTAAGATCCAGGTTTGGTAAAATGCCTTGTGCCAATAAAAGCAATGGGAAAACCATCAGTCAGCAGTGGGCAATTGGCAAGACTTGGTGACTTATGAAGTCAGTCCAGTGGGCACTTTATTCCTAAAGTTGCTATGGTTTTTGAGGCAATGCTAGTTTGTTACTTGCTGTCTCTTTCTCGTCTGCCTATTACCCCTGTAGTTCTTGGGAGAGAAATCAGTTAGGCGTTTCTTCCCAACCTGAGCACATTTGCTATACATTACAACAAAATTATTCCAGAAAATCTCTTAAGAAAATTATAAGTTATCTGACTTTACTTATTTATACACCACTGATCAAAGATGAATATTTAAAAACCAAAAAACAAACAAACAAACCAAAAGCATAAAACTTTCTTTCCCTTTACTATAGCACAACACTTAAGCTTTTTATGTAATTGTCTTTAAACCATTTAAGGATTCCTGGTTGAAACAATGACAAATTCTCATAACTTTAGTCAGTCTGTCGGTTGATTCAACTAATAACCTATTAGATGGTCAGAGTGTATTTCATGGACAATGGGAATCACTTGGAGGCGCCCATCTCTTCTCCAAGTAATTTGTGATGGGTTGTATTGAGTTACATGATGCAAAGAGTAATCCCTGACCAGATCTATTCTTGAGGAGATTACTCCTCTCCTACCACCAAACGGCTTTGAATTCAGAATAGTCCTTCTAGATTGTGCTGCCACTCAGATCTAGAGAGCCCAATCTACATTGCTATTTAACCCAAAGCTGAAAAGAAGAAGAGATTGATTCATATCTTCTCCAGGGCTTAATATGTGAAAGTGAATGCAACAATATCAGAATTTGAACTCTGCTTGCTAATTCCAATTTCCAAATCAGTAATTGTTGTTACCTACACATCATTTAACTGACTACAAAAATTAATAAAAGACTGGATACTATATGGGAAAGATGCAAGACTAATGTACTTAATTACAGAGTCTTTTAATTTTACCAATATTCATTTATCCTAATGTTGATAGATTAGTATATTTTTGGCCATACTTTATCTTATTCTATGACTAGGAAATTCAAATATGAACTTTAAAAAGATGAAAAATGCCAGCAACTGTTTATGCACTACTAATCTCCAATTCAAGGCACTTAGAAAACAGTAGCCAGTCATAATTAGATTAATTCTGGACCGTCTTAAAAGCACTATTAATCTTGCTAAATTCAGATTACTATTGAAGTGAAGTAAATATAACAAGAATCATTAACTTAATAATGGAGACTGAACCATAAGCATACCCCCACCCCCAAAAAGGGTTAATGGGCATTAATGAGTTATAGATAGAAACCTAAAATATCAATTTTTCTTTTTTTATAATTATACTATAACAATGGATATTTTTAGGAACATATAATACCGGATTTTATGGTGGGTTAATCAATAGTCTAATACACTATCAACTGAATTACTGAAAAGGCACACACATACATATAACAAGTAGTACAAAGCTCAAATTTCTCCCATACGTAAAATGAAAACAGCCAAGTATTTAGAGGATCAATAATAATTACAAATTGTTTATATACCTTTAACAATGCCATTTGTGCTTCCAAGGACCAAGGACATATCAAACTTCTGTGGTTTTCTCTTCTTATTTACATCAAACAGGTAAATCTGTTCACCACCTAAATTAACTAACAGCTCTGACCCATCTGGACTGTATGTGACATAGGTGGATGCTAGGGTGCGGTATCGCTTCCGGTAATCCATTTGTTTCTGAGGAAGATGGCCTGCAATAAATAAGAGTAATAATAAGACTTTAAAATAAATCTAAAAAAGAAAAAAGAAAAATCCACATCTGAAGAATCTGCACATCTGAGTAGATATATAAAGATTAGACTGAATTTCTTAAGAAAATATAAAGATAAACAGTCCATAATGAGAATAAAGATGACTGAACAAAAAACTCATAGCCAAATTTCAAATAAAGTACCATAAAAGCATATATTTGTGATGGATTTCTTTTTTTATGGCTTATCAACTCTTTTCAGGTTATTTAAAGGAAGAAAATATTTTTAGATTGTTTGGTTTGGTTTACGGCATATCAACCTCGATGGGTTATTTAATGCCGACAATTTTTATTGCTGCTAATGTTTTTCTTCAAAAATCTATTTCTGGGAATATTTTTCCTTGAAGAAATCTATAGCTGGTCATATTTTTTTTCAAAGAATGTATAGCTGTTTGTATTGCTGGTACTTTTTTTTGTTTTGTTAAAGTATTGCTGATAATAATTTTTCCTTCAAAAATTATTGCTGGTAATATTTTCTTTTATTACAAAGTATTTCTGGTATTAAAATCTATTTTCACACATGTTTGGGTGTCAAATATTTGCCCATAGCTGGGACCCTAACAGGTGCTACCACCCCGGATCAGGGTGGACCTGGGAACGCCAGCAATTAAGAAGTGGCTCCATGATCCTCAAAACCTCCTGGTCAGAGGCCTTGCTGTTGAACGTAGTTTATCGTCTTACTCAGGATGCAGATGTAGTTTATCATACCCAGGACAGATTTTTAGATTGTAAGAATTATTTTTGGAGACAATAAGGATTTAGTGATACAAGTCTTACTAATTAACCCTTAGCTAGGGGAGAATAGATAGATTCACACCTTTCCCAAGAATATTCTGCTTAACAATTCCGAGCCATTATCCATTACACCACTCACATATCCAACCAAGCACACAGTATTCCCAAGTAGGCACCCACCCAGGTACTGACCAGGGTCAACATTGCTTAACTTCAATAATTGTATTTCAACAGTATATGGGCATAAACCAAGTATATATTTAACAGGATTTTTTTTTTTTTAAATAATGGCTAAGGTTATATAATAAAAAGTTAATGATCAGAGTTGAATTACACCAGGAAACAGTAGTATTAAAAAAGTGCTAAATAAACATGAAAATTTAACATATAGAACTTTTAAGTATAGAAGATTAGGAGGTCAGCCGGAATTGATTGAACTAATTTTCTATACTATATATATTAATTTTAAGGTATGCTATATTTCTGTATGAGTAGAAGTGCTCAATACCAGGGATAGAGCATGTGTAAATATAAGATAAAAACAGCAAGACAACAAAAAAAAAAAAGACAAAACCAGAAAAATAAACAGATTTTTTTTTTCAATTTAGGATTCAACAGACATAAAAAAAAAAAATCACAAACCTTGAAGAATTAGATTTCCTAGATGTTACACTCAACGGAAGAAAAAATATTATCAGCCTTTTTAAAAAAAAACAACAACAAACCACTTTACATAAACATTTTCCAATCACACACCAACAATAATCAAGTAGATTCTACAATCAATTACCTGCAAGATTTCTGATAAGTCTTTTAACAAAGCCATCTTTAATGAAATCAAATATGATTATGAAACAGACCTAAAATAGTGGATTTTCAACAACACTCACATACACACCACAAAAGAAAGAAAAAGAAACATGTTTTAACCTACCATACAACAAAAAGTAAAAACTAGTGTAAGAAAAATATTCATTAAACTCATCCACCAACACTTCCTCCCATCACTCTCTACAAGATATTCAACAGAAGCAGTAAAAATCAACTAGTTGTACTGAAAATGTGACACAAATAATAAAAAGCACAACAGAAAAATAACTAACAAATTACCCGCATAAACCAAACCCAACCCAACCATAGAGCAATGCACAAATGTCCCTTAAATGGCAATTGCTTGCAAAACAATATAATATACCAAGTCACTGTAAAGACAACATATAACAAACAAAAAATATACATAGGAGTAACAGAAGGATCCTCGAATTCAGAAACTATGCACACAAAACTTCCTTTCCCATTAGTAAATACATGAAGAGCACAACTTGTTTTTAATTTCCTATATGTTTAGAAACATATAGGAAATTAAAAACAAATCAAAATACACCAAAAATCTCATGGAAAATAAGGAAAACAGTATCAGCCTAGAATAATAAATCAAAAAGCTGTAAACTTTGTCTAATCACAATTTACTAAATAAATGATCAGAACTTCTCAAAATGCAGACATGGGGAAAAAAAAAAAAATAATAATTTAGTACATTACTTTAAAATTAAAAACTTTTTTAAAATATGCAAATATATATATTAAAATTCAAATAATGTAACATAATTTAGACAAAAATCAATGCATTAAACTAAACAAATAAGATAACCGAGACACCAAAAGAAAACAAAAACAAATTAAACTACAAATGCACACATAATCACAACAAAATAAATTTAATAATAATAATAACCAACAACAAATAATGAATAAATACAAATACCCAAGTAATAGCTACAAATATACTGCTTTCTGACCCACAATTATTTCTGCTTAACAGACTTCAGAGTAATTTGAAATATAACCTTTGCTGCCTACCCTTGTAACCATTAGGATATTGCAATAAACTGGAAATACTTAACCTTGCTAACCATATTGCCCCATTGACTGGCATATTAGTCAAGCCGCTACACAACACATATAGCCAGAAGATTACTTTCAAGAATGAAAGACTATCACCAATCGATCTTGACCTTATTGTCCACGTGTATGTGTATACGCATGAGAAAGAGAGAGAGAGAGAGGAACAGTATATATTTTGGGTTTATGTTTAATGTTTCTTTTTTTTTTTTTCCTAATGAATGAATATCCTTTTGCAAATACACATGGGTAAATGGGATAAAATTCATGTGCTGAATTTTGACTCATGATTTGATGTGGTGTGAAGATGAGAAAAGATAATTTAGTATGTTTTAAGAAGTAGATTGTATCTTTATTTTTTTTAAAGTGTTAATATTTTCTGAGAAATAAATCAACTGCAGCAGTTAATGGCATTTCCTGTGATAATGCAAAAATAAATTAAAAAAAAAGTAAATGAATATATTCCAAATGTTATTTACTATTCCAAACATTACATGTTGGTGCCATATGACTAATGTGATGCATTTGATTTATTTAAAATATAAATTACTTCATAAAGCATTTAATTTTGGTCAATTTGTCCATTAGAAAAAAAAAAAACGAAAAGGAAAATATATAATAGACACAAAATGTCAATTGTTTTTAACAATGTGTAAAAGAACGATTGCTTCCCAAATATACTGTATATATCTCACCTTGCTCATTTATCTAATTTCATTAAAAATATTTGATATATATGCAATTAAAATAGATCAATGAATAAATTCTTGTAAATGATACAGAAAATAATAATGAGGATGTAGAAGGAGGAAGGGAAAGAAGTAAACTTACTAGGAGCACCTGTACTAGAACAGTATTCATTATTCAAGTTATTGCTAAAGTGTTTGATTCTTATTAAGTTCCCATCAAAGTATGTCCTTGTGATAAAGTTGGTTTAATTTGAACCTTTCCATGTGAGCCTGTTCCAAACATTTAACAATCCCAAGTGGGGAAATAGTACAAAAACTACAAGCTTATGAGATGTTTACAGCATATTTTCAGAAATGACAACTTAAGACTAATATTAAACTTTCAGTTATCTTTAAGATGCAGCAACTATCGGCTTTTCCAGATCAAATTATAAAGATTACACGTCCTTCTTGGCTAAATATACGCAAGAAAAAACAATGAAAAAGATGCAGCATTAAAAAAAACAATGAAGACAAAGAAAGAGAGAGAGGATATTGTAATTTATCTGGAGAAAACACAAACAAACTAAAAGCAAACATGTTCAGGTTTCAATTGTACCAGCAGATATGACGATGTTTAAGCTATTCTGAATTTGAAAAAACAACATTATGCAAAAATGAAAAACAAATCATATTTACAATAATATTAATTACATAATTTCAGAATTAAAAAAACTATAGTGTAAATCAGAACACAAAGAAAATTACTATCTCCTCCCTTCTGGATTCATTTCTGAAACTGAAAGCAATGAAAAACTATATATAATTTTACTTTCATATGGAGCATTTATTTTGTATAACTGCAAAATATGAATTACAATACAAATTTTACTTTTTTTCAAAACAAGTTTCAGCAATAACAAGGTCTTGTGTCCCTCAAACTTTACCACACACATTAGAGTGTACTTCAAACTACCCTTAATATAAGAGAAAGGTGTGTCTGTTTACCAGACTATTGGTTGCTGGCAAGTGAGAATTTAGATTTAAATGATATATACTTTGAATAACATGTTATGGTTGATTTCTAATCATTCTAAATTTCATTACAGTTACTTATTAGGAATAGATAGTAAAAGATAGTTAATAGATAGTACCTGTTGCTCGATTTCCATTAAATCAATTGCTGCCTTTAGGTAAGATTTTTATATCTTGTGTCCTCAGATTTCATGTATTATAAAACTGATGACAAGATTACAAAAGTCATTACAGCAATTTTTATAAAGAAAAGTTTAAACTGTTATATTTTAAAACCAATTATATAAGACCCTCGGTTCATGAATTTAATTCGTTTCTGAAAACCGTTTGTGACCCAAGATGTTCATAAACCAAAACTATTTTCCCTATATGAATCAATGTAAAATAGATTAATCCATTGCTGGACCCCAGATGATTGCTTATTTAAACTTTTAAAACACTACTTTGTGCACAAGTTCATAAACAAAACCAATGAAAATCATTAAATCTTACACAAAGAAGATAAACCCAATACTGAACATATAAAATATAGATGAAAACTTTAATTTTACCATATTTGTATGGAGGAGAGTTGACAGTGTAAGTAGACGGTAGTGAGGAAAAGGAAGGGAAGAGATGTTATTGTTTGGCAGGAGAGGCCATAAAAACTGTGTCTTCTTTCTCTTTTCTTCCATTTCGTCATTTTTTCTTTTCACTCTGCTGCTATCATTCTTCTTTGGCCAAATGGATCCCAAATTTAATAACACAAACCAGATTGAAATTCAACAGAAGGTATGGCAAATTTGTGTATGGATGATGCTCTCCTGCCAATACTCCAGGCTTCTCGCAGACTTATGTGCGTGTATGTTGCTAGAGACACTGTTCATCACCCAAAACAATTTTTGTTTTGAAAATTTGTTCATGAACAGATTTGTTAATGATGAGAGGCATTTGTGACATGAGGTTCCACTATATATTGAGAATTTTGGATATATAAATGGTCACTAGTTGAGTTGAGATGTAAAACTTTAAAATGTTTTGAGCCTCCTGCGGTAAGTGGGAGGCATTTAGATTTTTTGGCAGTACTAACAAAACAATCATTTTTCTATTCACAAGAACAGAAAAATATTTCTGCAATAACACATCAACCAAATGTTCATTTTATTACCTTTTAGATAAAGTTTTAAAAGTGGATTCAGTATTTCTCATTTTATGCCTTAACATTTGTGATAAAATTATACAAAAGATTATGGCTTTAAGCATTTATATACACTTTTCCTACACATCATACACTTTTTAAATGATTATGTTTTATCCAAAAACCTACTGCTAAGTTAACCACAATATATTTTTTAACCAGTGAACTGAGAACATTTAGCTTTAGTTATCTTGCCTAATATCCAGGCTTCATTTGCATATTTGGTATCTACATCAGTGATAACATTTTCTTAGCTAAGTAACTTAGAAATGACCCTGGGCTCATTGTAGAAAGGTTTAACCCATATCTGTAAAATTGGTATCATTAAAATGAATTGGAGAAAACTTGATATAATTTTTTTTTCTTTATATATTTATAGAAATGGAGGGGTCGTTTTTTTTAAATGTGCATTTACAGTTGTTTAAAAAAAAAAAATTAATTCTAATTTGAATAAAACTTCCACTATTCATTAATTACTGAAAGTTATTTATAAAAAATGTTACCCTCTAGAAAAATTGTAAAGATACCTTCCATTTAATCTTATGACATCTTTTATATCAATCAACATTTAAAAGTGTTTATATTATAAAAAGATGATCTTTGAAGAATTTAAATCAATTTAATTTTTTTTCTCAAATGAACCTACTGAGGCTTAATTCATGCCCAAATATGAAAATCTAAATCTGCAATACAAAATAAAGTACTGTTTTTGTTTAGCAACATTTGTTTTATATGCTAAAATAATTGTATATAAAATGATAAAAAAATGACATTAATATTAAAAATTTTGTAAGAATGTGATAAAATTAATTTTTTTTATATAATAATGATCTATTAATAAGAATTATAAGAAAAATTGTAGCCCATTGTATTTTTAAAGTTGATTTTATCAGCTCCATAATCATCTAAGAATAAATACTGAAAAGTTCTCAGCCCAACTAACTTCCCACAATTAATATTTCAATGACGAAACATTAGAATCTTGAGAAATTGATTAGACTAAGATCTTTTCAGCATCCCTTTCAATGAAAGCACTCCTTTCTAATCAAATAAAGTGTCTGTCATACTTGGTAACTTTCTTGAGACAAGTTTTAATCTACTAGATCCTGTATCTCATGGACACTTCAGTGGTGTAATTTTGAAGCCTTTAAACTTAATGTTCATATTTGGATGATAAAAATATTGAGTATCCTTTTTTAAGGAGAAGCTCCCACATTGTGCAAAATTATACCACTGGATTGTCCAAGAGGCACATGGTCTAGAGATGGTTAAAGCATTGCTTAAAGCTTATCTAGTTTCCTGGCAGCAAGGAGTTCAATCTGTGTTGGGTAATGCAGAAAAGTTATATGGTCTGGTTCAATCGAAGAAATTGACAAACACAAAAGTAAATACAATTAACTGATACAATGGCTGAAATGTTAGTATAACAACCACGATGAGGATACTACTCGTAATAGTGAAGTATATAACAGATGAAAAATCTCCAATGATGATGATGAAAAATAATTTATTTTTATGATTAATTAGACTAATTCCCTACTTTGCCTTAAAAAAAAAAAAAAAAAAAAAAAAAAAAAATCGAGTGTATGGCCATATTTTGCCCATTAGTAATGTAGTTAAATTCTGTCGTAGCAGACAAAGCTTCTAGTCATTCCCATCATTCAACTATAATAAAATAGGCTGACTCCAATGATTTCCTAGCAAGCAAATAATATGGTAGTTAAAAGGGTTATAATCACAGGTTTTTTTTGGTGGGGTATATTTTCTTTAGCATAAAATTTAATGCTCTGGTGTTGACAACTTGAGCACACTAAGGAAATATGATTTGGGGCATTTTGCACCCATACATCAAATTTTTAGACTGAACTCAACTGCATTGACAGGTAAAAAGAGATAGGAACAATAGTTTGAATAAATCAAACAAATCAAAGTTTATTTCAATGTTCTTTTTTTTCTTTCATATACTTTGTCTACATGTAAAGTAGATATGCTTTCATGAAAGTCATTATATATATATATATATATATATATATATATATATATATATATATATATATATAAAAATAAATATTCAGAATCTTCTTTAATAAAAAATCATTTTAGGGCCCAGAATAACCATTGAAGAAGCTAATGTCAGCTAATTATTGTTTTAGTGCTAATCAAAAGTTTCCAGTGGATTAACTTTACAATCAAGATTTTTATATCTTTATGGAAAGTTACCTGCCAAGATACATTTGATTATACAAACATTTGTCTCATTCAGGTTGAACAAAAAAAATGTCACAAGAAGAAAGTAAAAGTGAAGAAGAAACAAATTAAATTAAGAGCCACAAGACATCCAATATTGATAGCATTCTTAAAAATACTTAGGATGATCTTGTAAATTATATTTTATTTTATTTTATTATTTTAAATTAACCCAGCACCTTTAAATAGAACTTGAATATTATAGTGTGCCCCAGGTATTTGAGAACACATCTTTAGTGGACCATAAATAGAAGACACCTTTACATGTGATTAGTATACACCAAGTTTTAACATTTTCATTTCTTTTTTTCAGATGTACCAAAGAATTAATATGGCAGCTTTCAATATGATGACAGAAATTAAAAAAGGCATGCCATGCTTACAGCAGTAACCACTAACCACAACAACTCAGGAAGAGCCATCTTCAAAATAGTCAGATGAATAGGAGGAACGCCAGCTGGCTCTGTGCAGACCCCACAGACCCATTGTGATGCACACTAAGTTCACATCTTGTGTGATGGTTCTGAGTCATGAATGAGAATCCCTTGATCCAGACATACATTGAGGCTGTCCTCATGGCTGAAATAAGCTTTTTCTGTTTTTTTTGTTTTGTTCTTTGAATTTGAACATGTATATTGACCATTATTTTTATTAAATATTTTTTATATTATAATTTGTCCTCATTACCTGGCACACATACTGTGTGTATGTGTTACAAATTTTACAGTTTAGCAGTACCTAGATAAACTAATATGCAAATGACTTGTCAAAGTTGTTTTTAAATCTTCATCATAAATAATTACACAAAAAACTTGTCCCTTTACTTGTTATAAACTTTAGTTATCACACAAAGTTAAAGAAAACAAATTGTTTCAACTACAAAAAAAGAGCCAGTATCTAGTTATAGATTCATTTCTTTCTATGGTTACTAAATATAAAAAACAGTAAGTCAAATTCCTAACCAGTTAGTATTACCATGCATAAAGCTATCTTTTTAATCCATATACAGTTTACTAATGTTCAAAGAATATACAAGATTCACAAAACTTTAATAACTTATCTACTTTATATGACCTGACTATTTTTTATACATATATTTTAGAATCTGAATATTTTTCTCAAAAATTTATACGACATCATCAGTAAAATGAAAATTTACCCAAAACTATTTTCTGTAAAATTCAACCAGTAATGATACCTACAAGTAATTTCTAAATTAGATAAATGAATTTAAGTTACAAATGGATTGACAACTGGTTTATATATGTATTTAAGGATACACTGACATTGAGAGAAGAAATTGATTTGCAGCAAGAGTGTATCATATTTTCTAATAAGGGTTGATGAAAATTAACAATAAAACAAATTTCTGAAAAGTATTTTCATTATTCTGTGCATTAGACTTGTCTTGATTCTAAGGCTTTCTTCAGATTAGTGTCTTATAAAGACAAAATATAACAGACCCAAATAAGGCCAAAGAATGCATTGGCTGAAATGGTGTTAAAAAACATCAAAGTTGAAGGTAACAGAGCAAATAAAATTGTGGTGTAATTGCTCTTTACCATAAATCCCTTTGGATGAATTTTGTACATTTCAACAAGGAAAAACATCCACACACAACCAACAAAGATCAGATATGATTAATGTCACATGATCAACAAAAAGACTGTTTAGCAAGTGTCAATTTAAAAAGAACAATTTGTCCATAAAAGGCAAAAATAGTGAGTTGCAGACAATAGAAGCAGATTGGAAAATTGAAAGTGCAGAGCATAAATGGCTAAGACATAAAAAAGGAAGAAATTAATAGATAATAAGCAGCCTGCAGTCAAACAGTAAAAACATCATGCCAAATACATTGAGTAATACTATTTAGTTGAAGACATTAGAATCAATGCTGATCTCCCTTTTCTCAAATGACTTACACTTATCTTTTTTTGCAGGTAATATTTTATATGCTTTTATCTCTTGAATCCATGAATTGTGTTACAAGCTTATTTAAAAAAAGACAGTTTAATAGAAAGCACCAAATTATTTCTATTCTCTACATTTATTTTAGGAGCCACACTGAGATATAGGTTGGACTAATATAATTATGGGGAATAAAAATTAAAAAACTAATACAAGAAACAGACTCATGACTTTTGAATGTCATGTATTTTGTAATGCACGCTTGATTAGCAGGATATTATGATTTTATGTGAATAACACATTCCATAAAATTGTAAATTATTTTTTTTAAACTTCTCCAAACTGAATTCAAGCAATCAATATTAAAAAAAAAAACAAAAACAAAAAAAACTTGACAGTTGTGCCAATAACACAAGAAATTTTTGGATACCAAGTAAAATGAGAATCTGTTAGGCATATATTAAAAACTCTACTTTAAAAATCTAACAGATCAAATGCTTTCTGAAATGGGAATTTATTATAGTTTCTGCTATATTAGCTTTCCCAATTTCTGCAAACTTTGAATATTAAAATCACAATTATTTATATATAACTTTTAAGAAACACAAAGAAAGGACAATACTACATATCTCTTATGATGCAGTATTGAAAACTTAAGCAAATAAAAATAAAAGGCAAATTAAGCTTAAAAGTAGTTACAGTTCTTCGTAGTTTTCTATAGATGGACTGAAACTGCTTTAAGATAGGAATCTTATCTGAGAGTTTGCAAATGTCAACTGAAAAAATAAAAAAAATTGTTACATTTTACTCAGATTGAGAAAAATTATTTTCTAGAAAATGCTTGAATGTTCCATAACTTTTGAAAGTTGCAGAGATTTCTAGTAAAAAAAAAAAAAAAAAAGTCTTTATTTCCCTTTTAAAGGTTTGAGGAAGTCATGCAAACAGTGTTCTTCCATTGATTAGGGCCTTTTACATTGAAATGTGTAGTACTAGAGAAAGGGAGCCAGGTTACGATTTAAATTAAGGAAAAAAAAAAAAATCTACAAATGAACAGGGTTGACAGGTATCTTGTAGCAGACAGACAAAAGCTACAACAATCAAGAGGAATAACTGCAGAGTTAAAAAAACCGACTGAAAAAAGGTGGGTGTAGCTGTAAAGTGCCTGGTAGAAATTTTAAATTCCGAATATCCCAATTGATTTTTTTTTTTTAAAACAATTTAAAATGTTAAATTTTTAGTAATATTATAAAGTATTTTTCACAATTTTGAATAAAATTTATTTGAATAAAGAAAACTGAATTTATAAAAAAAAGTAAAGAAAACGAAAAAATTAAAATGTTTCCTTGGCATAGCAAAATATTAATTTAAGTGCAACTAACTACAATATAGATATGTTATAGATGCTTATGTATATATATATATATTTATTTACAGGTGTTGTCTGCAACTGCATTACCTGCTGTGAAGAACTTAACACAGTCTTGGGGCAAGGGAAACTCCGCACTGTACGCAGACCGCATCAGAGACAGAGTGTCCTCAAATGACCTAGAAGAAGAATGAGAGTCAAGAGATTTATACCTGCTACAAAGTATTGTACGCAGCCCGCGTGCAGGCTGTAGTCCTCTTCTTTTAGGCTGGGGTGAATCACAGGGATATCCCATTGTAACCTATCAAGAGAGGAGCGGGAGCTTGTTATCACATTTTGACAAATATTTACAAAATTACATCAAACCTTCAGCTCTGAAACAAAGAAGTGTGTGTGTGTGTGTGTGTGTGTGTTAGAATAATAGCATGACAAATTGAGAAAAAGTTTTTGCGATGTGTTTCCTCCCAGTCCAATGAAATCCAAACAGATGAATCGCATTACAAAAACTTTCCCCCCCAATTTGTCATACCATTTTTCTAAATACTCTTGGTGTGTGTGTGCGGAATTATTTCAGAATGTCAATTTCAATAATATAATCACAATTGACAAATGAGACATTCATTTTAATTAGAACTTTTAAATCTATTTGCTAAAAAAATACCACTTCAGAATATCTGAAATTGTTTTTATATAAAGTGTATGAGTAAATAAATTGGTAGCAGTTTATAATTAAATACCAAATTCCATACACAGAACACATAAATAAATTGGTCTTAATTTGTGAAGAAAGTCATAGCAAAATTATTTAACCATTGCTTGAAGGAGAAGTCCTTCCCAAATCTGTGGAAGGTATCAAATGTATGTTCAATTTTCAAGAATGCGAGTGAGTATGGATCCCCCTCACAGTATAAACACATCCATCTCTTCAGTGTCATTAGCAAACTCTTTGAAGCTGTAATCAACAAGAAAGTTGTTGATCATGTCGATAGGAACAACCTCTTGAGTGACAAACAGTACAGGTTTCAAATGGCCCAGTCCACTGCTGATATCCTAACTGCAACCACTCACAGAATCTGTGAGGCACTAAACAAATACATCTCATGATGGCATTTTAGTCCTTCATATATTACTAAAAATAATCTACCTAATCATTTGTGAATATCTAACAGCATATTCACACAAACTGCTGTCTTGTGGAACCAACTCCCAAGGGGATGCTTCCTCAATCACTACAATCTTAACCTGTTCAAGTATTGGGTTAACAGTCAGTTATCTCCCAGTGTTCCATCAGGCCTTGTAAAGACCGAACATCATTGTTAAAAAAAAAAAAAAAAGAAGGAATGTCTTGAGCATATTATCACATTCCACTGGTAGACAACTGTGACAACTTGCAAAAATAATTATAGATTAAGGTTTTCATCTAAATAATCTTTCAAATAAACTGACCCTGTTCACTTTTAGAAATTGGCTTCAAGCTTAACCCACTAAAAATTAGATATTACATTTTATTACTGTTGCAGTATAGCAGTCATGATACAATTAATTACAAAGTAATCTTCATTTCATAACATAATCAAAGTAAACATCTTGTAAAAGTTACCAGTTTACAATAGATGCATTACAGTTAGGTCTTTCAAAGAAGCAACAGCATCCAACTAGTCCACATAACCCATTAGAATCATAAGAGTATTACATGTACCGCAGCTATAGCAGGAGTGATGTGTCTAGAACAAGATAAAGCCCATTTCTTTTCAGGATGTGTTTTTTTTCTCCTAGACTGGTTGATAAGAGAGCCCAGTCACCCCTGCTATTTAACCCATAGATGGGGAAGGGGGAGAAGAGATGGATTCATACCATTCCTAAGGGTATTTGCACAAAAGAGAATGTAATGAACTTGACCAGAACACAAATTTAGCTTTGGCTGATTTCTCATTCCAGTTTGTTAACCATTACACTACCTGTACCTCTATCTAAATAAAGATAAAACCCCAGTTGATACTAGAGAGCAAAATGGCATTGTAAAACATTATCAGAAGTTTTTTTTTTTGTTTTTTTTAGTATGAGAAAAATTTCTGCAATTTATAAACTGCTTTCTTTGCATTTAAATCTCCAAACAAAACAAACACTAAAGTTTTCGGATCTGCTTTAATCAAACTAAGCCTGACAGTTATTACAACAACTTTTTAACAAAATGTTGTACATTTCTTTTTTGTTTATGTAGATTCTATAAAGTCAAAACATGAAAACAAAGTACAACTTGTTATGCAGATTGTTTTACATTTGATGTAGAATTGTACATTGATATAAACTCAAGTTACCAGGAATAATGTTTTTTGTTTTTAAATCACATACTAACTACATTTACAGATTGAAATTCTCACCATATATTAAGAAAATAAAAACATTGTATTCAACATGTTGCAAAAAAAACTTTGCAAATCAGGTAAGCACACCAAATTAAAATAAACAAAAATGCTGGCAATATTCATCATCCATATTTCTTTAAAGTTCAGCATCTATCATTTTGGGAGTTAAGGAATCCATTCTTTTGACATCAAAGTTGGTCAGATTCTCAAGAACTCAAAATTACAATAGTAAATATTTTAAACTTTTTTTTGTACAGGGATTGGGTAGTGAAAGCAGACTTTAAAAAAAAATAAAATAAAAACCATTAACAGGTTAAAAGTTTAAAAAAAAAAAAAATTAATCAATAGTTTTGTATGTCTAATGTTAAAGTGATAGCAAAAATAAAAATGGTGCTTTACCTTGTACCATTATCAGTAGGGAATTTAATACTTTTACACGACAGCATTCTCCGGTCATAGACTCGAACATATGGATCATTGGCACCTACAGCCATTTCATCTGGCCGCAGAGGGTTTATGGCAATGCACTTGGCCTCAGCTTGCAGCCCCATATGTGCATTTAAATTAATGAGCACATTGCGGGGCGTACTATCACAGGCTTCTGGGGTTCGAAGGTCAAATTGCCTGAAGAAACAAAAACAAAACAATCTCATTGTATAGAAAATATTCCAGTCAGGTGAGATACTTCAGTGACAATCAAACAGATGAGGTTTTAAAATAAGAATAGTTGAATAAGAATCCTTTCTTTCTGCTTTATATCTGGAACTTTAAAAAGGGATATCAGGAAATCTTTTTACCCTAACATTTGTGTGTGTGCATATATAACAAAAATATGGTTTTAAGGAATGCTATATTTATAGGTAAAAGTGCTCAATATCAAGGATAGAATATATGTAAATATAAAAGTGGAGACTGAAGTCAACATTGAGAGGTGATAGTCCATTTCATGCTCGAGTGCAATCTTCATGAAGATTGCGCTCAAGCATGAAACACTGTTGTCTGTCTCTCCCTCGTGTGTGTGTGTACACACAGGAATATGATATATATAAATCTTTATATATCAAGAACACTGTCACTGTAAAAATATCATTGCCTTATTGAGGGGGGGGTTGTAAAAACACATTGATTTTAAATATACCTTCCAAGGTTCAGCTAATTTGCCTTTCATAAAACTTGGCATTTATGTAAAAGGGAATATATTTGTTTTTAAAGCAGTCTCTATACAAAATTTTAGAGAAAGATTTTTTTCCATGATTTTTTTTTTTTTTAATTAGGTGGTTTTCAATTGTATATTGATGCAAATCATGTTGAAGTTTACACTTTTTAAAGTCCTTGAAAAATAAATACTGAAACATTGAAAAAGCAGAAATCAGAAAAAAGTCAATACAGATGCCTTAGTCTGAAATTTTTAAATAATTTCATAAAATAGGTCTGTTTTGAATGTATTTTTTATTTGTATTCATATTCTAAGACTACTGAAAAAAAATCTGTAATTTTCTATATCAATTTAATATTATTTACAAGTTTGCCATCATCAATAATCTGCTTGTTAATAGTGTAAATAATTGTAACTCCTCATCTCAGAAATTCAAACAAATTATCAATTTAATAATTTGATATTTTTAAAAGCACTTATTCTTTCGAAATGTATGCCGTCAAAATTTTGTTTGTAAAACCGTAACACCCTTTAATAAATAAATATACCACAATATTGAGAAAATATTCTCAACTGTTCCCAAAATAATTGTAAAAATATTACATGGCTGTTGATGGGATATTATTATTAACTATGGGTGCAAAAAAGTATAATTATTTCTGCTTTTCAGTTGTCATCATTCTTACACTAGCTACGTCATAGCTAAGACACACAGATTGAAAGGATAAATAAACGTGTATATCCTATATTACTTTTAAAAGAATTTTCTACAGAATTTGTAGAAGAATTAACCAATATATTACGAGTTAATATTGCAGGAAGAGACATGTATATCATACATGGAATTTATGTAATTGCAATGTGCAGTTTAAAGAACAAATATTCTTCCTAATTATAAGAATGCCTTATTTTACAGAAAATGAAGGCTACAAACTTTCAAGCTATGACTGGAGTAGATTATTTAAACATTTTTTTTTTTTTAGATTAAACTTAGTCGATAATGCACTGATTTCTCATGTCTGCATGCAAACCATTGAAATATTTTACAGTTGTCTTCAATCTAAAACTTTTTTCTGATTTCTCCAATACTTGTGTAGAAGCTATAAGATTTTTTTCTATTTTGAAAGCAAAATATTTTGCTTCCTAAATTTTTTCACAGTAAAACTTATTTCTTTAAATATCAATCATTTTAACCAAAAATATTTTATTGAGCCCAAAAAATGCCTTTATAATCAACAGTGATAAAATATGTCTAGAATTAACTTTAAATGTAATGACTGTATTTATTTTTTAAATCTTGATAATCCGCAACAAAAAATTATAGAAAAATTAGTTTACAAAAAAGAAAAGAAAAAAAACAAAATATTGATTTTTTTTTTTTTTTTTTTATTGCGGGCAACCATATTTATAAACAGGGAAACAATTCAGTTTAGAGCTGTTGACACAAATTTGTGCCCCACAGTCAACTGCTAATATAAATATAACCTCACCCACCCAAATTGACCTTTGACTTTTACTGATTGATGCAAGCCACCCATGCTTAATAATGCATTTTTAAATAAAATTTGAGAATTTTTTCTCATGTAGTTAAATTGAATAAAAGTAACTATTTCCCATAAATAGTTTTGGTGTTGATTTTTATTTGTTTGCAATACAAAGTTTTTTGTTAATCAGATAACAGCCATTGTTGAGTTTTGCTGATTTAAGGGGAATCTGACTTTGTAGTCATTTAATAACATCAGTTTTAGGAACTGGGATTTGTTAACAGTAATATCCTTAGAATTTTCCATACACAGCGGTTCATTTAATATTCATGTATAATTTTTTAGTAAAAGAAACATTGTCAAAAGAGTGCTTTTTTTTTTCAGTCTATCAGATGGGTAACTTAATATGAGATAAGCAGCTGGCCTGGAGTAGCTGATAATCTCTGTACATATTGTAATGTTTATCTCATATACCTACTCATATACCTAATAAATAACTAGCAATGAGATATCACCTAAAGCTAAACCAAAATATTAAAAAAAAGATTGCTACAAGTTCTTTAAGATGCCCTGGCAATTCAGAAAGATGCCAAAAAATATTAGTGATGGGTACTCATCCAGAGTAATCATGGAGATAATAGAAACATATTTATCCAATGGAAATTAAGTTAGTTCGGTTTTTGGTTTCTATCAACTAGTTCCATAATATGAAAAAAATGAAGATATTAGAACTAAATTTGCATTAGATAAGACTTGAAGTACAATGCTATATAATGGTCAATAAGACTAAGAACATTCACAAAGGATTGTATCATTTAGTAAAATCATGAAAGGACATAATACAGTAATAATAATGTTTACCCACACATCATGCACACACACATATACACACATACATACACACTCTCTCTCTAAAAGTTTAGAACAAGATGTTTTACAACAAAAAAGATTTAAATTACCTGAAAAACTTTTCAATATGAAAATTTTGATAAAACATTTTAAAACTTAAATAATACTTTTTCATAAAAAAACAAACAAACAAGAAACAAAAAAGTGGCTTTGGATATTAAAAATCTTAAATGTTAAAAACTTTAAAGGGATATTTTTTTTTTAATCACTTCATCCCAAGCAAGGCAATAAAGCCACTAGGATGCAAGGGGTTATGGAGTGTTAGAGAATGAGAATAAACTATTAAGGAGAAAGGACAATAAAAGAATAAAAATTAAGACAGAAAATAATGGTTGATATTACATTTAAATTTTTGAAGATCAAAGTTGACTGGGAAGCAAGAAGTGTGAGAGAAGAAACTGTTAGCATAGAACTTACAGTTACATCTAGTCATTTCAACTGTAAAATGATGAGACCTTGCAGCCAATCTAGTACTGCACTTAAATTCATAAAGTCTTGGTGCCATAGTGAAAAGTTCATCAGAACAATTACCATGAAAGTATTTATAGAAAAGTCACAGGGAATCTATGTTACAGCAGTGAAAAAGGAACTGAAGGCGAAATGCCAATAACAATATAGCCTGAAAACAGTATCATTTAACTTTTCTGAATAAAAAAAATTAGAGAATATTTAAAAATTGACAAAATTAAACAGTAAAAAGCTGTTGAAATTAAAAAAAAAAAGATTTTTTTTAAAAAGAAATCTAAACTTCCTTTCAGATGAAAGCTATACATAAAATTGATTTTCAAGTTTTAAATTTTGCGGGTATAATTTTTTTTTTTCTAAATTGAAAAATTACTTCATGTTTAACATTCAAAAATTTAAAACTCAAGTAGCTATTTCTACAAGCCAGAAAGAAAAAGAACACATGTATCGGACAAGGACAAATTTGGCTTAAGGCCACATTTCTTGTGCCCACAGTGAGGTTCAAATTCACTTTTAGTAAATTAAAAGTCTAGGTTAAAAAGACACTTTATTCAGTTTGAACTGTTTATTTTGTAAATAATGAGTTTTTAAAAAGGAAAAACCTGATAGTAGTAACATTTTAATAATGGATCTGAAAGAAAAAATTTAGGTCTAATAGATTATTATATCAATGTTTTGTCTTTAACAGTGCTGGCTAATATTTTTCAAGATCTTGTTGCTAACTATACACAGTATCTAGAAATTTGTACTAAATAGAATTTTTTTTAAAATTAATGAAATGAATCACAGAAAGTGCACCCACCAACAATCAATTCTTAGATTGCAGATATTTTTTTTTAGCAGTAATAGTGTATCAGTAAATGTAAAAATTGAAGGAATGAGTGGGTGTATGGAGTGTTGGCTGAAGTCTTACATGATAGTTCCATCTTCTGCAGCACTCCAGAACATAAATGGCACATTTGGCGCTGTGGCTAGTCGCTTGACCCGTCCAGCATGGCAGCCAAACACATGGGTTGTCTCTTGAATGTTCACATCATGCACACGAATCTTGCAATCAGCTGCTCCACTCACGATAATTGAATCGTTCGAATTGGGCAAGAACTGGAAAAAAGGAAAAAAAAAAAAATCAAAAACCCAGAAATGTAATGGAAGACTGATTCATCATGAACAGAATGCATATTTAGATATGGCTGTTTAAATGTCCCATGAAAATTATGAAGTTACAATTTGTTTATATACAATTTTTTAAAAATATTTCTCAAGATATTCTTGTTCACTTAGCCCTTTCCAAACAGATCTGCCAAATGAGGCCAACTAACCAAATCTAATGCCAATTGATAGTAAAAAGCATATATGTTATTGAATCAGATACAAGCAACATGGCTGCTTTCCAAATATTAGAAGGCATTAAATAGTGAAGGCATGGACTGGTGAGAAAAGAATGCCCAAACATCAGCCATGAAAATGGCAATAAAGTAGTGAAAGGTGAGAAACATTTCATCTGTAGGAAAGAGATTGTAAGGTGGAAAATAATTTACAAGGCTGCATAAACACTTTTGAACTCTATAGAGTTTGGAAAGTGAGAACTGGGCAGCTCCAGTCCAGATGTAACAATAATACTCCATTTTGGTCTGACCTGGCATGGTAGGAAGAGTCAGGTACTTCTTGGAATGGTACAAGGAACCAACCATTTTTCCAGGGTCTTTATCTATGGCTTATTCAGACTTGAGGTGTGTATATTGCATAGAACAAATCATCCTTATCACACACACTTTAAATTAATAAGTGCAGCCTTTAAACTTTAATTTGGATTTAACAATATTTGATCATTAAAATCTGTTTAACAACATTTAGGGTTCTGTAATAGTAACAATGCACCTGATTTTACTATTTTTACAGATGTGAAATTGTTTTATTATAAAACATGAATAAATATTTAATAATGACAAGAAAAGAAAAATATTTAAGATTACCTTCAAGGAAAAGATATTTCCCTGATGTCCTGTCCTGATTGTGGTTAGACGTTTATGTCGGAAAGGATTCCACACAATAATCTGGACATCATCTGACCCACTGGCAAGTAGACTGGAACATTAAGAAAAAAATTAAATAAAAATAAATAAAGCAAAACATCCTTGAAAGAGATTCCTCATTTACTATTGGATATATAACCTATAAATATTTAGTTCATATATTGTTGCAATGTCAAGCTATAAAAAAAATTTTTTTAAATTAAAAAGTGCATTTTTACATTAGTACTAAAACAACTGTAAATAAATTTATAAAGCTTTTACTTTTGTTAAAATGTCACAAAAGACTAACAAAAATCTTTTAAAAACTGATTCTTTCAAATTGAAAAAGGGAAATCAATTTTAAACATTTTTAGCCACATCTATTAAAAATAAATAAAATGAATAAAAAGCATTCTCATGAATATAAATTTAAAAATACTAGCATGTTAATTTCTGCCTGAATTTCTAAGATGAGTTATTTATATTCTGACTAATATCCTTATCTTTGTTATTGTCACAATGTTTTGGCCATTGTGCACTTCACCCTTCTTCACCCACCTGTCAGTACAGGGATAGAATTTTTACATTGTACTGTTCATGTCCAGAGATATCTCATCTCTTTGTTTTCTTCTTCATTACTGTTTAGTTATTGCTTGTCACAAGGTGTAAGTGAGTACTACACTACCCAGGGATTGAACTCACAATTACTATACTACCAAATTCCCAAACAAACACTTATTAGGGAGAATACTGAACCTAGATTGGAACAATAGCCTAGTGAATTAAAGTGTTGGTTTATGAGTTATGTGGCATGGTAATTGCAAGTTTAATCCTTGGGGTGGGTAGCACAGACTTAAACTCAGTGGTGATGGGGTGAGCAACAATGGAGCAGCAGTAGTTAGAAAGAAAAAAAAAAATGACATATTCCTAGACATAGAGAGCTGAATAATCTAAGCCCCATAGATTGAATAAAATTTGAAATTCCCTACCTGAAGAAGGCCAGAGAGCCAACAACTGAAACACAGTAATAACAACAACTAAAATGAAAACATTATTCTGAATGCAAAATAATGTAAATAATACTAACATGTTACTTTGATGCTATGACCTTTATTTTTAATTTCTAAAACAACTATCTTAAAATTTCCCCTGAAGTATTTTACTACTCACATCTTGTGATGAGTACTGAAATCCCGCCCTCACCACAAAAGAAGCTAGAGTCCATTGACAATTTCTGGCCCCAAAATGCTCCTGGCACGTACATTCATCAGAACAAACTTTTTGAGATTCTTTGGTACACGTTTCAAGTTTTGGTCAATGATTATCTGAATTATACCAACACAGAGATAGGAAACAAATTCAAATCAGAATCATTACAATGGAATTTTTGAGATGAGGAATTATCATGATTGAGTTGGATGATCAGCCTGCTGATCTTGGTTGTTATACCCAAAAATGTTTTGACCATTGTATTCTCTGACCTTTTTTCAGGTTTCTGTCATCATATTTGGTAACAACCAACTTGAGCATGCTAGTTCGAAGAGCAAGTCATATAGAATCACTTATAGACTTATAGGTCTAATTTTGAGACCATTAATCATACATCCAAAATAGACTAACTGCTGAAATGTATTAATAGGGAAAATACTACTTTAGTTAAGGATTTCATTTCTAAAAGAAATGTACAATAATATTAAGGTGTGATAATTTTTACAAGATTGAATTATTTTTATTATATGTCTTTTGACTCATCTTGTTACATACACATTTCACACATTGTACCCCCCAGCTTTCTTCAGATGTCACTTGTGCTCAGTAAGTTTCTTAAAATTTATAACTGAACACTACTCAATCCACAGGGGTAGATTGTTCATGTTCCACTATCCAGGCTTAGGGGATAACTCATATCAGCTAATTTTCTCCAGTCTATGATCAGCATCAGAAACATCTTTCAACGTAACAACTATCCTATAAGAATAACATCAGTTATAACAAGCAGAGAGAGAACAGTTGAAGACAACAATAAAAAAGAAATCTGCTATGGCCTGTCTAAGATAAAATGACCCGTAGTTTATACAACATCAGGATGGTATTAAAAAAAAAAAGCAACTCTTCAGTGATCTTTACTGAACCAAATGCCTCTCAGAAGGCCAAGAACTACATGTATTTTATCCCATGAGGCCATGTAAAGAAAAATAAGGGTTAAACCACCTACCTCCTAAAAGTAAAGGTAGAGGAACATGAAGAGAGAGAGACCTTGAAATCAGGCATTGCTGATCAGGTATAGAGGGAAAAGGGTGGTCATCAGACATTTGTAGAATGAATTGGTGATAATAGACAGAGAATAATGTTCAAGGATAAGATGACTGAAAGAATCAGGGCACATGTTAAGCTTTGACAATCTCCTTAGTAAACCTAGCATATAGACAAATACCAACTAGGTGCCTCTAATTAAGAAAGAATTGACATACAAATATTCCACCATTTGATTACAGACTCCAAATTAACACCACAAAAATGTCCAAGATACCTGGCCTTGTTAATTAAATCATTGATTAAAATTTCAATCTCTGGACTTGGTAGTGCTGAAAAGCCATACACATTGGTTCAAGGGAAGAGACGAACAAGCAACAGAATTAACTGATACAAGTTATCTCCTAATGAAAACATTCTACCCTGTGAATTGAATGAAGGATTAAGTTAAAAATTCTGAGACGGTTACATAGTAAGACAGAAACCTGAAAAAGGCTGGAGAGGTGGGTGTACAACAGCTGAAAACAATCAAAGTCAAGCCTGCTGGCCCAAATAGAAAAGCATCATAATTCCTCATCTCAAATTTCCAACATTACTTTATTATCCATTTAATACATGTCTTTATCACAGGTATTATCTAACTGAAAATTTGAATTTTTAAATTTGTACTTAACATATAAAAGAAATTCTTTAAAAATATACCATATCACCCCCCCACCAAAACACTAAGTCTTATATGCAAAATTTACCCTCCAACAATCAGTACCTTAATTTCACTTAATTCCATTATACTACTCTATTTTTCCAATTTTCATTCAATATTATATTAAATGTAAATAGTGTGTGCATGTGTGGAGGGGGATCTTATAGGCCATCATGCCTTTTTGAAAAGTTACAAATATTCTTTTCATTCTTAGTGGATTTTTTTCTATTTTGGTTCCTTTAGTAATGGAGCAAAAACAAAACAGTTACTTTGAATGATTAACATAAGCAGCAAATTCATTAGTAGCACAAAACAAATAATAGAGATAACTTACGTTCCTTTTTCATTCCATTCTAAACAATTTACACAACCTTGATGGCCCTAAAAAGGAAAATAAAATACAAGGAACATGAAGTCACATTTCCAGAAGAAATACAAAAAATGCAGAATATTAATTTCATGTTGCTTTCTCAGGGTAAATATTGTGCAACAATAATATTACTTTGTACTTGTTCAAGAAAAAAAAAATCTTTATCTGTAGTCTCAAAAACTTTTCCCCTTATTACCATGGAGAAAAGAAAAAAAAAAAAAAAAAGAAGCCTTTTCCTTTTCTTAGTCTGATCAATATTATCAAATTTACAACAGATGTGTTAGAATAAAGTCACAAGTATTACAAGACATTTTATAAAGCATAACTGCTTGAAAGTGATTATGACATAGCTAATTTTAAGCAAATTTCACTTAAAAAAAAAGAAAGAAACCTACGAAAAGAAATCATTTTGTCAGTTTATTATTGGTTAATTAATAAAATTGTGATTGTACATAAAATCATAAATGAGTAAAGTAACCAGATACCGCTCAGGGAGGAGGGAATGAGTCATTACCCAAAATTAACCTTTGCTTAGATATTCTATAAAGACGGAATGGAAATTCTATCTACTTAGAAAGGTAATCCATTAGCCCAACTAAATGTGATCAAAAGCACGGTTGCAGCTGATATTGCAACATTAGTCATTAACCCTTCATAGAAACTAAATTATGGGATAAACAAAATTTATCAAGAATAACAGGATTTTCATTTTTTTTATCGGGAAGGTTTATAGGAATGAGTGCAATCTGATTTTTTATGCAAAATTTAAAACGTTCTTTTCAGTGACATGAAAATGGTTGAAAGTAAATGTCACATCTACATTAAAAAGAAAGAAAGAAAAAAAAAACTAAGTGTAAATGAATGATGCAAATAGACATCTTGGGGAATATATATTACTTAATTTCTTTTATCAGAAAACTTAATTTCCAAAAAGGTAGGACACCTATTTCATTTTTGATTATTCATCAACAAAATTATTTCCACTCATAATTAAAATATCCTTTCTTGGAAAGCAAAATATCTTTTATTAAAAATTAGAATTTAATGTAGCAGTTTTTTTAAAAACTTACAGAGCAAGCATTCCCAAAGTATTTTGAATGTGCATTTTGATATAAAATTAGCTATCCTCAAAGGTGGTAAATGATAACAGTTGAACAATACTTCTTCATTCTATAATACGACTATCTAATCAAATGTGAAATATCAATCACCACTGGATAATTATCCAAAACAACTTAAACTAGTCAAAAAAATGTCTTAAGTCATTAATGAGAAATCATCTAGTTATTTGTATAGTGAGACTTAATTAAGAGTTTTTTGTTGTTGTTGCTCTCTCTCTGACACAAGGATAACACTACTGCAAACCAAGAAGAAGCCATCACAGATCTCAGTAAGAAAGTGTGTGTGTGTGGGGGGGGGGGGGGGCAACAACAACAAAGTATTGACTATTACACAATACCCACTAAAACAGACATTTTTGAAGAACTTAAATGTTTTTAATGATCAGGTCACTGTTTATTTCTTTGATGTTTTTTTAAATCTCTCTCGTATTTAATCAGGTGGAACATGTAGAAGCAGTATCACAAAAACTAAATGAATCTAGCACCTGAACATTGTGAATATAAAACAAGCCAAAATGAAGACAACAATCTGAATGAATTAATGTACAAAATCGCAGACAGAAATTACATATCTCCATTTCTGTAGATTGGATATGAAAATTTTAGTAGCAGATTATTCAGTCTCTTTTCAAATGGTATAAAGTAGGTACCTCCAAAAACTTTCTAAAAAAGAGCATACCATGATGGAAAAGCCCCCAAACTTGATAAAAACAAAGTTTTATCGTCAAAATGTTTATTATTATTCAGTGGGAAGACCAAAGTATTTTTTTAATTATTTTATAAAATTTTATAATCCTTTCTAGCACATTCAAAGTTTTGGTTAAAAATCTTGTTTTTTGTGTATCAGCAAGTGAGCCAAAGATTAGTATTAGGAAGTTCAGCATTTTTTTTTTTGTGTTTAAGTGTTTTGGAAAATCTTGCAAAAATCAAATAATTGTCAGAATTTAATGAAATTTTCAGGACTTATTCACAAATGAATGAAATTATTTTTATTTTTTTAAATCTGTTACCACCACTTAATTTTTCGAGAAATTAAAATTTCAGCCTCTTCATATTTATAAAAGCAGGACTCCTTGGAGAATTTAAATCCCCAATTTGTTTTTATCAAACAGAAACACCATTTATTGAAAATCTGTTCTGAATCATAAAGTATGCAATAAAACTATGCCATTTAATTAGAAAGGCTTTTAAATGCTTTTATAAATAAAATATATTAAGGACACTATTGTCTTGAAAAATTTTTTTTCCAATAAATAATTTTTTATTTTTTTTTTACAAGAATTTTTTCATTTTTTAAAAATTTTAATTAGAAAAATTTAAGTTTTAAATCTTAAATTCTATATTAATTTCAGCCCTTTAAGTGAAAATTATCTTTACTAATTGTAAGGGGAAAAGCTTAATATAAATCATTATACACCAATATTTTACAAAGAATTTTGAATTTTTTTGTATGTTTATAAAAAATTTGTGAATATACATGACATTATCAAAAAACTATAGTAAATTTAAAGCCAAAATTTCTAAAATTGAATTACAGAGAATATTTTCCTAAATTCTTAAGATTACGGAGTACTTAAAAATTAAATAAAAAAAGTGCTCATGTCATTTTCTGAAATTATGCTTTACAGATAAAGTCTTCATAGAACAACATTAGATTTCTCTTCTGCCTGGTTAAAGAAAATGCATTCCTGCAATATTTTAAACTCAATGTAAGTAATATTTGTTTCAAATCATATTAATTAAACTTTAAATCGGCTAATATGCCTCAAATAAAATTTCAGAAAAGTATATTTTACTTTTGGAAGATTTTTTTTTAATAAATAGAATTACATTGTGATGAAAGATGACTAAAAAAATCATTAATTAGGTATTTAAAAAAAAAGAAAAATTTTTTTTAGTGAATTTAAATTAGTCTTTGAATTTCATATCTTAGATAAAACTGACTAGAATACAAAAGGCAATGAAAAGTTCTTGGCAAAAAAAACAAAAAAAACACCGATATTTGGTTAGAATTTGGGAAGGGAGAACTTTTCAGCACCTCCTTGTATATACCAGTGATTTGCAATTACAGTAAAATGAAAAGTTAAAATAAAAATATTAAAGGAGGAGATATGCCAAAAGCCGAGGTCAGCAGCACTTGAATTTCAAGTGAGTGGAAAATACAGAGACAGTTTCAAGAAAGGGAGGGTAGATAAGCAAAGCCTTTCACTTGAATAAATGGCCAGTTGCCATGTGTTGACAGTGGCCAGAATATGGAGTTCAGTGCAATGATACTTATTACATATACCATTTGCTTTTTTCTCCTAACAACCCTGTAAATTTCCACTTCATTTTTGATTTGTTAATTTCTCTGCTAACATTTCTCTTGAGTTAGTCAACTAGTAAGCAAAATCAGAATACAAAATGTGGTAAAGAAAAAAAAATGTTTTCAACACCTTAGCCTAAATGGAATCCTACTGGTGGAGGGGAAAGTATATTTATTGACATTCAAAAAAGAACTGTTCATGCACAATATCAGGCAAGTGACTAATTTGAAGGGTGCATAGTAAAAGGCAAATTTGCTGCATGAGCTGGTTCCCAAACAGCAAATATCAAACAGAAAACAGTCATGGAACTACATTAAGAGATTCTTCAACAAATAGCATATTCTTCAGGCCTCTCACTTCTTTTGCTTTCTGCAACACACCTTGTCTGGTGAGGGATTCCAACAAGGGATTGAAAAATTATTCCAAAAAGTTCATTTAATTAATTTATTGAAAAGGTCATTTAATGGATGAATAATAATGCTATTTATTGACAAAACTCAGGATAATCAAAATAAACTAATTTTCCTTAATGTTGATTCCTTATACTTGGGAAAACTAAAATATAAATATTTAGAAAACATTACTTTTATAACTTGGGAGGATTTTTATATTCTTTGTTTCTTAGTATATAGTGTCTTAGTCAATATGTGCCTTCATTACTTATATGCTTAATCAATTTGTGTGTGTGTATGCGTGTGTGTGATGGACTCTCCCATAAATTTTGATGTATGAGGATCTGAAACCTCATTCAGTTCTTACATTTGTATTGTATGTGACACTTCAATCCTGCTAGTGACTTACATACAAGTCAACATATTGTGCAACAGTTAGGATCTCAGGATATAGCCACAGGAATATTTGTGGATGCTTTTTTGAAAGAGTCTTTTGTCTCATATATATATATATATATATATATATATATATATATATATATATATATATATATATATATAAAAGGCTCTATGTACAAGACAGAGCAAGAATATAATAAAAAAGGCTCAAACACTAATATTCCATGGTTATAATTTATTACATTGGAATCGTAATCATGATCCAATTCATCAGACCTACAAATTCAAAAAGAAATAGAAAATATATCTCTTGATTTAAAAAAAAAAATAAATTTCAGTGAAACAATTGATATTGTACTAAAAACAAATCCAGAGAGTATTAACATGGCAGTTTCCAAACTGATCAAGAAATGAAAAAACTACCAACCACAGTAACTGAGACAGCAAATCAACAAGAGGAACAACAGAGATCTGTACAGAACCCCATATAGATACCCATGTTGATGTACACTGATGTCATCTCTGATTCTGATGGAAGGTCATGAGCAATGAGGTCCATATAACAGTACCCCACAGCCAATGCTATCTTTTATGCCTTCAAGCCATGGATCAAGAGGGTAGCTTAACATGTTCCATCAGGACTGCTCCTTTACACATGTCCCATGTGACCCCAGAGTAGCCAGTACAGTATTTTCACAATAATGTTACTTTCAAAATTATGGTCTCCTAGCTTTTCAGATTTGAATCATTTGACTTCTATTTCTAAGGCTTCATTGAGAGGGAGATAAGCCAACAGTCTCTAATACTAAGGAGTCATTGAAAACTGCCATTGTGGACATGATAGCCAACATTAATGAGAACCAACAGGTATGCAGTCATTTCAAAGACCATCCCTATGGCTGAAGGTGAATCTATTGAATAATCTTTATCATCTCAAAATCTAAGTTGACATATCTCTTTGAAAATTTACTGATTTTTATTCTTTTATAATATTTTTCTTTATATTAATTTACATTACTACATAATTCTTTATAATAGGCCACGTGGGAGAAAGAGAGAGCAGAGTCAGCTGGAAACTGTGCAACTAACCCATGATCCAGGATTTGACCAGTATCCAGCACCTAAACAGAGGCAGTGGCATTGACCCTGAGGCCTTGCAAGAAGAAATAGGGGTGGCATGACATAAGCCTCATTGTTCACAGCCTTCTTGGATTATCATAGACAATGTGTGAACTGTGTGCATCATCCTGTGAGGTCCATACAGAGTTACTTGTTGCACCTCCTGTTCAGCTGGTTACCTTCAAGACTGTCACAACCTCCAAGTTGCTGTGGTTGGCATCTAGTATCACAAGCACCTCTTCATCTCTTATCTAACATTGGAAGCTGCCATGTTAATACACTTTGTTTGAAAGAAAGAAAGAAAGAAAGAAAGAAAGAAAGAAAGAATAATGATGTTTGGTACTTATTTCATAATGTTAGACTGTCTCCCATTTATGGCTATACATATTCTCAACTAGCAGCCACACACTATATATGACAGGGAGCTGAGAAGATTTTGACCTGACATACTTCTGACCAAAGAGTGTTTTTGAAAGGACCTTTTAATCAGACCTAGAACTTCAGCATGCACGTGTATATGAGAGAGAGAGAGAGAGACAGACAGACACTCACAAAGAGAAGATAATAAGCATTTTCCCCTTAAAAAAAAGATGATGATTTTAAGAAATTATATCATCATTACTTTTCAGCAATCTGGTCAATTGTGTGATTTTCTTTTCACAGTTTGACAGCATCAGCTCTTAGAGACTTGTCAACTTTTCGTCAGTTCGCCATGTTGAAAAATGACTTAGTGATGATAAATAATCACTACCTTAGCCTCACTTATCAGAAATTTGGATTATGGGCATTATTCAAATATATTTCCTGATTTGTTCCTTAATTCTGTGTACTTGATATTTAAGTCAAAAAAATAAATGAATCATAGCAAATAATGTAGAGAATTAAAGCAAAATTGAACTGCCATTTGTCTACATCTAGTTAAAATTTCAGAAAAATTGGACTTATATTTTTTTGAGATATTAAAGTTTTAATTTTTGTTCCTTAATTTTGGACGCTACTGTACATGTGTAAAATTATTCTCAGGTCATAGAAGATACTTTAATCCAACCCAATAAAATAGTTTAATGTAAGATATAGAAGAAATAGATGATTTTTAAAAATTTTTTTGTCTGAGAAATTTATTGGAGCTTTCTTTGGAATGTAATACCACATTTAAGTTATTTGGAATGAACCAACAAATGTAAAACAAAGTAATAAATAGTGAGACATTTAGTTTAACATTTCTGTAAAACCGTGAACATGGTAAGGATATTGAGAAATAAATTTTTTAAAAAACTTTATTCAGGTCTCTTAGCATTTATACTAGATGACTGTGATTGCTAATGATGCATTTTGTTGTCTCCTTAAATGTTTCAATAATTACTCAAAATAAAAAATTCTAATTATTCCACATGTATGCTACATCATTAGCTGGTTGAGGACAGAGCAGAAAGTTTATCAATGAAAAATAATTACAAAAAGTATGCCAAATAGAAAACCTGTTTGGAAAAACAATCAGAAACCAGAGAAATTTACTATCCAGATATGGCAATCACAGGCTGGAAAAAAGTGGCTATGGTCAGCAAAAAAAGAAGATTCACAATTTACACCAACACTATTAATTCTGTACACACAAATCTATATTTAGTATTCAGTTTGTTTGAAACTGAGGTTTTCAATTATGATAGTTCATCTATGAAACATTAAAATCCTGGTTATTTGAATTAATGTATTTATTATAACAACAATGTAATTTGGTATGTTGTCACATTAGTTAAACAAGGACAACAGTTCCTATAAAATATAAATGGGAGTACTCAGCTTGTCTTTATCAGACATGCATCAAAACCATCCAGGAACTTCAATGAAGTTCCTCACAGTTCAGTGGTACTTGCTGATCATTTTTGAAGTTTTTATCATTGTTTCTCTTTCCCTGAAGTTTGTAAACATTTCCTTTATCTACCAAATCAAATTCACATCCCATTTTAAAACTTCAAACTCATAACATGGCTATTGATTTAAGACCCCAAATTTGTTTACATCAGCACAAACAGATATTGAACAGAGTAGGTAATAGGATGAGAGGTAGTGTGTATTAACACTTTTAAAAATTATTTTCTTGACTCCAGTCTTTCTTTTAGTGATCTTTCATAGAGTGGCATTTGACTACAATTTAGAAAGTGCAGAAAACCGAACTTATAGGCACTTACCTCAAGTTCTTTCTCTAATCCAAGCCGATGGATCATGTCCTGAGTGACCTGAAATGTCCGTTGGAAACTGATGCATTGACCATCCTACAAATACAATTGAAGAATCTAAATTTCTTTTTACACTGTAGAAAAATTAGTGCAGTTTTTTTTTAAATGGCAATTTAATCACTTTAGCCAAGAAAAATTTGATTTTAATTTTTATTCTTTAATCAGCGTTAACACCAACAGTAAATTGGTGGGATAAATAAGACTCTTGTTAAATCTCAGCAGCCAATGCAAAAACCATTATTACACTTATTCAAAACAAGGAATCAAATATCTTTAGTTTAACCCAGACTTTTTTTTTCTCTGCTTTTTAATTATGAAAGCATATTTAGAGGACACACACAATACTCAGTAGACAGTTAACCCCATCTAGTTAAGACTGAAACAGTAAATTTTCATGTGAAAAAAAAAAAAAAAATATTTTGAATAATTTTACATATAGAGGTAACACCAAAGATTTACTAAAAAATGAGCATACATGATGTAAACAATGCCCCAAACTTAAAAACAAACTTTTATCATCAAAATCTTTGTTGTTATTAAGAGGAAAAACTAAAGGATTTTTTATTATTAAATTATATTTTTTCATCCTTTTTAGAATGTGCGTGCGTTTTTTTCTGCTTAGAGTATTATTGCAATATTTTATATATATTAATTAGGGTGCCTCTTATTTTTCAAGTGCATGCCAAAATTGAATTGTCAGCCCTAAATTTGTTCCATTCATTGAAAAATGCCACATAAAATTTTAATGGCATTGCATAATATTTAGAGGGCACATTTGCAAATTATACACATTAGAAAACTAGAAACATTTTTGTAACAGTGAAAAATTTAAATTTTAACTGATGTTTATTATTTTCAGACCCCAATTATGGCAGGAGTATCCAATGCCAAGCAGAAAGAAATATGTCAACTGTAACTAGGTACTTAAGCGATTTACGTAAAGAAATTGTTCTCTTTATTGTTTAAGCTCTTACCCAATTCTTTAAATAAAAAGGATATCTAACTTGATTTCATAAGCTTTTGTATACATTTTTCTTCTAAATGTTTTATTAATAAATGTACTTAAGTCATTAATGTCATTAAGTTTCCTAAACTAACTGTAGGGGCCGAAAATAATGAATTTTAATCATTGTTAAGTATTGGAATCAGGAATTGTATCAGTAAAAATAATGGTATCATCCCATTACATATATATATATCACACACAAAGGTTTGAAAGGGAGTTTGGGTTTCTTTTACTGTTTTAAGGTCATAATAAAACAATGAATAATATAAAATTTGGACCCAAATAATTAATTTAAGTTTGTTAATGGTTATATCTTGGGTCTTGGCCCTGATTTTTTTATGTCTTTCTACTGCTTGGTTAGCATATCTATTTGTCTGAAAGAAGATAGCATTCAGAAAGATGAAGCTTGCCACACATTGTTTATGCTATACAGAAAAAATTGCATCAAAACTTGTCTTACAGAAATCATCTACAAGACAAAAGAACAGGGGTTGGCAATCTGTGATGCTCCTAGATAAACTTATTCAAAATATTGGTATAAAAAATCTGGATTAACTCAAAACAGCTATGATGGATGGATCAAGACAATTGGAGACAATGCGAGATGTTGTGAATGGAGACTCAGCCAAAACAAACTTGTATTCTACTTGGAAATGTCATAGCAATAAGTAGAGGTAAAAAAAAGCACTAGATAATTAAATATCTCCTAATTCTGATTTAAAATAAAAAGTCACAAAGTTGTTTATGGTTGCACTTTTGTCTAACAATTAGAATTTTTGTATTATTACCATTAGGTAAAGCGGTAAAGTGAAATAAACATGCATTTTTGAGATTAGCAAATTGAAATGTGATTTGTAACCAGAATTAGAAAAGGATGTAAGAAAGAAAAAAATTATTCCCTATTAATTTACAACTAATAAGATATTTCCAATATTCATTTTACTTCCCCAGTAAAAAGCATGACTATTTTTATGAATGTGATCCTTCCATATCTAGGCATGGAAATCAGTTTACAGTTTGAGCAATGCATCAATTAATCATCATTAAAAGTTTTTTCAGGAAATTAAACTTCTGTTATCTCTCTTTTGAGTACGGACTGATGAGAGTTTTCTTCATAATCTTTTGTTTTTGGTAGTGTAGAATGTTAACAGCTTGAATTTTATATCCCATAGATACTTTATTAGGAATAATTAAAATACTCCAAATAAAAAACAAAAAGAATCCTGTCATATCTTTTGTTACAAATTTCTGTCTTGATTGTTATTTAAGAGTGTGACAGTAACTTTCATTAAAGCTCTCTAATAAAGTAAATTTCCAAATAACTATTTAGAGACAACCAGTTTTTCCTCTGAGAGTGTGAGTCCAGCTGAATCAGAGTTGTACAACAGTTAAGACCAAAAACAAGTGAAATACCTCAAATATTTCACTCAGAAATTTTAATCTTTAGAGCCAACCAGAAAAATTATGGTATTGGTTAGAAAAACAACTTTACCATTTTTAATTTTTTATATAGTTGTATTAAAAATGTAATGAGATCATTGAAGAGATGTTTAAAAACAATTTTTTTTTAAAGAATGTCAGTTGCTGTGTTTATGCCATACTAACAAACTGATCAAAATAGTCAAGATGGATTCTTGTAATCAATTTATAATCCTCTGTAATTATTTGTATTCCTCACTCACATGGCAATACAATCAAAGTTTTAGATAATTAAAAACAAAAACTATATTATGACATTATTCTGTTAGACACAGCTTGAATAAAGCTATACAATAAGTACCACCACTAATTTGCTAAAAAAATTAGCATACCATGATGAAAAAACCTTTATCAAAATCTGTTATTACCAAGAGGAAACACCAAAGGATTTTTAATTATTAAAAATGAAATTTAATCTATAAGCTTGAAATTAAAACTAAAATAAAAGATTCAAGAAAGATTTTTCATTTTTAAAAATGTATTTTAAACTTTAGGTACTGTGTTTCTTTAGAGAGAGAGAGAGAGAGAGAGAGAGAGAGACAGACAGACAGAGACACACACTTTAAATCATAAATAGAAAACCTTAGTACATTTCATTGAACACCAATATTTTTAAAAGAATTAAAAAAAATTTTTGTGTTTATAATTTTCACAATTTTTGTAAATAGATTACCTTAGATTACAGAGAATATTTTCATAAATTTTTAAGATTACTGGGAAGGTAAAAATTATATAAAAAAAGGGGCTCACATTATATTCCTCAAGTAAATTTTACAGATATATCCACAGTAGAAAAACAGATAAACTTTCACCTGTCATTCAAGTTGGCAACACCAAAAATAAACAGCTACCACTGTGTTAAAAAATACATTTCTGCAATATTCTAAAACTCAAAATACGTAATATTTATTTCAAACCAGGTTAAACTTTAAATCAGATAATATTTCTCAAATAAAGTTTCAGAAAAGTGTATTTTTGAAAGATTTTTTAACAAAAGAGAATTACATTGTGCTGATAGATGGCACTAAAATCAGCAAACGTTAATGATTTCAAAATGAAAACGCCTTCCAGATAATTTAAATTAGTTTTGAAATACAGAAAAGTATTTTGCTTATTGCAAATATTAAATTTAATCTATTAGCTTTAAATTAAAACTAAAATAAAAGCTTCAAGAAAGATTTTCATTTTTTAAAATTCATTTTAAACCTTAGGTATTACGAATCTTTGGAGGTACCTACTATGCAGCAACAGAAATTTAAGGAAGCTATAGTAATTAACCAGAGTATAATTTGGAGTCTAAGAAATGAAAATGAACATTTTTTAAAGCTCTAAGGAAACAAGTTTTAAAGGTATGCTCAGAAAGTATATAAGTTATACAGCAGTGTCTGGTCCTTCACCCTAGAAAAGAATCTTGTTATTGCAATAATATTACCTTCAAGAACTAGGAAGCCAAAGAAAATTCTAGCCAAATCACAGACACTATAACAGCTCCAAATGGAAACCCATATTAGGGCATCAGGAGCTTAAGACAGAGTTTGCAAGGGCAGAGAATTATGAGGTGTCTTGGATTATGGACTATTCGTCCCATGTTTGAAACTGTTCCACAACATGACATTCTACTGATAACAGAAGACAGGAATATGAAAAGTAAGAAATAAGAACAAGAGAGAGGGTGCAATGGCGCGAGACAATGGGTGTGGCATCATCTTTGAAAATGGACAGAAGCTTGAACAACAGATGCCAAATAGGTGGAAACTATCTTCCATGAAGATATTTATAAATTGCAGATCTCCAGATCTATATGTCAATCAGATTTTTTTTTTTTAATAGCAGAGATCTCAAAATGCCAATGTTTATCATGAGGAAGATGTCAGCAGTGATCATAACTTGGTAATAGCCAAAGTCAGGTGAAGTATTCGCTATCAACAAGCTTCATGTGCCCGAAGTGCAAAAGTTTACTTTAGAAACCACTTTAAAAAAGAGAGACAGACATGGGTTTGGCTTGCCCAAGTCTAAGAGAAGTAGACACAGTTATAGTATAGAGGTGGCTCCTTTTCTAGGAGATGCAGTTGGCATAGTCTTCACCACAACTGCTGCTTATCTCAATAAGCAGAGAAGATTTATAACAACTGAAATAGAACAAGCAACAAGAGGAGTTCAGTATTTCAGAGCCTGTAGATTGTGAATCTTCAGATGATGTTGCCATTAATACCAACTCACTCTCCAAAGCTGAAGTAGGAGTAGCAATCAAAAGAAACAAAGAAGCAGACCACAGGAATTGTTGTGCTATAGACAGATATCATGTCAGCCTTCATGGTCATTTACTGATCTCTACTAAAATTTTGAAATACAATGTCATTCTGAAAAACAAGAGTATTCATGGTTCCAAAGGGAAGTGATGTCAGTAATTGTGACAATTGGCAAAGCATAACACTGCTCTCCATTGCAGCAAAGTCTTTTGCAGTGTTCTCAGAAAGTGAATGAATAACGTCATGGATGTTAAACAAAGGCACGAAAAAGGCTGTTTTTTGGGGGGGCGGGTTCGTTTTTTTATAAAGAACAAGTATGTATGGATCAAGTTTTTGCTTTTTGGAATATCACTGATCCATGCACTGAGTGTGATGCTTCCTTGCTTATCAACTTCAGGAAGGTATTTAACAGTGTTAAAGGGAAACATTTTTAAACTATACATGATGTTAACTTGATCCTCATGATTTTTCATGTCTTTGAACATAAATTATAGAAAGAGCAGTTAGTGATTTTATAAGAAATCATTATCATCAGACTCATTACTGGGTGTGGTCATAAGGTCATGACACAGCTAAGCTCCTAACCAGTTCACTCCATATACTAGAGTTGAACACTGAAGAAGTATTCATTCATGAGTAGCTTGTCTTGGGTAAGTAGACCTGGTAAAGACCATCTTTCTCCAGGTCAAACTACAACCAATGTCCTTAAAGGTTTACCTTGGTCACAGACACATGGCAGTTAGTTCCATCTGGGGGAACCAAAACTAACAGGATTATTTATATAAGAATCAGCAATTCTGCTGAGGATCAGATCTTTGTTCCTTAGCTCATGCACTCTCTGGATAGTTTAAAAAAGAAAATCCTAATATTTAAATAGTTTCCCCAATTGAATCCTATCAAACTACAAAAAGCTTTATGCTGCTCTGCATTTTCTGGTTTATATTTGTAAAACATGCTTTTTTTTTAATACACTGACAGGTGTTGTCAGTGATGTTTTACAACAAGGATCATCAGTGGGTTCTGGTTTCTAAACATCAGACCTCATCTTCTCTGCTTAGCAATTAGGGCTGAACAGATATTACTTCATACACCTCCAATTTTACTAGGTAGGTTGAATGGCAGTTTTGAAATTTTGTGTTTTAGTGACATCATCACCAATCAGTGGCGTTCAGGCATTGGTCAACCACCTATTTTTTTTATTATAGTAATGTTCACTCAATACAAGGCCCAAGAGCCACTGAAGGTAAAGGATTACTGTGTGGTGTTATATTTAATTCTAATTAATCCGTCAGTTTGATTTGTCATGTTTCTTTTAGCAGAGTAATGTGATGAAGGTTCTGCTAAGTTTTATTTTTCATTTGTTTATCTGGGAGATTTATCTAATTTTTATTATTCTTGTTAATGCCAAGAGGTAAAAAATATACTTCTTGAATCTTAAAATAACAAATAACATTCTAATCCACCAATTTTTCAATGCTAAAATGTCATTAACAACAGCAACTCTACAAGGTTTCAGCCAATCCATTCTCCAACATCCGTTAGTTATAATAAAAAAAATAAAAAAAAGGGGAAATGACCAAGCTAGAAACGAATATTGTTCATTAATGTACCAAGTACTAACTGAACTAGTCTATTTCTAAAAATAAAAAAAATCACCATGATCACTGGATGAGTTCTTAATTTGTTTTGTTTTTTACTCCAATAACTTTTAAATAAACAAAAATTTACATTACATAAAATCTCTGGCTTGTACAGAATTTTTGCCAATTCAAATGCAGTTATGTCATTAATAATTGACTTCAGTGAACAGAAAATTATTTTATCTATGAACTATTTTGTGCATTTCTTGCAATTCTCATGGTGCCAATATTTTCATTTCTCCTCTTGTTGTGCTGTGTATCAGTTTCTTGTTGCAGTCATTCTTTAATTTGCATTATCATATTTTCTCTTCTTGGATTAGATTCTACTTCCGTTTCACTTAAAATCCTTTCAGGTAAACATTCTCTCACAGCGGCCTTTTTTTTGCATTAGCTTCTTCCTCAGTGTCATTTTGTCTTCTTTGTAATGCTCTCTCTTGCAGGTCTGCTCTCTCCCATTGTCCTCTTCTTCTGTCTCATTAGTTAACCACTGAGCCTTGTGTTACCTAGCTTGTGCTCTTATGGCTTCACTTAATTAATATGAAGACTTGTAATTACACTTACAATATTAATACTAAATTAATCTCTTAATAGTTATTTAATTATATATTTAGAGGGTAAAAGGGTGTTGAATCTAGGATACTATAATTCACAGATGAAATATATGGTGACTGATGCATTTTTGCAGCAACATTAATAAAAACCACAATATACTTTTTTGAAAGCAATTGTTACATGTAAATAAAAGTTTACTATTACTGCTTGCATTTCAGTCTGGCTTATTAGGTCCTCAGATGGAGTAGGAAATATATAAATATACATTGATAATTATTATTATATGAATTGATGACAAAATTCTTTATATTATCTAACGCTACCAAGGAAATATTGTTATCTCCCTTTATGAAGAAAATATAAGATTATCTCCCATTGGGACAGAAAATACATAAATAAATACACATTGATAATTATATGGTTTGATAAATGATGATTATGGAATAGATTGGGCAAATTGTGCATTTACCCAGAAATTGAAATTGTCAGTATTTTTAATTGTATCTAAAGTTAGCACTATGAAGCAGAATAATAAAATTGTCTGCTAGAATATGTTTTCGTATAAGTACTCGTACATACATACATATGTATGTATGTATGCATGCATGCACGCACACATACGTACACACACACACACACACACACACTGAAGATTAAGTCATACTAAGCACTTCAAATACCTTGGTGGTATATGGATATGTTAATAAATTTGATATAGAAGATAAGGAATTTGAACACAGACTGGGCTGTACTAAGGATAGTTTCACCAAACATTGCAAATTGCTACAAAACCAAATCATTAACCTAAAAACTCAAGTTATTTTCTTAAATAGCCTTGTCAGATCAAGATATGGATGTCATGTATGGCACCAAACTCAATCAAAAATATCTAAACTGACAGCTGTATATAACCACTTTCTAAGATCAATGATCAACAAGAAATAAAGTGTGTAGGTTTTAGCAAGTGTCATCCTTTTTCAAACCTCATAGACTGGTGCTACAGAATAATAAACAAAGAACAGTACCAAATTAAAGAAAACCATATTACTTTAGGACTTTCTGAGAATAGCAACAACTAAAATGAATATCACATGTAACTCAGAGAAAATAATGACATATCAAGATCTTGATGTTCTACTCAACTTCAAATAAAAGGTTTTTACAAGTTTCAACTGACAGTAGTACTCAGTCAATGAATGCAAAATATTTCCTTATAAGGAAATGGCTAACATTACTATTTGAGACATGGAGAACAGATCCCAGCTTGATAGTCAAGAAGTGAAGAAAAACAACTCAATCAGCACTGGCTGCTTGGTCAATGAATGCCAAATATTTCCTTATAAGGAAATGGCTGACATTAATATTACCATTGTATCTGATAGTGTGTCCTGTTCCAAATTTGACCAAGATTTGCAGGCATTACAGTCATTTGACCTACATATAGCTGCCTTTATATGCATTGTTACTATAACAAACATGAGATTTATGATCGTTTTCTTGGACCCTGCTACAATAAAATAGGGAAAAATTGATTTTTTTTGCCAAACTTGATTGATTTTATGAAAGACTGAAAATACTTGTAATGTTTATAACCTCACAATCTAGCTAATTTAGTTCCAAGGTTTCTTTGGCTTTTATTGATTGTTTTCTATGGCTTATCAATCTTTTGCAGGATTTTTAAAGCCAGAAAATATCTTTAGATTGGAAGAATTTTTTTGAGATATTAATTTAGTGATACAAGTCTTACTAATTAACTCATAGTTGGGAGACAAGAGGTGGATTTATTTTCCCAAGGGTATTTGCACATAAGTGAATATAACTAACTCAACCGTAATTGGAATTTGGCTCTCTGCTTAACAATTCCAACCCATTATCCATTACACCACCTGCACTTTCAAGCTTACAGCACCTGGTATTTTCAAGTAATCACCCATCTCGATACTGGTGAATATATAGGAACCAATATTTCAACATGATATAAGCAAAGGTTTCTTTGGGAAAAATAGCAACATTAACAGGGATTAAACTTCATTATTATTTTACAACTATATTAGAATTTGATCATATGTAAACTTATTGAAAACCAAGTAATTTTAAGATATCTTTCAAATACATTATGGACAGAACTGATAACTGAAGTGTAAGCAACCTAAATTGCTTGTAATAAAGTAAACTTGGAGGAAAATTCGTTTTGAATAAAGATCAAGTATCATTTTTCTATCAGTTAGTTCAGTAAAGTCTATAATATTCTCATTGTATAATAAAACAATACTGTACTGAAGGCAACCTATTTCCCTCAGTACCATAGTTAGCATTTCCCTATACTACATTCACTTATTTTCAATAGATTATTTAACGTTAACCTTATACAAGAAGAGATCCTAATATTTTTAAACTGGAGATAATTGGAGTCTATTGGGTAAATGATTAACTATAAGACAAAAAAAATGTCAGTACTTAGCAAAATTTAAAAACGTTTTGAAAACTTTCATATTTTTAAAAGTGAAAAAATAATATAACACAATTTTGGAATTCTTAGCTTATCAATAGGTTTCCAAAGAATTAATTAAAAATTAAATAATCTAATCATTTCTCTGTCTTAATGCATCCGTTTTGAAAAGAAATACTCAATATTTGTATCATCCTATAAATAGATTTATGCTCAGTATAACTATGGAATTGTTACCTAGTTTTAAAAGTAAAATCATGCATTCAAGCAATAAACCAACATTACCAATATTTGGCAATAATCATAGAAACCTTCAGGAGATAGAACAATAAGAATACTAATAACAATTAAACAGCAATCACTAAATACTAACAGTAGAAATAAGATATGGAGTGTTTACTGCCCAAAAAACAAATCAGGACTCAAAACGAAAATAAATAAATAGGAAAAGTGTAAAACACTAAAACAGCTGATAAATTATTAAAGTAGATTGACACGTCTTTAACTTTTTCTCCTTGTTACTAACCTATCAACATTCAACCAAAGTAAATTAACTATTTGCACAAAACAAATTACTATAAATTACTTATTACCCTCAATAACTGAAGGGTTAGAGACTAAAAATATCACTGAAAATAAAATTGTTTATTACAGTCGTTAGGTTGTAATAGTAGTTAATCTAGTAACTAGTACCTTCAATATTTACCATCATGTTATAAATAAACATAAGTAAATATAAAGGACAAAATAGATATTAAAAATAATGGTAACATTTTTTCATTAGTTAAAAAAAGAGCTCCACGAAACTAAAAAAAAATTTAGACATTTTGCTACGGATGGTCAGGGACGCTAAAATTTGGGTTAAGGTTATCTCAGCTTTTGTGAACAATTCTGGAGTGTCTTTCACTTCTTGCTATGGCTCTTGGCCTTATAAACACTTTGTAAAAGAAATAAAAATAATAAAAAAACTTGTGAGAGAAAATACACCTGGTTTTGAGAGCGTTTTCTTTTAAATATCTTAAACTAATTTAAATATTTTTGGTAATTTACAACAAAACAAAATCAGGTTTCCGATTGTTTCCAAAATGTGTTTAATCATTTTCGAGATTTAAAATAAACTAAACAAATTTAAACACGGCAAAACAAAAATCATAAATATTATTCGGCCTTCCCTTATTTATTCGTTCTCCTGGTCCCCCATAGTACGAAAACGTGGATCGCTCATTCTCTTCCTCATGAGCAGCTTTTAATGTTGTTAACTGATGCTAGCAGTAGTAGCAGTATCAATTATTTATATGACATAAAAACTGACAAACAGGTGATAAGGTTAAAAATAAAATGTAAATTTACAAAGAAATGGAGTTTAGGATTTAAAAATGGATGAGTGTAAAAATAAAACTATTTATGGCGAACAATTCAATGTGTTTTTATTTTCAAGAAAAAAAAAAAACAGAAAAACACGTACACACTGACTGAAGTGTTTCGGTTTACCCCTTCTCAATCACCCAGGAATTTTCATATAAATATGAATTCAATTTTAAACAGGTCCTTTATTTATCACGTTCAAATTTGTAAGTGATTCCTTAGTTTTTAGTAAATTATGTGTGCGTTTCTTTTTAAATGTGCTTTAGTCGCCAAACGGTAAAAGAAAGATAACATGATGTTTATTTTAAGGACAAGAGAGCATCTTCTTAGTGATTAAAATCACCGTTTTAGAAATTTGTTAAAATTATCAATAGGCTTCTCACAATTTACATGAAGACAAAGATTGTACGTAAAAAAAAATATTTTAGGTGTAAAACTTCATAAGTCAAGGCACAAATCTTACTTAAAAGTTACGTTAAGTTTCATATTTATGCTTACTAAAATCGTTTGTTTTGTAAAATCCAGTTTTAAAGCTTTTAAAACCATTTAATAATATTTGTTAACAATGATGAACACTACGAATACAAATAAAATAAAATAATTCTGCTACCGGCAAAGTCAAATAAAACTAAAATACGAATTGAAGGTTCAAGTTAATTATCGCTAAATCAGCCACCCAGACAAACAATATCGGTTAAGTTGAACACAACCTTGAAGAGAGTAAATATAAAATTAAGATAACAAACAAAAGTAAAACCCTACTCAGCCAGTAAAAATATGACAAAAAAAATTAAGTTTACAGATGAAAATTAAAAAAATGAATCAATCTTTAATTCGTTGCTAGTGATCAATTATTTTCTTTTTAAAAGCAAACGACGCTTTTCATTTAAAAAAAAAAAAAAAATTGCTGGAAGTAAATTTAAATTATCTTTAAAAAAAGGAAAGAAGCAAAGTAGCTTTTTAAAGTATGAAAACTAAAAGAAATTAAAAACCCATATAGATAAATAAATACTTACATCTATCTCCCGTTGTAATTTTCTCTTTAGAGTTCCCTGGTTAAACATCATTTTTGACAAGTTTGTAGTTGGGAGAAAAGCGTTCAACTCTTGTTAAAGATTCATGAAGGAGAAGATTGAAAAAAAAAAAAGTTATCATATAAAAAAATAAAGAGCTGTTTAGTTTTTCGATGGAGAAAATTTTTTACTATTTTCCCCTTCTTTTCAAGAGACAGCTTAAAAAAAAAAAAGACTAAAAAAGAATTGTGTTATCCTTTTTTGTTTCAGAAAAATAGTTGATTTTTTTTCTGTGATCAGAAATTAAAGTTTTAAAACAAACACATTTGGGTGCAGCATTTTGGTTTTCCCTCGTCTTTGTTACTGTTTACAACATTTTCTAATTAATAACTGATAATTAGCTGATAAATAACGAAATTTTTAAAACAAAATATATTTACCAATTTTTTCTACTAAAAGAAAGATTAAAAAATAGTCTAACGATGATTGTTTTTTTTTTTTCGTTTAGACTTTATAGTGAAGTGATGTTTAGTTCTTTTTGAAAATAAAAAGGAATTTGGAAAATTGAGAAGACTTTTAGTTTTGTTGAGTAAGGCACCAACAATACGATAAGGTGCATTTAAAAAACTGAAACAAATTCAGGAAAGCCTTTTGATTTTGTCGTTGATTTTCTTTTAAAACAACTTTTCCAAAATCATTATTTTTACAAGTAAAGTTCTTTTGTCTGCTGTAAATAAATTCAGATCTCTTCTCCTCTTCCCTCCTTGGGGAAAAGAGGAGAGAGATTTTTAATCGAACACTTTCTTTTAACTTTTTTTTTTACAGTTCGGGTTCACAAATCTTACTTTCAGTTGAGAAATGTGGACGGAGTTTTTTACAAATATTTTTCTTCTTCTTCTTGGTTATCTAGACAGAGGCAAGTCCTTTCCAAATATAAATCCTATGTTCATAATAATATAATTTTCTTTTGATGAACATTTTGAATTAGGCTCAAGTCTTAAAAATCTTGCCTGACTCAAACTCCTAAAAATGAAAATCCACGGATCAAGTCAAACTTTTTGAAAGGCTCAAGCGAAAATAGCAAAAAATACGGTCTCAATTCAACGTAGCTATAGTCTGCTCCCAATGATTCAAAACAGATTTTAAGCAAAAGCAATACTTCCAAGAGCCATTGGGAGAAGAATTAATCATTTAGCAGAGCCAAATTAACTCGTGGATGGCAATCTTGTTGGTGTTGATATTTTCGTGTCCCACTTCTGGGATTGAGACCGGCTAGTATCAGCAGCAGCAAACTCACTTTCCGGCATGTCGTAAAACATACCAGTAATTAAAGTAACGGAAAAGCAAAGAAACACTCGGACAAATTATACTATAAATATAAATACATAAAGTGTGTAGTCTATTTTGAATTTCTAAAAATTAATGTTTTCACTAAACTTTGACTTAAAATTTAATTTGAAAGGCTTAAGTAACATATTCTAAAGCGGAAGTGGTGTCGGTTTCCAACCATCACAATGGCTACGTGTTGTAGATTGTTGTTGCAGTGTGATTGGCAAGTAGCACTTAGGTAGGCCGACTTTCTTTTTTTTAATCTTTTGTTTAGACCTTAAAGATTTATGTTTAGATCGAACCGAACTAGTAGTGACATGTTCAGAGGCTTATCTGTTATGGGGAAAGAGTTAATATTACGACTTTTAGAGAAAGTAAAGTCGAAAAAATAAAGGACTGAAAGTGAAAGATGGCCAATAAACACAACCACGCAATAGTTATTGTTTATTGTATCATTGTTTTTATTATTGTAGCGATTTACTAAACTTAGCTGTGGCACAAGACCGTAAGAATTTGTATTGTATTTATTCTCTTTTTCTATGCGTAATCTACAAGAATAGGTGATAAGTTAAAAAATTTGAAGAGTTATCTTGTAGGCTAACGTCCCAAATAGTTGAGAGAACAAACACCGTTACAACGAAATACTAATTAAAAAAAAAAAAAAAGAAAATGTAAATTTTTTAATCCAAAGATTTAATAAATGTAAACACTTTATCACTTATATGTGCATTTATTAAGCCAGTACTGTTTTTTTAATGTATGAAAAAAATTAGTTTTTATTTGTATTATTTGATTGTATGTTGTGACATACCACGTGCTCTCATAACGGTGATAAACAACTGACAATTTTGAACGCTAAACTATGAGAGAGTAATTTGAAGTCCAGCGAGGCATTTTCTGTTGAATTAACTAACTGGAAGAAGATATTTAAATTAAATTGTCTGTATTTTAGTTGGGCTTATCGTAATTAACAAGCCTCAAACCTGGACAGTTTTCTAATTTTATTATAGTTACTTAATAGTTTTAGTTTTCTTGTATAATAAAGAAAGTAAAAGTGTTTTCATCACCCCCTCCCATAAAGCTTTCTGTTTGGCTCTAGCACAAAAAAAAATAACATAGCTTTATTACCAAGACATATCAGACCAAATCGGGACATAAGTGAATTTACTTTTTTTTGTAATTTTGTCGAAATAATTAAAAAAAACAAAAAAGTATTTGTCAGATTGAGAATTTAGAAAATTTGACTTTTTTTTTCTCGACATTCATTTTTTAACACTTAAAGTGTAACACCACTGTGTAAAAAAAAAAAAAAAAAAAAAAAAAAAATGTTGCATTGCTCATGAATTTGGATTTGGAATCTTGAACATTTTTATTTACGAGTATCCCCATTTTTGCTAAACAACAAAAACAATTATTGAATACTTCATTAACACGAATTAATTATGTTTCTAGAAAAAAAATAAAATTGCCATTCATTCCAGTGTTCATTTAACTTAAGTAATGCATTTTGTTTAGAGCATTAAAAAATGAAGTATTCTGTTCTATTTGCTTTCCCTTTCAACTATTTTTTAAAATCATTTCACCCCAAGTAAGGCGATAAATCCACTGAGTTGCAAGGGGTTACTCATTGTGAAAGAAAGAATCTGAGAATAAAACTAACATTAAGGAAGAAAGTGATACGTTTAGTGTTGAATCTTCATTCAATAATCTTCTCTTAATGTTAGAGAGTTTATTGGGGTCATTTTGGAAGAATAAAAAGTTCGATCGAGATTGACTTTATCGAGAGTCTTAGACGACTAATTGACAAAAAATGATTTCACAATATGTTTTAATATGTCAAATATATCAAATTATAACCAGGAAAATGAGATAGGCAATAAAAAGGTTAAAAATTAATGTTTCAATTTAATGATGTAGACGCTAAAGATTGTTTGAAAATTTTTAATTTGATTTACTAAGCTCCACCGTTTTACTTTTATTTATACTCTAATTTCCTTAGGTTGCTTGTTCAAACTCTACATTGGAATAGTGATAAGAAAATATCCACCCACACATATCTTAAAAATAAAAAGAAGGTAGGTTCCATACCAATTTTTAAGGACTAGAAAATAGAGTAAATATTCTGAAATAAGAAACTAAAATCTACATGAGTCAGCAAAAAAAAAAAATATATCAACAATTATCTGTGATTTTAAAACTGAAGATGGGAGTTAATTTGAATCATCAATCAGTTTTCCCACTTTGAACTTTGTCTGAAAGTGAGAAACACACACACACACACACACATTGTTCACTTGACACTCCCCCACATCCATCTTTTGAACAGGAGTAGAGGTTTATCCCGTGTTTCTGGTTCCTTCTAAAGTCTTTTCATTCTCAGTAGCCCCTTGTGTCTTAGTAGCATTATCATCTTGCTTGGAGTGAATTGATTTATATATATATATATATATATATATATATATATATATATACACAGATACTATTATAATGGATACTTATTATTTGAAATAGATGCCACATTTTTAATTATTTATTAAACAATGGGTATTATGTCTATTGGCCTGTACATTCGAGAAATTTAAGTAAAGAAAATATGTCCTATGACAGGGATCAAACTTGCATCTGCCCTTGTAGGAGAAACTACCATTTGATCGGCTATGCTTTACCATTTAGCCACAAAAGTTCATTTTACCCTATTTTAAGCACATCCCCTTTCACTCAGATTATTTTTCTCAAGAGACCATACCTGCTCAGTTTCATATGCAAAACGTAAACAAAGCAATTTCTAAATAATTACTGGATTTATTTTTATTCAAACATTATTTTCATGTAATCATTTTTATCTCAGGTGATTTGTGTCAGCATTTTATTTTTATTTGTATCAATTCCTAAGTCATCTATGTCATTTAGCTTAGATTCCCTTTAGAGATGTAGTGAATAGAGCTACAATTTGTATTGGACAAGGTTTCTGTTGGCCACCTGTTTGTGGCAGGAAGAGTTACTACTTGTTACAGCTGAAGTGGAATACATTCAAAGTAAGGAATTTAGCATTTTCAGAATAAATAAATTTTAATATTTTCAAAAGAAACTAATGACAGAAGAAAACCCAAATTTTGCAAGTGAAAAAAAGAATTGTTACTTTTAACCTGAATTTGCTAAAATAGCTGGTTTCCTTAGACAGTTTTTCATTGAATGGTCAGCTTCTGTCCCCTAACTGTGGTTACACAAAAGTGGGAAAAAACCCATTGTATGTTTCACATAGGCAAGATATTGCACAGGGAGAAAAGTCTTGAATATGGTCATCTGAAGATATCATCTCAGTGAGAAAGACAATGTCTGTTGGTTCCAATAGATAGGGTTCTTTATTCATGGATCCATTCACCTACCAGTCTGGGGTTAGGTAAGTGACACTTGAAACATCTTTACTGTCACATCTGTTTTCTCTCCTGACAGATTAACAAACCAGATCTCCCACCAACTACCTGTCTCTACATCTCTTCTGACTCTACCCATGACTCTTTGGATGGTTCTTCTCTTTTCTCACTATAACCATGATTCTCACTCAGCTTGTTACGCTTTGGCCAGCTTGTTACTCTTTGGTCAGATGGCTCTTCTCACTCTACATGTGACTCCTTTGTCAGACAACTCTTCTCTTTGATCACTGTAACTTTGATTCTGCCTGTGATCTAAAATGCAGCCTGATGATATAAACCCATGACTGGAATTAACTACTTTCCAGCAGAATGGAACTTGATCTTGAAAGTTTTTCTTTTCTTTTTCCTTAGTTGTGGACAGTGAGTGGTTGCTTTGGAGATCTCACTTCTAGATTTTAATGTCTGTGAAGTCATAAAACTGGCAACACTTCAGGCCACAAGAAAATAATTTACAGTCCATTAGACTATGTATGTGTCCTCACTAATCAAACAGAACCTTGTGTCACAGATGGTCAATCAAGTCCTAAAGATTGTTAAAATTAATGTGTTCATTTACCTAGCAGCCAACCTGCTGCAACATTGTAAAAATCCAGAAGGAAAAAGTAGACAAATTACCAGGTGTTTTTTATAGACACAAGGATTCTAGAACTCCTCCTCTCGTCGTCTATAAAAGACACTACTTGTTGGCAATAGTAGGAACCAGTGTTGTGAGCACTAGAGGAGGAGGGCAGATCTACCCAATGGGTATTGCTTCTGTTGGTGCCTAGGCCTTTTGTAAACTTTACAGTTAACTGCGTCTACTCAGCAATAAGATGCAATCACAGACTTTGTTGCAACTCTAAACTACCAACTACATTCAGTTGCTATCATCAGTCAACTGAAGGTAACCGCCTATTACCAATAGTTGTGTTAAAATGCAACAAAGTCATCCTAAACTATGTCAGAAGAGGTAAAAATTATTGAAAAGTTGCAGCAACAACAAACCAGATTTAAATTGAAGGTTCATAGGAATATAGAGGAATTGAAGACTTTGAACAACTTGACGAAGGATGTGTTCATAGAACACAGAGATACTATTAAAAGGTGGTTATGCCACCTAGATGAGTTAGGAGAGATAGTTACAGTTTGTTTTGATACTACAGGAGGCTAGAAGGAAACAAGATCAGAGACTCAATGTTTGAGTTTAGGACATCTGTATACCAGGATCTATCACACATGGCTGGAGAGTTTGAGAATGATTCTGAAGTCAGGAACTTACCAGAGGCTTCAAATCCCAACTCTTGTCTCAACCACCTCCCTGAAACCTTTGGTGAAGGCATCCTCCTTTAGTGGTAGAGCTACAAAGGATAAATTTGCCTTCAAGAATTTCTTGGCACATTTTGAAAATCACATAGTCTGTGTAGAATCTAAGGCAGCCAGATTCCAGTACCTTAAGTGCCATTTAACTGATTATGTGCTTCTAATCATTCAACATTTGTCAATGTGTGACCAAAATTATGAAGTTGCATTATCCTTACTCCATGAGGAATCTTTGGATAAGAGGTTCATAGGGGATGAGACATTGAAACAGATTTTGGAGTATAAGCTGTCATGTGACTCAAAATTCAAAGGTGTTAAAATGTTCTTAAATAGAATGAAAGCCATCTTATGGGAATTAAGGAACAATTTTTCACTTAACATTCTGTGGAGTTATAACAACACTATTAAAACTCTGGTGAAACTAAAGGTTGAACTTGTTTGTTTGGGCCCTTATAGGACTGGTAATTCGATGCCATTAAAACCCAGATTAAAAAAAAAATCTTTTCCACTTTGGAGAACTTTTCCACCTGTATAAGGAGAGAGTCTGTTAAGCATTGTAAATTTTGTGTGGCAGATGGACACTAGAAAGATGATTGCTTGAGATATGTTTCTCACCAGGACAGAGTGGAATGGTACTCTGTACTTAAATTGTGCTCCCTTTGTGCAAATGAGAAGCATTCTGCTGTTAACTGCCCACACAAAAGGGGAAGATTTCTTTGATCCTGTAGATAACTGTTCTTCTTGTAGCCACTACAGTGCATTGTGTCCAGATGTTGTACCTAAAAAAATCTGTTATTTGCACTTGTATTAATACAGGTGTGATGGACCAGCCCTACATTTTACCTATTTACAGTGTCTTACTGAAAAGAGAAAAAAGATGGTGTAAGTGTAATTGCATATTAGACTCTAGAATCCAGAGGTCATATTTTTCCAGTGATATTTTGAAATCTCTTAAATGTGATCCTCTTGCAGGTACTGCTGTTGAATATGCTATCAGTACGTACCTGGGTACCCAACAAGAAACGTTTAGGGAAGTGTTTTTGGAGGTGGACTGGTTCTGGGTACCACAAGACCCCTCCCTGTGTTAATTGACTGTTTGACGGCATAGAATGAGTTCTCAAACTTTGGTCAGGTTATTGAGAATCTAATGGATTTCAGCTACTCTCTTGTCACTGATGTTGAAAGTTAACCTCCAGGGTTTGTTAGGTGTTGACCTGATTCAGTTTATCAAACCCTTGAATTTGATCAAGTGTCTTCATGGTTCTGTGTGGGAAACCACCAAGGGTATTATCCCCTTTGGAAAGAGCATTCATTTTTTTTGTATCCTCACCAGATTGTTCTAGTAGAATCTTCTGTGTTAAATGCTAAGGATTATAAAGGTGATTCCGAAAATGGCTTCCTTTCTTTCTTCTGTAGTGAATTTTGTGTTGGAACCCAGACATTCTTATGCTGATTCTTGTGCAGACACATTCAAGGAAAGTTCTGTGGAACAAGGCATTGAACAATTGTTTTCCATTGAGACTCTGGGACTTATTGAGGAAGAGGACCTTTCTGAGTATGATCAGAAAAAGATTGGAAAATTCAGAGAGCCCATTGTCTTTAAAAAATAAATGTTACTATGTGAAGCTCCCTTGGTTGGAAGACAAAATACTTTTGGTTCCTCTAAATTACTCAGCTGCCCTTGGAGTATTGGATAGAATTGTGAGGTGATTGGAGTGAAGCAACCAATATCATGATTACTTGGAAGTGTTCTGAGAACAAAAGAGAGTTGGAATAATAGACAATATAGAGGTTCTCCCAGCAGATACAAAAATTATATTTGGTTAGCTCATCATCCTGTCTTCAAAGAAGCTGAACAATCCACAGCTAAAATAAGATCAGTTCTTAATTGTTCACTGAAAACCAAAGGTGATATTTTGCTGAATGAGGCTGCTTATCCCAGCATTAGACTCATGGGATACTTGTTGAAACTTGTTCCATTGCAATAAGTACATGTTGCTGGGGGGAAATCCAAAAAGCCTTCTTGAGGATAAGATTGTCATCTGAGAAAGACAAGAATAGATTTTGTTTTTTCTTGAAGAAAGGAAATCAGTGACTTTGTTATTGTTACAGTTTCCTCGTTTTTGGATTTAATGCCTCTCCATTCATCTTGAACTATGTACTAAAGCACCATGCTGCAAGATACCCTGAAGATGAGTGTGCTCATATGCTCAACAATCATTTTTATGTGGACAACCTGGTTGGGACCTGTAATAAGACCCAGAAACTAAAACCCCTTTACTCAGAATCCGTAAAGAGGATGAGTGAAGGTAATTTTCAACTACAGTGAACTGAGAGAGAAACTGAAGGAGGACAGTAATCTTTTGAAACATTTGTCTCAGTGTGAAAAGGTCTTGGGCTATGAATATAATTCCTACCAAGACTTACATGCATTTCCCATCATTTCAATGACCCCAAGTATACTTTCTGAGATATCAAAAAACTTTGACCTCCACCCATCTTTGTGCCTTTCTGTCACCATTAGAGGCAGTAGGCTCATTAACAAACTTTGATAGTTGAATTTAGATTGGGACAACTCTATTCCTAATGAACAACTACTAACATGGAACATATTGTCCAAGGATTTGTCTCTTCTGAGTATTCTGAAATTCCCTAGATGAGCACTAAATGAAGGGGAGGATTCCTCATTAATTTTGTTCTGTGATGCCTCAAAACAGGCATATGGATTTACAGCATATTCTGTGCAAGAAGGAATGTCCTGTAATTTTTGCCAAGGCTAAAGTGAACCCCCTTCAAAGAAAAAAAAACGTTGCCTACATTGGAATCATTGTCTGTCTTTTTGGGATTTAAATGTCTTGCTACACTATTGTGTATCTTTACTTTCATGTAATTTTTGGAGAGATAATTGTTACCATGGATGCTCAGCTTATTTTATGGTTGCTTAAATTGAAACTAAAATATTTTTGTTAAGAACAGTCAAAGACATTAGAGAAATCAAGAGAAATTGAGACTGGGTTCTCGATCAGAATCCTCTTCAATTATGTGACTACAGATGCTAATCCCACTGACACGATTACTCAAGGCATCTCGATTAGCAAATCCAAAACCAATTTTGACTTTTGGGTAAAGGGGCCAAAGTGGCTAGCCATCCAACCTATAAACTGGCCAGCCAGTGACTTAAATTGTTTCCCAGAAAACAAGAACGTTATTCAATCGGCTATGTTTTTTGGTTCACTTACCAAAAAAAAATTGAGCCTGTAGTGAAATCTGAAAGATATTCTCTCAATAAATTGTTGAGAGTGACATCATGTGTAATATCATTCATTAATAAATTGATAGATTTTGTTCTCAACTGCAAGCAGTGTGTCTGGCGTCATCTGATAAAAACAATACAGCAGCAAACCTTTGTGGAAAAAAGGGAGCCTCTGTCAAACCTAACAAAGATATTCCTGGATTAGTAAAAAAAAAATTGAATTTGTTTTGTGATGATCAGAGTATTGTCCATTCAAGAGAAAGGATAGATAAATGTGATATGTATGATTAGGAAGTGACACATCCCATTCTCCTTGCCAAAAAACACCCTCTGATTAGACTTTTAATCCTTGATTGTCACACTAAATACAACCGCCTGGGTATTGCCTCCACTCTGAATAAAGTGCAGATTTCTGGGTTCTGGATTGCCCAGGCCATTAAAACTGTTATTTCAGAGTGTATATTGTGCAAAAGATTTAATTCTGTATCTTTAGCTTATCCCAAAATGGCCTTCCTCCCCAAAACCAGAGTAAACTTGGTAAAATTGTTTCTACATACAGGTACATATTTTACTGGTCACATTTGGTTGAATGGAACTGAATGCAGAAGTAAAATGTACCTATTAATATTCACCTGTTTAAATAGTCATGCTTTGCACATAGAGATGATGGAAAATATGACGGTACATTCGTTCATTTTGGTTTTTATATGATTTACCAACTTGTACGGCATTCCAAACCACATTTATAGTGATAATGCCAAGGCATGTCTAGCTGCTGGACATTCCCTCAAAGAAATTTTTATTTCAAATGAGTACACCACCTCATTTGGGTCTTATCAAATAAAACCCCTGATTATTCCCTTGTACTCCACTAGGTTTGGGAAAATCGTGCCTGTATAAGGCTCTTGGACGTTCAAGTGTGGATTGTTTTTTTTTTTACTATTCTGTCTGATATTTAGAACACCATAAATAATTGACCATTGACATACAGATATTCTTCAGATTTGGGGTTGGATATTATTTCTCTCAACAACATTATGCATCCTGCTAAAAATGTAGGGATCATAAGGAAACTGAATATTGACATATGTAGTGCTGAACCTCCTGACCAGACATTGATTATTGAAACCATCCGTTAACAAGATCAGATGCGAGAAAAATTTGAAAAGTTGTGATACGAGGAATATCTCCTTAGCTTGTGGGAATCTTCAAGGGATCTATTCAAAACTTTGTTTGAGAATAAAACTAAAACTGGAGATATTGTATTGATAAAAGGGCCCAACAGACCCAGATCCCTTTGGATATTGGGATGAATCTCATTCACAACAATGATGGGTTAGTTAGATCTGTGGGCCTTAAAAAAGGGGATGGCAGTGTTCAAACACACTCTATTAAGCATCTACTCCCCTTGGAGTTGGCTGTAATGCATGAAACAATGAGGTTGCCACTTATTCTCAAGAAATTGATCACCCAACTATTATTAGAAAATGAACTGGCAATTTGCCCAGGATGTGGCCAACAATAGGATGACCCACCCTTGATATGTTGCGATGGCTGTGATGGGTGGTATCACTGGGCTTGTGCTAATATTTCTACAACCCCCCATTGATGAGGAACGATGGTTTTGTTCAATCTGTGTGAACAAGTAATAGCCTGTTGAGAGCTCATTATCATCAGTCCTGGGTATGACTTTAAACAATAACTGACAGTGGCATTTATGAATAGGAGACTGAATGAGGGTACCCTCCTAACTTCTGTTACCTCCAGGTAACTTTTGGAAAAGATGTACCTCCTGTAGATTCCCATCTGAGATTAATCAGGGTGTTATTAAAAAATGGTTTGATATTCACCCACCACCACTTTAAAAAGTATTCGAGTTTGATCTGATTCTCACCTAAACTGCTGTTTAAAATTTGTCTTACTTCCCTTTACTAGAATTTCTAAAATTCACTTGCATTTAATGTGTAACCTTTTTTTAATGTTACCTTATTCTATTTTTGTGACTACTTTAATTAAGAAATACTGACAGTGTGAATTGATCATCGTATTACTGCAAACTAATGTTTAATTGTATATTTATAGAATACTGTTGTTGTCTGTGCATTAATTTAGAACCTTGAATTACTAAAAATAAGAAAAACAAAACAACCTCACTTTTATGTGTAAGTGGTTCTGTGTCAGATCAAAAAGTTTGATTTGACTTTTGAAATAACAAAAAAAAATTCTTTTTTTTTTTTCCTGACCGTACGATATTAAAATTAATGTGTTCACTTACTAGGTGGCTAACTGATGATGACATTGCAAAACTCCAAAAGAAAAAAGAAGAAAAAATTACCATGTGTCTTTTATAGACATGAGAATTCTCCCCTCCCCTCATTAGTTATAAAAGACACCACCTGTTGACAATGGCGGGAACGAGTGTTGTGAGTACTAGAGGAGGAGGAGGGTGAATCTACTCAGTGGGTATTGCTTCTGTTGGTGCCTAGACTTTTTGTAAACTTTATGGTTAACAGTGTCTGCTTGGCGATAAGCCGCAACAACAGACTTTGTTGCAACTATAAACTACCAGCTGCATTCAGTTGCTATCATCGTCCGACTGCAGGTAACAACATGTTACCAATAGTTGCATGAAAATGCAACAAGATATAATGATATACAAATTGTTTTATAACTAGCATTGCTATTAGAAACTTCACTATCTGGTATTTTAACCATAACATACCAAATTTCTCTCCTTTGTTTTTTGTTACTTGCCAGTATGAAGTAAGTAAAAATCTTGACTCTCTTCCTAGAGGTAGCTACATGGATCCCCACATTAGGAATAAAACATTTAAATTTTTGTATGCAATCTATCTCCTTTACATTTGCATTTCTCCCATTGGAAAGTAACATCTATATTAACCCCAACAAAGGAGCTTTCTACATGGATATCCACTACACTTCTGAATATCCGTGGCTCTACATCTCAACAGACAGCTTGTGACTACCCATTCTAAAATGCAGTCATGACTGGAATTCCCTACCTTCCAGCTGAGTGGCACTTGATCTTAAAAAAATTTATTTATTTCTTTTTTCCCTACTTGTGGTTACTTTAGAGATCTCATGTATAGATTTTAATGTCTATGCAGTCATAAAACTGACAGCACTTCACCATAAAAATATCATTTGCAGTCTTTGTAGATGTCTGAATTAATCAAATAAGAGCCCATTGTGTCACTGCTGAATTTAAATTAAACAGAAGAGCCTCCAGCAAGATTGAATATCTTTTGTAAAATTGTCTTAAATGTCAAAGACTTAAAAATATAGTCTTGTTTTTTACTCCTTAAGAGCAGCAGAAATTTCAGTCATTTGCAGTTGAGCCATAAAAATGCAATGTTGGAAATTTCTGTCATCTGCAGGTAATGGGTTAGCATGTGCTAGAAATGAGTAAAGGACACTATAAAAATAAAAGATGTGTGAGTATTGTCCTACGGGATAATATCCTAGTGGATTAAAGCATTGGTTTGTGAATTTGGTGGCATGGGTCAACGGTAAATAAATAAAACTTTCGGGGGGAGAAAGAAATAGTAAATGTCTATGCATCCTCCTTATATGAAATTGTGATGACCAAGATATTTTATTATTTACACTATATTCAGAATATTCTCCTCATCTTTGTTGTTATCACAATGTTTCAGCCATTGTGCCCTCTGTCCTTCCTCAGGTGTATATTGATCGGGATAACATTCAGGGAATTCTGAACTGAACCTTTTGATGTCATGGGTCAGGTAAATAAATAAAACTCTTAGTGAGAATGGAGTGGGCAGTAATTGAACAATACTAAAAAGATAAAAATCCTTAGACATTAGGATAGTGGAATGAGTATGTAGTTGTAAAAAAAACAAAACAAAAAAAAAAGTGTCAGCTTATAGTAGCAACAAACGTCTGCAATAGATTTCTTCTGTCTCTCAACCGCAACACTTGTAGCCAAATCACAGTTCAAACGATAGTCTGTCGTACCAGTCCAACACGCAACGTAGAAACAACAAAATGGGGTCACACGTCCAACTTTCCCTTCTCACCAGCAAAAACGCGTGTTCGTTCACCAAGCTCAGAAAATCTAATCCTCACATAAGCGTAAAACAATGGCTTTTGTTCACTGAGAGATCTTTCTGATTGGTCACACCATTCAGGGAAGGGAAGAACATTAGCATAGATTCTAGTCCTTAAAGTAGATTTTTGCTAACTACTTTTTGGTAATTTCTTTTCGGCAGATCGCACACAAAACATGAACTCTTTTTCGAGGTAGCTGATTATCTCTTTCACTACAGAGAATAATCTACCTTCTGTAGATTAAATAAAGAGTTCAGTTCAAAATTCTCTGAAGGTTACCTAGATTGACAAGCACCTGACAAAGGCCAGAGGGAACAATGGCCAAAACATGATAAAGATAAAGAAAGAAATTAGTCTGAATATAATTAATATGAATAATGGTAACTGCTCATTCCAGAAATTCAGACAGAAGATTTCTAACATTTCATCCCTGCAACCTGAATAGTGAGTCTTTTTACCATATTAAAAGACAAGAACAATTGGTTGAATCATAAATAATTTCTGTTTTTGCATATCAACCGTGTTCATTAAGAATAAAGTACAGTTACATTTCATTTAATTATATATTCACTATTATTTACAATGACTTGTCACTCAATTAGGCGGCTCTTTAATGGAGTAAAATTCCTCAGGTCTTTATTTGAAAAATGTTTCAACAAACTTTTGAATTAGAAAGGGTTTTCGCCCATCAAAGCATTTTGCAGTGATTGTAAAATTTATTAATCAGTTGATGCAAGGTCAGATGAATATGGTAGGCTGGGTAGAACGATTTCCAGTATTTTTTCCTGTTTATTCTTACTGTATGTGGTTTTGACTTTAACATTTTTCCTATTGATAAACGTGATGCATTTTGACCAAACTTTTATGAACATGTTGCAGCTGCTGGGCGTATAAATGTGCATTTACTGTTTCATTGTGTTTTAAGAACTCTAAATCCCAGCATATGCACAATATTACCTGTCTTCCATGGAGTTTGGCTTTTGGGATTAGGCGTGAAGAATTATCCTTGTCAGTCGACTGCCTTTTTTGTTAAACATTGTCATATGTAACCTATTTTTCATCATCTGTTATGATTTATTTAAGGAACAGTTAGTAAGGATGATACATTAAATTTTTGTTATATTTTTCTTGCATGTGTATAAGAGATTTCTTTTTTGGACATTGTGTGTAAAAACTGTCCAAACGATCTTTGGATTTCAAGCAATTTCAGCTAGCTAATCTTGATAAGGACTAACAAATTAGTCAAAAGAGCTTGGATCTAAAGATGATTTGAACAGTTCTTACACACCCTATATTTTAAATAAAGAAATCTCTTGATATGTATACAATAAAAATATAAAAAATTTAATCTCATTACCTTGTCAGTCCTCTTTAATGAAACCTCTGTGTGTGTGTGTGTGTGTGTGTGTGTGTGTGTGTGTGTGTGTGTGTGTGTGTGTGTGTGTGTGTGTGTGTGTATATATATATATATATATATATATATATATATATATATATATATATGGCCAAGTGGTTAGAATGTTTGCTTTCTGACCATCAGATCCAGGTTTAAATCTCACCATGGTTGATTTGTCAGAAAGGGGACTTCCAGATGTTATCCATCTGATGGGACAATCCCAGCATGCAGCATCTTTGGAAAACCACATCATGGGTTGACCCAAACCTTGTGAATGGAATTGGGTAGACGGAACACTTGGGGCTGTCAATAGCTGTGCTAGCACAGTCACAATTAATCGTGACCAAGGGTTTGAGTGTGCTGGCATTGTTCAGATTGTTGATCATTCTAGATAACATGCTCTCTCCCAGAAACTGTAACCAAGGTCTGCTCAGCATAGTTGCAGTATAAACCACAGGTGGGCTCTGTAGGTGTTGAACAAACACAAATGTGCCTGTGCGAGAGTCTGCAATAGGGATTGGCTAGCCACCCTAGGAGACGGGTATCCTCAAATATGAGTGGGCAGCTATATATATATATATATATATATATATATGAGAGGGAGAGATACTAAATATCTATGTATCCTCTTTATATAATCAGTGATGACCAAGATATTTTAATTATTTACACTATATTTGGACTATTATCCTCATTTTTGTTGTTTTTATCACAACATTTCAGCTTTTGTACCCTCCAGCCTTCCTCAGATGTACATTGATCTGGGTAACATACAGGGAATTATGAACTCAACCCTTCATTTAATCTATGGGAGTAGACTGTTCTCATTCCACTGCTCATGTCTTGGACTAGACATGAGCAGTGAAACAAGAACAGTCTAGCCTGTTGGTTACCTAGTGCAATATACACCTGAAGAAGACCAAAGGACACAACAGCAGAAACATGATAACAACAACAAAGATGAGGACAACAACCCAAATATAAATAGCATAAATAATGATAACTCTTCATCCCAGAAATTCAGACAGAAAAGATATATTGTATATTTTTAATCTTTTTTTTTATTTCGTTGACATGTGGGAGCATCCTAGCCTCTTCCTTTAATTCTTGAAGGAAGCTGTAGAAAATCTGAAAGCAGTTCATTATCAAACTTATTTAATTCTAAATTGTGAATGTAATGGTAATATTAGCCATTTTCCTATAAGGAAACATTTGACATCTAGTGACTGAGCAGCCTGTACATTTTTCAGTTGAAATCTTCCATTCCAGCAGTTCTGGCTTTTTTAGTGGTTACTTTTTCCAATACTTCTAGTTCTTCAGCAGATGCTCTTAGGAAACTGCTAGAATTCAACTTCACAAAAAGTATGTCCTATCAAAGCCGGAAGTGACTCAACTACACCAAACTATCAAACAAATGCATGACAAAACAACAAACTGAGACAAAAACTCACCAACCTATACACTAACAACAAGTGTAAATTCTCTCGTTTCATGTGCATGTGTAGACATGGCAACATCAACAAAGCCCAGTCAGATGAAATGCATCACAAAAACTTTTTTCCAATTTATTATACTATTTTTCTAAATATATTATTGCTTAAAGATTATTTTTAGTGGATACCCATATTTATGTAATTAACTTAAAAAAATGTTTAAGTAATAAAATCTATTGGATTAATAAATAAATAAAAAAATCCATCATTTCTTTAGAAATATATCCTTCTGTTCTTTAGTAAGTGCTACTTGGAGCACACCTGTCTTTATACCCACTTGTAAAAGGTAAAAAAGGGATAACTGATTGCATAAAATAAACAAAGAACAGTTTTAGGTAACTTTTGAGCAAATTATAGTGTTTGTCTTTCTTTTTTTTTTTTTGGTATGGTATGGGTGGGGGTTACAGTAATTCAAAATGTTTTATATTGAAAATTACTTCAAATCTTATTTCATCTGTAAAAAGTTTACTATACATTTACAAGGATAATAATGAATATAAAAGTATAAAAATAGGCACTATTGAAGATCTTGTGAATTTATTGATATAAAAAATAAGAAGAAATTGTTTGTGAAAAGTTGGGTTCTGAAAAGGTTAAAAAATTTATAATTTATATGTTCATGATTTTACTCTTTTTTTTTTCTTTTTTTTTTTTTTTTTTTTTCCTCTTCTCAGAGAAACTGATGGAAAAGCTTGGGTTGCTCTTCAAGATCTTTCTGACAGTGCAGGTAACATTCTCTCTTTTACTTTTACGCATATGATTTTTGGTTGTGTTTTAGAATAAGCACAGTGATGAGAAATAACCATTTTTAAAGCATTCCAGATCACAAACATGGAAAAAAATTATTTTTAATAACATTTTATAGTTGATAGTAAGATTCTGTTTGCTATGTAAATTATCCCCCTTACAGAAGACTCCTCATTTCCAAGCAAATGCAAAACAGCAATTAATCATTTATTTTTCAAAACTTTTTTCATATATTGACATTAAGTGCACCAGATTATGAATTGAAAAGAATTTATTTTTTTAAATTTTAAGAAATAATGTGATATGAAATATATATTTTTTTCTTTAATGTGATTCCACAAATATTCAAGTTAGTAGATGAAAATAAATACACTATTTAATAAATAAACAGTGCATCTGCTCAAATATGGGTATCCATTAAAAATAACGTTTAAGTAATAATATATATATATATATATATATATATATATATATATATATATATATGGGAAAACAATATATAAATTTTTTTTATATATCAAGACCAATTTTAGGAAAAAGAAGTATGACAAAGTGAAAAAAGATTTTGTGCAACATGTTTCATCCTTTAGGACATCATCAGACTAAGTTTACCTTGATGTGACTACAAATGCACAAAAATAAAGGTGGGGGTGCTGAGAATTTTAATTTTATATTTTTTGATCCCAAAAACATATTTTAAAAAGAAATTAAATTTAAAATTCTCAGCATCCCCTTTCCCTTCATGCGTATGTGTAGTCACATCACAGTAAACATAAACTTAGTCTGATGAAGTCCCAATGACGAAACATGTCACACAAAAAGTTTTTCTACTTTGTCATAGCAGTATCAATTTACATAGCAAACAGGACCACCCCCTCTTCACCATTAACTTTTATAAAATTCAATAAAGTTTGTTTTTTTTTCTATATTTATAATCTGGAAATCCTGTGTTACCACTCCACTTTCTTTTTTTTTTTTTTTTTTTTTTTAATTGAAATTCATTGTTGGGACAAAATTGTTTAATTACCTTCTGCACATTCTTCAGATAATGAATAACTTAAGCAAAATAATTGCATTAATCACAACTGTTGGGCAGTCTAAAAAGTTTGTTCTACAGTTGTTGTTGGGTGACATTAGAAGCATTTAATTTTAACTTCCTTCCTTAGGTGCCATCCGTGATGCACGTTTGAATGATCATGTCTCTTTTTGATTCATGATTGACTTGGTGGAGGAATTCCCACAGTAGGCTGCCATTACTTTCTGTAGTAGGCTGGTTACAGAACTTGACTGGAATTCTAACTCATCTCTCCAATTTCTCATTCCAAGCTATTATCCATCACATCAACCACACATCCAAGCTTACAGCACGTAGTATTCCTAAATGAGCACCCATCTAGGTACTGACCAAGCTCAACATTACTTAAATTCAGTGATTGAATGAGAACCAGTGATTCAAAGTGATATGGCTGTAAGCCACTTTTACATAACCATAAGTTTTAATTAATGTCATTTAGAAAAGATCACATTTGATTGTTTTTTATTGTGACAGCTGTTATATCAGTGTGCATTTTTATTTTTGTCTTATCAAAATTAGCCCATTTTTGTTTATTGATTTTAACATTGAAGATGAAAGAAAATAACAATTTCAGCATTTTATTTTAAATGTATAAATGCAGATCAAATGTAAAAAGTAAAATATTTGTGCAATTGGTATATGGACCAGGAAGTGTAAATGATCAAACATGTCAAAAGTGGTTTGTGGAGTTTTGTGCTGAAGACTTTTTGTTAAACAATGCTGTCCAGTTTGGTAGATTGGTTGAAGTTGACAGCAAACAAGTCATTACTTGAGAATAATTAATGTTATAAAAATGAATAAAAGTTGTTTAACCAATAGTATAAATGGTAATTTTGAATATTTATGATGTTTAAAAATTTAATAATTGGTTCTATTTATTTATAGTTTATCATTTAACTTTTTTTAAAGATATTTTTATGCAAATTTTTTTTTTAATTTTTTTAATGCAATTTTCTTTTTAAGATTTTTTTATGCAAATTCCTTTCTATAAGTATTTTAGATTAGATTAATTCATGCAATAATGTCCTTAAGAAAAATGAATGTGTTTTTTTTAAGCATACATGACTTTATTTAGCTCCCCACTAAGGCAGGGTGTGACAGTCTTTTTTTTTTATGTGGAGAATGTACATTTGGGCCAAGGATGGATAAAAATTACCCAATCTCCACAACCACTGTCATGCTGATACATATTATACTGACCTCTTAGTGCTATGAGGAAGATGCTGCCACATGGTTGGAATCCCTGGTACCAGGCACCTTCTCCCATCTAAAATCAGGAGGACAGATAACCTGCTTTGTTCCTGGCCAAAAGCAGTATTTAAGCTCTATATGATATTTGTTAATACATTGATTTATCTAACCCCCTGATGATTGGATTCATTTCTGCAAAACTTGATTTCATAATATAAGTTTTTGAACATCTCCAAACAAGTTTAATTAAAAAGAACCAACAAGGTCTGTCTGTTTAATTTTTTATTGTATTTTTCCAATCTTCGGATATGGTGAGTATTGTGCTCGAAGTTGTAGATAAATTGCCTGAAGTTCATATTTTGTTATTGCTGTTCAAGTACTTTCGACTTTCATAGTCATTATCAAGAATAGATGTTGTATCTGTGTGGTAGTTAGAATTCCTTTTGTTTGCATCCTGGTAAAGAATAAATTTCTGCACATTTTTTGTTGAGCCATTCCTCTTTAGCTTGTCTACATTTGTTCCTAATTTCTTTGTGCAGTCCTATATTCTGTGCCATACCTTAGCATTGTTGTCTCTTTTTCATCATGTTGATAATTTTATCTGTTATCCATCCTTTTTTTTTCTTTTTCTTTTTTTTTTTTGGTAGTGGTGGGGGGGAGGTGATCTGGATTACTGATGTTACTAAAGCTTTTCTTAATGTGGCCCATTTCAAGTATCAATTCTCCTTTTGTCCATTGTGTCTGCTTTTGACACTGTCCATATATTTCTCCTTCACATTCAGGTGATTCAGGAGTCTGTCATATTGCAATTCAGATGCTGCCTTGGCCTTCTTCAATTTCTGTAGTTTCACTCTAAGTTTAAATATCATTGGAAGGTGGTTTCTCCCGCAGTCAGCAATTGGTATATTTTGCAGTGTAATACTGCATTCCTGAATCATTTGTTATATAGTCGATTTAGTTTTTCATTTCTCTCCCTGGTCTTCTCCATGTTCGTATACATCTTAGGTGTTCTTGAAACCAGGTGTCAACTACTACCTGATCATTCACTGTGCACTGTTGGACCCATTTTTCTCTGCATTCATTACAAGTCCCTAGTTTGAATTTGCCAATTATTTCACCATCTCTCTCCTTTGGCATTCAGGTCTCCCATGGCAACCGTAATTTCTTGCAATTTGTATTGTGTTGCAGAGTAAATAACACCCTACCCATAACATGAATGAATTAGGCATGACACCTTAAATAAAGAACTCTAAGTGAACCAGGGAAGTCCATTGAAGTCAGTAGAGAAGAATTTCTAACAGACATAATGGTGAGTGCCTAAGTGTGACATAATATAACCACTAGGAGTGAGTTATAACATATTGAGATTTGGTGTTGTCTAGCATACAGTAAAACTTTTCAATTTCGCCTATATTTTGTGCTGCCAGTGCATATACAACGATGATGGATATGTTGAAAGGCTTTCCTCTCAGTTTAATGGTAAGAATTCTTTACTGAAAGAAATGAAGTTACAGGTTAATGGAATTTTGAAGTTGGCTGAAAGAGGGCAGAAGATCATAGAAGAAAATGATAAATATATTTCTTCAGTAATGTTGAAAATGTTTTTTGTTTCTTTTTTTTAATAACCTGACAATAGCTGAAGCCGTTTCTGCAAGTCTTTATAATTACTTTTATTTTACATTATTTAACCTCTGCACTTTGGTATATTCCAGCCAAGCCCACACTCAGGGGTCAGCTAATTAATCGTGGAATGTCTGCTACAGGACTTCCTTATGTTGAAGGCAGCAATGGATTTTCTGTTAAAAACATATCAAAGGTAATGTTAGAATCTTTTTATTAATCTTTTTTTATCCTTTGTTTGAATCTGATTTTGTAACTTGATATGCTTTTTTGACCATTAGGTTTTCATTTTATATGATATAAATAAATCTTCATTATAAAAAGAAATCTTTAATATTAAATAAAAATGATATTAATACTGACATATATTTCATCTTAATGTAATAGAATGTTACTATAAAAGTAATAAAAAATATATGAAGTGTACTTAGTGGATAAAAAGATTTTATAAGCACAGATTGTTTGTAACTTAATGTGATAAGAAGTGATATTTAGCACAACAATGAATTGCATTTGTATATTTAGGTGCGATGACCAAATGTATGTATACAGATTTATATATTGAAGTGGATCTATATAGTGTTTATTTGTGAGTCTGGTTGGAAAAATGTTAAATCCTCTGTGTTTTTTTGTTTTTGTTTTTTTGGATGTAAATGTACAGAATTTAAATGTTACATTATCAACTTTTCACCATGAATTATCTGTTTATTCTTATTCTCTTACTTTGCTTCATTTTCTGAAAAAAGAAATTCTAAATAGAATTTCTGTTCTGTCTGGGTGCAGGAGATGATTGAGACAAGAAGATTGTAAACTTTTGTTAATTTTAAAATGAAAATTGATTTTCATCAGTCTCTACCTGATATCAACATTTTTTTCAAGTCAGTATTTCTCCAACTTTTCAAAGAAAAAATGTTTTGACTGAAAACATTTAGTTTTAATAATTGAAATACCAAAGTAAAATCCAAAGAAAGGTCTGTAATGTTATCAGTCATAACCTGGCATTGCAACATCAGTCACTTTCCCACTGCCATTACATGGCATCACCATGTTTTTCTATGAATATTTTTGTGGCAATTGTTCTAATGACCTTATCTCCCTAGTACTTTGACCACATGAATTTAATCCTAGTCCTAGATTGGCACCTCTCATTGTTTTACTGTTGAAATAGCTAGATGTGACCGTAAGTTCGTTTCTAGTCATATTTATTACACTTCTCTCCTGTGGAACTCTCTTCCACCTTCTTGCTTACCTGTCACCTATGATCTTCAAAAATTTAAATGCACCATCTTTTATCTTCCTGAATCTTATTCTTTTATTGTCCTTTCTCCTCATTAATGTTTTCTCATTTTCTTTCACTCTTAGTAACCCATAGTGGCATTATCACCTTTCTTGAGGTGAAATGAATGAAAAAAAAAGTATTTTTATCTCAATGTTTGTTAAATTGAAGAATTATTGAGAGTGACTTCATTTTTAGTCATTATTCGTTCAACTTTGTCATCAAATTATACATTTATTCAAAATTGAAATTTAAAAAAAATGAAGTTACCTGTTTCATCACTACTTAATTTGCACCTCAACATATTTTCCAAGCATGTGTTAATACAGGGAGTTACTGAAAATTATACCTTTTTAGATCTATCCAAGTACTTTAAAATGGTCTATAAGTGTAACAAATTTGAAAGAAAAATATGCGTCTGTGATGGTCAGACTCTTGTTGATTGGACACAGAATGAATCACCTTGTGAGTTTCCTCTTATAATCCTTATTCTTATTAAAAAATATATCTTGTCTTGGGAGTGTCTGAAATTAAAAATAATTATTAATAATTATACTATCATGCATATTTATAATATGATGAACAAACCTTCAGTTGCATAATATTTCACATCATCAAATTATTTATTGTAAATATTTCTAAAAGACAATTATTATGAGTTAAATTTCCTATTGTGTATTTATAAACATAAGTATATCTTGAATATTTCGTCTATATTGGTTGTCAAGAACATTGACTTACACAATAAAATCTGACATAGTGTACAAAATATAGATTAGTAGTATGAAAATGGTGAAAAGGATTTTTTCTATATGTTGTATATATGTTTATATCAGTTGTTTTCTATATTAAAATATTATTTTGACAGTTATTTTTGTTTATATTTGCTGTTTAATTTGATTCTGTCATATCCATCCTAAACATTGGAGATTAAGAAGATTGCTAGAGAAATGTTAGAGAAATCTATGCCACTCTTTGGGAAATATATATATATATATATATATATATATATATATATATATATATATATATATATATAGACCCAATTTTAATAAACCAGTTTGTCTGATGATCACAAAAGCATGAAACCCAGGGTCACAAACTTCTATCCATACAACTTTATATATAAAATTTGTGTCTGATGATTGCCATATACTACATGGTGAGGAAAAAAATATATATTTATTATTAGTATAAATTTTTGCTCTGTTATTTTTCATTGTGCATTGTTTTATTACCACCAGTTATTTAGTTAAATAATATCAACAAGTTCTGTCTATCCAATTTTTTTATTAACTTAAATTTCAGAATTAGTTGTTTTATATAATTGGAAAATTTATATTTCTCCATTTACATTTTATCTCTAACACTAACAATCAACAAACAAAATTAAACTTACATTGACCACAACTTTGGTAAATTTACTGATTATATGACACAACTAATTTGGAAATTTGAAAAAGTTAATAAAAAAAATTGGACAGACAGAATTAATGGATTTATTTTTAATCTTACATTTTTATTACTTCAAACATTATTTTTAGTAAAATACCATAAGTACACAGACCGGTAGATGCAATACACACTATTTAAAAAAAAAAATTTAAAAAATGGGGCATCTATTTCAAATACAGGTATCCACTAAAAATAACATTTGAAGTAGTAGAAAATGTTGGATTAAAAA
>OZ038486.1:126287904-126310404 GCA_964036315.1 Acanthosepion esculentum | reverse complement strand
AGCTGTTGTACATTCCAACCTTCTTCAAGTGATATACCACATTGGAATTTCGAATGGAACCTTTTATTTAGTCCACGGCGGTAGATTGTTTTAATTCAACATACTACACCTTTTTAGGGGGTGATATCTCAATATCAGTTAATTCCCTTTAGTAACTCAACTATCCAAGTTTTTGTTCCCTCTGCTGATGTCAGGTATTGAACTCGCAACTCTTTGGGTCAAGTTACTTTTTGGATTACTCAACCAACACTTTTATTCACTGGGCCATGTGTCTACCTCCATGGACTAAAGGGTTCAGTTCGAAATTCCAATGTATATCATCTGAAGAAGGTTGGAGCATACAATAGCCAAAATATTGTGAACTTGGCAATAAAGATGAGGACAACAGTCAGAACGATGTAAATAGCTCATTTAATAACTCTCTATTTGAGTGGCTCTTGAGCCTTGTATTGTATGCACAATATTAAAAAAAATTTCTTGTGTTTTGTATATATGAAATCTAAAGGCTATAATAAGTTTCTTGCATTCACACATGGTTCGGTGATTAGGCATATTGTCCAAATGTGTGCCTATCAAATTAATAATATACAAACATTATATCTGATTGGTTTTCTTATCTTTGTGTGTGTCATTGTGTTTTTTGTTTTCACAATGCTTCAATCGTGTACTCTACAGTCTTCTTTCTGAAGTGTACCTTCTAATCTTTCTTTTTGGTGAGGAGTTTTTTTTTTTGTTTTGCATTATTTACATATAAACTATTGTCCTCATTTTTGTTATCACAACTTTTTGGCTATTGTGCTCTCAGGTCTTCCTCAGGTGCATGTTGATCTATTGTAATCTTCGGAGAATTTCAAACTGAACTCTTTATTTAATCTATGGAGGTAGATTGTTTGCATTCTGCTGACCATGTCTAGGGATATGTTGTCTTTTTCTTATTTTAGTACTACTCAGTTATTACCCACCCCATTTCCACTAGAGGTCAAGTATTCACTACCTAGCCTAGGGATTGAACTCAAAATTACTCTAGCCTTCTCTCTAACTTAAACTAATGATATAAAAATGATTAAAATGCCTTATCTAACAAAATTCTGATAATTACAAAATATCTAAGTTGATAAGTTTGTTCTATATGGTAGTTTTTATGCATTCCATATTATAAATTTTAACTACAGATTTGCACAACTCTATTTCTAACTGACTAATTCTGGATGACAAGAATTTCAGTCATTGCAACCCTTTGACTTGATTATTTATGCCACAGTTAATGGGTTAAAGTCTGTTTTTTTTTTCTTGTTTTTTTTAAATAAGCTTCTTCAAATTGACAATAGTATTGAATTGTTGACCTTGTAATCTCTGGTTCAATGCACCAACTCCTGAGCTATCATATGATCTTAATATACCAATACTAATCCTTGCTTAATGCTATAACTTTATTATAAACCAGGTTGTATCTGCTACTGATGTTTATTATCTATTTGACTGTGTGTGTGTGTGTGTGTGTGTGTGTGTGTGTGTGTGTGTGTGTGTGTGTGTGTGTGTGTGTATTATATATATATAGTCTCTTGTGTATATTATAAGTTGGAAATAAGATTTGAAATATAAATTGATTGAGCCCTTGAAAATTGCTTTATCTATTTCATAATGTAAAAAATGTAATTTTATATATTGTTGTGCAGCCTATCCCCTTTTTAGCATATTCCATTGTGAGAGTAACAAGAAGCATTATCTGCCAATAAGCAGATATGTCTCATGTTGCCATAATGATTGAATATCACTTTGGTAAATAGGAGAGATCAGGCTGCTAATGCATTGCTTTTTATTTTTGTTTTGGGTTAGTTTTTTGGGGATATTTTAATGATTTGAAAAGTAAAAAAATTTTTTACAAATCACAAAGAATTATAAAAATCCTGTATTATTCATGCAGAAAATATGACCAATGCAATTGCAAAATTACTTAAATATTAAAACAACTAACTAATGAGAATCACTGAAGCTCTGAATTAAATGCTCAGTCTAAAAGTGAATGAAGGATTTAGTGAGTCTTGGAAAGAACTCAAGACTTGTTAAAGAAACGATTTACAGGCCATAAGTTTAAAAATTGTTAAGATTTATAACTTTATTTAAAATTCTAAATAAGTATCTTAATAACATATAATATACAGATGACACAGTGTTGATAGCAAACATGGAAAGGAAACTGCAGAAACTCCTACAGAAGGTAGAAAAGGAAATTGAAGAAAGGACTAATCAATTGTAAGTTGAGAAAATGTACAGTTGTCTTCAAAAGGAGCATTCCAACATGCAAACTACAATACCAAAATGAAGCAAATCTGAAAATTTAAATATCTAGGAAGTGCTTTACCAGATGGTAAAAAATGTGACACTGAATGTGTGCATTGGAATAGCGAAAGTTGCCTTTCAAAAGCTAAGCAAAGTATTAAGAAACATGAAAATTTTGGTAGAAACAAAGAAAAGAGTACTAAATTCTTATGAAATATTGGTCCTTTGATATGGCAGTGAATGCTGGACAATCTCCTCATAGATGAAGAAGAGATCTGAGATGTGGTTTATTCTACAGAAGGATGCTGAGACCACCATGGATTGCACATGTGAGTAATGAGGAAGTTTTAAAGAAAATAGAAGCAAAAAGAACATTTATTCTTAGAATCAGAAAGAAATGGTTGAAATTTCTAGGTCACATATTGAGGAAAGCGGGCTTGGAGAATTTGAAACTCACATGACATTGAATACAAGAGGGACAGAGCAAAGTAGTGAGTAACCTACCTAATGAGCTTGTGTAAATGAATGGCAGAACAGGGATTAGGAGGAATGATGAAATGACAAAGCTTATTAAGAGCTACAAAGGATAAGATGTTGTGGAGAGCCATGACCACCCACATTCTGAAGGGACACAGCATACAGAAGAAGAATATAAATATGATGATATCGAAATCAGTGAGGTTTTGTTTAACTTGTTGGCACAGATGGATGCCAAGTCATACCTCAACTAAAATTGTCCTTCATGATCAAAGAAAGCCAACACTTCTCAAATAGCTATTACACTCTCCTTTCCTAAAATCTAAACAAAAACCTATCGTTGGTAATATAAAATATAGGGAAACCCAAATTCTAATTGTTAATTAGTGATTAGTTGTCTGAAATAATGTGCTCATCAGAGAACAGAACCCGACCACATTCAAATATGATATCCACCTTTCTTTGCCTGTGGAAGAAACTGAACAGATAGAACCCAGAGAAAAAAGATTGTCAGGCAACTGGGGTCATAATGGGGTGAGGGGGGGGGGGGTGACCTGTTACACATCTTTTGATATTCAGTGATTGTTATGGGAACAAGACTATCACCTTTTTCATGGATCTATCATGCAGCAAAGGACTGGACAATTGCAAGTGATGAGAATCCAACAAGATCTGTTAAATTTCTTTCATGAAATAATGAAGATAATGTGTAGGATTTTTTTCCCAGTTGCATGTGTGTGCTCGGGCAGTGTATAGAGTAAAATGAAAAAACTCAAGGTTCCAAATAACTGTTCAACAGTAATTATTTGTGGTTGAAAAGAGAGTGCAAAATAGTGGTATTTTACGAGGGAAAAAGAGTTGTGTTTCCCAGTTAAGTTTTTCTCTTGAGTAGATATTTTGTAGAGAGAGAGATTGCTCTGCTTGTTGCCATGGAGGAATGAGAACTCAGAGTGTGAAACTGCTAGGAGTGGTATATGTTTTCTGCAGCAAGGGTTGTAAGTACTCTTTTGGGTAGTTGCCTCGAAGGGAGATTTCTCCACTTGTTCTAATGAGGAATGAGAAATCTCAAGTGAAGCTACAAAAGCAGGCCACATGCCTTCTGCAGCAAGGGTTGGGAATCGTTCTTTGAGCTGGGCCTTGAAGGGAAAGTGGAAATAGAGACCAAATAGGGATTCGCCAGGATAGGATTTTGTGTGTTCTGGTACTTCTTCCCATTCCCTGCTGATTACTTCCAATGCTGCTACTGCTGAATCAAGCAAAGTAAGGAAGCCCCCCACACACACACACACATACCACCATAGCCAACAAATGAGATAGTTATTATAAATGAGACAAAGTGAAAAAGCTATAAACGATGTGTTTTGTCAAGTGCATCTGTTCTCTCTGGCTTCTTCAGGTTAGAATACTTTCTAAGACGCTAGAGAGAGCTGAAACCCTCGGCAAAGCATGTTATTTGTAGCTTTTCCACTTTATCTTCACTTTTGTTTCATTATCTTCACTTCAGATACTATTATATGTCCTACAAATACTCATCATGAAAGAGTAAAACAAACATAAAATAAAATTTTCTTAATAAGTTTACCAAATATTGTTCAACAATAATAAAATACCAATTTAAGATCATTGATTAACTGCTGTTTAAAAATAGCAGTCTTACATTATTCAATATACATTAACCATGATGCATCATCAGTGATGTTAATGCTAGATTCATTGATAGTTTTCGGTCTTTAAAAACCATACCATCTCACTCAGCTTATACCACTATTGTTAACACATGATTGCTTTGACTTAGTATAACTATAAGCAAAAATAGCAACAATTTGCTGAAAAATGATCATGCCATCTGATAGGAAATGCTTCTTCCCATTCATCTCGTCTATAATATGCCAAACTTCTAGTTTACATGGCTCTCTTGTTATCAGGATATACACTTCATGGACACTGTCAGTATATATACAGAAATGGATTAATACGTCTGCAGCTTTACATAATCATCAGCTGAAGTTGGATCTGAAATTTTCTCAGTATAATATTCAGTCTACATAATATTAATCTTAACCACAGAACTAAGTGCACTGACAAAGGAATTGAAAAGTAGTATAAAAATAAACCTTTTTTTTATCATTAGATTATGGATTATTGAGTTACTTGCGCATATGGTTGTTTTTGTCTGATGTCTGTAAGTGTAAATATTTACCAAATGAAAACAACCCTGAGACTTCACAATATCTTTCAAGCTTAGACTGTTATTATTTTTGTTGAGTATACATCTTAAACATATAAATACAATATAGAATAGACTTGTATTAAAATGGGAGAATAATTAAAAAATTAACAAATCTGACTTGTACTCAAAGGAAAACATTAACTGAATCATTTACATCAAGTTCCCAGTTAAGCTTTACATCATGTTTGACTTTTCACATTTTATTGAAACTAGATTTTTTTTTTTTTTTTTGCAACACACTGAGGCATGCTGAAATCCTCAGAGTATTTAGCATTTTTGAAGTTATTGCTAACATTTTTTGTCGAGACTTACAAACTCAATATTTTGTTCAATTTCTCAAACCAATTGATGAAATTTGAATAAGCTGATTTGTTTGGAAAAATACTTTGACAAAACACCTACTGCACAGTTTTATAATTTCTTTAATTTAAGTTTATAGGACTCCATGGTAAACAATATTTTTTTTAAGAAAATTTCTTTTTAACAGTGAATAGTAAATTCTTAGGATTACTTTTGCGCATGCAACATAGAACTGGCCATGCATAAATATTTCTTTCTGGAGCAAAATTCTCACTTTTTGAATTGTTTGGCCTTTTGATTTGTTTACAGTTCTCGCAAAGACAGGGTGAATTGGAAACTGGATTTCAAAATATATGCAAAAAACAATATTGAATTTTTATTAAATAAGTATTTGTTATTTTAATCATTAAATTGTTTTTAAAATAGTGGTAGTATCTTGTATGTTAAACAATAAGTTTTAATTTTTCCAAAAAAAATTAATGAAAAATTATTGTACTAAGCTATGCACCCAAATAAAACCAACTGTACTTTGTACCCCTTTACCTGTTTGCACTTCTACCCAAAATTTGGTTTCAATCAGTCAATGTATGGCTATTTTAGAAGGTGTGACGGACGGACAGACTAACAGAAGTCACAGAATTTTATATATAGATTAGTTCTATTGAAAGGCTGCATCAAGAAAAATGCCTAAAATTGGCAAACAAGAAATGTGTTGTTGTCTATTAGTATAGTGTCAGACCGTACGTTTCTTTGGTGATCCAGCAAAAATTATTGCAGCTTGGCTGGGATGTGTTACCCCACCTGCCATATTCACCAGACAGTGCTCCTTTGGATATTCATTTTTTCAAGTCCTTGCAAAATAATCTCAATGGTAAAAATTTTAATTCTTTGGATGACATAAAAAAAAAAACACCTTAATGAGTTCTTTGCCAAGAAACCGTTGGAATTCTGGGAAGGTGGAATCTTTAAGTCGAAGGAAAAATGGAGTAAGGTTGTGCAACAAAATGATTCATATTTAATTGAATAAATATTTAATGGCATAATTTTGTTTTGTATTTTAATTTCCCTTAAATGAACTTTCCGGACAACCTAATATATATATATATATATATATATATATATATATATATATATATATATATATATATATATATATATATATATATATATATATAATTTCCAAGGAATAAAGGGATTTTATTTTTAATCTGATATTATTTTTTATTATTCTAAATATTATTTTAGTGTATGTATGTGTTTGAGTAGACATCCTGTTTTTTTTATTTTATTTTTTTTAAACTGTATGAATTACATCTACCAGCCTGCACATAAGAGCTGTAAGAGCTTTAATAAAGAAAATGTGATCTCCAGTACAGTTTAAACCTACATCTCTGACTTTTTATTTGAACTTGTCTCTGTGGTTGAGCTGTCTGAAGCACACCAAGATAAATGGTAATTTCCCCCCACAAAGTGGGGATGCTGGTCTCATATGACAGGCAGGTAAACAATTCACACAGTTTAAAAAAAACAACAAAAAAAAACAGGGTATCTACTCAAACATGTGTATCCACTAAATGTTTAGAGTCATAAGATATATACTTTATTTTGCTTATTTATAGTTTCATTCATGGTGTGTGAGATAAAGGAATGTGCATTTCTTAGAAGTGTTTTTTTTTTTTACATTTTCTGACATTACTTTGACTGTGTTGCCCTTCTCCTAAACTATCAAGTAATATTGTTGTTTTTCATAAAAGATGACTCAAGTTACGCAGTATCTCATCTGTGTATAGGGCCTGTCAAATTGCCATCTGCTCTTGGGCAATCTTGTCTTGTTTTAATCAGGAATTTTCAGACAATCATAAATTACCTTGGCAGTTGACCTAGTTCTAAATTTGGTCATTATCCAATATTTCTCTTAATCCTTAATCTACTTCCATTCCCTTATTTGGGAATAATTGTCTTCCTTCCCTGGTGGCCTCTCCTTGTTTATTGTCATCTTTCACTTCCTAATAATTTATTTAGTTTATATTATTTTTATTTTATTTATTTTCAAATTTGTTCTTTTAATTTCAAAACAACACTTGAGTAAATCTTAATCTATAACCCTTTTACTCGTCTAGATTTATCTATGCATAACATATTTTTAGGATTGGGGAGGCTGAGTTTAATATTTAAATGTAAATGGTTTTCTACTGCTGGCTTGTAAAATCTGTGCTAGCTAAAGTCAGTTGTGCTACATGCCTATTGCTGCTGACTATCACATGGTATTTAGAAATACTTGACTAACAAGTAAGGGATCCGTCACTTTAGTTTAAAATACATTTTCTTTATTAAAAATATTGTATCATGTTTTCTTACCCAATACCTGCAGTTGTAAACCATTAGCATTTTTAATTGATAGGAAATATGCAGAATTTAAAACCAACCTGGGTAACAGGGAATTATCAGGGATTTGAAAAATAGTCACTTTTTTATTTTATTTTTTTAAGACAAGCCGGGGAATTATCAAGGAATATTGGATTAACACTGTGGAAATCGGGGAATTTTCTAATGCACCTTGACATGTATCAAATGATGAATATTTTATTGTAGATTAAAAATAAATGCTGAATGTTACTGATGTGTTTTTTCGTTTTGTTTTTTTTTTGTGTTTTTGTCTAGAAATAGTAAAATTTGCATAAAAATGTCTGCTTCTTTTCCTTCCTGACAGAATGAACTGAAGTCTTAATCCAGAATTTGCTTTATGGATCATTCTGATGAAAGATGATCCTTGTAAAATTATATGCGGTTTTTGCCAAAAGACAATTTCATTGAACAATACAGAAAGATGGACATTTGTTAGTCACATGGAAAGTGAAAAACAGGAATTGTTGCAGCTGTGCTTTTCATGAATAGTTAGAACAAGGATCCTCTGAGTTTATTTTACTACAACATTGATTCAAAGGAAGAATTATGAGGTGTATGCAAGCTGATATTGATTCTTATTCATGGCAATACCACTTGAAAATGGTTTGTAAATGAAAATATGGTAGTAGAAAATTTAATGGAAACATCTCTCCAAACTTAACATCAGATGTATGATACCATTATAGCTAGTAAGGGGTGGGATGTCTTGAATATTAGATATTACTAGCCAAGATTTCATTCTTGTTATCAAGAATGTTTAAAACATAACCAAGGAAAAGGTATCAGCTGGAGAAGAGAGAGGAAGAAAGATGGCAGGGGAATAAATTAAAACCTTAGAAGAGAACTGTTTAAAGTTGAATATCAGAAAAGAACTAAAAGACATTAACAGGACCATTACAAAACTTAACCAAGAAAGTAATAAACTTGACCATATTTTATTGTTGGAGTAGAGATGTTACATTGAGATCATCAAACCTCCAGGTTTGCGAACACACTACTTGTTGACCTCTCTGCCTTCAAACAGAGAGTAACCCAGATGAGGCTATCCCATCTTTTAGACAAACCCGACTCTATTATTATGGTGTCTATGGGAAATTTTTGCCTGGGCCTACAGGCTCAGAACATCCATGTAAAAAAAACAAAAAAAAGGGCTTGTGCCACATCCCTCCTTGTGGGGAGGACTTGGGTAAATACCGAGATGTTATATTGTATATGATGATAAAGTTTATATTCTAAAATGTTTCTTTGTTCAGTCATCTTTTTAACTATGACCAGTACAGCTAACTACTGCTAATTTCACTCATTGATTGGGTTGGGAATCCTGATATGGCACAAAAAGTATACATTGACAGTCAAATGACAGTTAGCCAGAGTTATAATAAAACTCTTTACCATCAGTCTTGGTAACATAAATGTTCAAACTCAATGTAGACATTATTCTTTATATTGTGACTATAACAACTACGATATAATAATGATGAACGGATAATCTACATAGTTAATACTCTCTTTTCCAACTTACTATCATAAAATGCCAATGGAAGAGTTCAAGATGACTGGTGAGGGGACTGGAAGTATTAGATTCATTTTTTTTCTCAAGGACATTAATATATATTTGACTTTTGGATTTCCTTTCCTCAGTTGATATCAAATATTATTGTCTACATTTGGATTAATGTTATCATCTTTTTTGCTAATATCATGACATTTTGGCCGTTGGGTCCTCTGTCCTTCTTCAAGTCTCTGTCAATCCAGGTAACCTTCAGGGAATTTCAAACTGAACTAATCAATCCATGGTGGTAGATTGTTCTCATTCCACTGTCCATGTCAAGTGATATTTCGTCTTGTTCTTTTTTTGGTACTGCTTGGTTATTGCTCTCCTTGTTTCCAATGAATCTGAGTATCTATTACATGACCCAGAGATTAAACTTGCAACGACTATGCCACCAAATACACAAACCAGTGATTTTATCTTTTAATATTTTCTTTTCTGTTTGTATTTTTATCTCTACATAACTGCCTGCATTATTCTTCCTTTTTTTCTTTTCAGGATTCACTGCATGTGTGTTACAATGATGAAGCTTCAAACCGGTTTGCACCTTCAGAAATTAACTTCCAAAGCATAGCTGCTGCTTTTACTTCAATTCATAAGAAAAAATCTGTTAGTCTCATTTATTTTCTATTACCTTTTCATAATAATACTAATAGTTTATTTATTTGCATTGTGTGTGTGTGTGTGTGTGTGTATGTATGTATATACACACACACACACACACACACGGTGGTGTTATATAATAGACACTGCAACCAAAAATAATTATTTGTTACAAAATCATTTTACATATTACTATAGACTTAGCATTTCAAATCATGAATATAAAAAATCTTTTTTTATTAAATTTTATAAAAGTTAACAGGGGATCTAGTTTGCTATGTAAATTCCCTGAAAATTGATTCCTCATGGAAGCCAAAATAAATATGCCCATATGACATGATTTTTTAAATGTAAATTATTTTTTTTTTTTACATTTTCAGAAGTAATGTCAGATGAACATATTTGTTTTGGCTTCCATATAGATCAATTTACAAAGGTTTTACAAAGCAAACTGGACCACTTCCCATTAATTTTTACAAAATTTAATACATTTTGATTTTAGATATTCATAACTTGGAGTAAATCTATAGTGATATGAAAAAAAATTTTTTTTAAATAATTATATTTGGTTGCCATGCTTACAGTAGAACTCCACCATATATATATATATATATATATATATAAATTATAAAATAATTATAACAGAGCCCATTCATCTGTGTTTTTTAAAACTCACTATCACAATGTAATGCTGATTTTATCACAGTTACAATAAGTTTGCCTTTGTAATTCACCCCTGAGGATGTTCTTGTCAGAAATCAAAAGTACTTGGGTAAAAAAAACCTATGGCACCTTCCTACATGTAATTTATCATAACATCAAGAAACTAATTAGAGAACTGGAAAGGGTCATGATGAAAATAAATAGACATAGTATGTCTATATTATTCAATGAAACATGTTTGAATGAAAATATGATGCCTAATATATATATATATTATATATATTATATAATATATTTATATATATTATATAATATATTTATATATATTATATATATTATATAATATATATAATATATATATATATTATATATATATATGTGTGTGTGTGTGTGTGATCTAAAACCTGACTACCTACTTAATGAGGTTTTGATAGCTCTTATCCTATCAGTTAAGGAATCTATGAAACCTTTTTGTGTATCCTCTGAAATCTGGTTTGTTCCAAGATGTTAACAGCAAATCGTTCCTTATCTTTTGGAGGTTCTGCAAAGCAAACATATCAGTCTCAACACATTATACATTAATGGGATTGAGAGTTTAGTGGTTAGGGCAACACTGTGAAGTCTTCATTTTTCCTAAAACCATTCCTAAAAACCATACAATCTTGTGTTGTCCTGCTGGAAGAAGTTACCGCACTTGTAGAAGAATGTTCCCATGAAAGGGTGTTCTTGGTCTTCAGTGATGGTTAGGTAGGTGGTTAGTACACAACAAATTATCTTTTGTATGAATGATAGGCTTCAGTGTTGCCCAGCAAAATGTTGCCAAAACCATTACACTGCCTTCACTGGCTTTTCCTGCTATGCATTTCTAATGAAACACATCTCCAGTTGATCACACTATTCAAGAGAAAGAGAGATTCCTTGAACAAGACAACCTTCTTTCATTTATACAAGGTTCAGTTTTGTTGAAAACACTTTTGTTAATAGATTTTTGTTAGCATGGATAGTCTGAACTGCTTGCAGCTACACAGCTCCACACACAAAAAGGATTGATGTACTGTATGTTGTAACACTTTTCTTTCTTCAGTTGATTAAAGATATCTGTGCCATAGTAGCCCTTCTGTTGGGTTGTACTTGATGGGAAAGCTTCAATTGTTGCATCAATAAGTCTTGGTTATTCCATGTTTTTTTAGTGTTTAGTGATTTTTCCCTCTTCAGCCAGAGGAAACTCAGCACAACTGTATGTGAGTACCTGACAAGCTGTGCTGTTTCAGAAATGTTCTGACTTCATCTTCTAACCATAACAATTTGGATTTTATCAAAGTCACTCAAATCTGTTTTCTTTCTGCAGCATTCAACACGTCATAAGTATTGAAGGCCATCTTAACTGTTTATATACCTTTTGACTCTCACATAAGACAGAAGCTGTGATTCTTGCTACATATTCTAGTCATAATTGTTTTTCAGTGAATGTTACATATATATATATATATATATATATATATATATATATATATGTGTGTGTGTGTGTCTAGTAACTTAGTTTCCTCTTCGTCATCATGGCCAGCTGGCCCAATTGTATAATGCTTATGTTGTATCGTAATGGTTAGATTCTCAGAGTGAATAGAGGATGTGCACTGTTGATGAATCCCAAAAAGGGCAAAACGGTCATCAAGTGCTTTTCTGCATGTATGTATGCTGAGGATTCTAGGTCTAGACATGATGAATTATGAACGAACACACACACATATATATATATATATATATATATACACACAACAAAACCTTGCCATTCTTTTGTATGGCTCAGTCGTGGGCTCCATACAGGTACCATATATGCCAGCTGGATGTTTTCCATAAAAGCTGTCTGCGTGCAATCTGTGGCATTAACTTTCAAGGTAGGACATCTAACATGGACCTGTTTAACAGGTGTAATAATAGAGGAATCAAGACTTTTCTCATATAGTCTCAGTTACAATGGACTAGTCATGTCTTGAGAATGTCTGATGACAGGATACCCAAGATCCTAATGTACAGCCAGTTAGATCAGGGCTACAGGAATGTAGAACGCCCATAGCTAAGATACAAAGACAAGCTGAAGAGCAACTTGACCTTTGAACGCTTACCCTTGAAGCAGGTAGAATGGAGATCAACATGTTTTAGTGGACTCAGCACTTTTCAATCTGCTTGTCTGAATCATCTTCAAGAAGTGAGAGCAAGATCTAAAAGGTCGGCCAATCTAACAGCAATCTCCTCCCACAATCCTCACTCTTGCTCCATATGCGGCCTCCTTTGTAAATGACTAGCGGATCTTAAGTGCCACTTAAGATTATCGCACAAAATTTCATAACTGAATCAATTAAGATGTCAGATCCTCATACGTTGAAACTGACGGGAGAGTCCATTATGCAACAAACCAAGGTATTGGTAATACCAACACAAAACTTACTATATGACTTTCAAAAAATAAAAAAACGTAACCAATAAATCAAAACAGGAAAAGGAAACATACATTGAGAAGGAAAAAAGTTAAAGACAAACACCTACTTTCACAGTAAAAGACAGTGCTCAATATTGAAATGAGAAAGATAGCAAATATGCTATCCAGCAACGCTACTCAAAAAAAAAACAACGTTCAGACCATATCTAGTTTCATGCTACCAGGATTGTCAGTCAACCAAAATATAAAATTTCCAGTTTACTGACAAAACCGATCATGGTGGGCTCAGAAATGCCCCATAGGTGGAAGTCTCAAGCATTACACTGGCATTAATAAAAACAACTAATATACCCAAAAGAAATATCTCTCCCATGCCTATTAAGGGTGCTCAATAGTCTAGACAAACCTAAGCAAAGCCATTATACTATATATATATATATATATATATATATATATATATATATATATATATATGCTGCCTTCAAGCTGATTGCAACACAACCTTGAACTCAAGCCATGATCATCTTCAATTACTTAAAAAAAGTGTGTGTATGTATATATATATATATATATATATATATATATATATATATATATATATATATGAGAGAGAGTGAGGAATATTTTCTTGTTTTCTCCTCCAGATTTTTAAAAAAATTATTTCCTCACAAGTGATTATTTATAATGTGGTGTACTTTGTCATTTAAGACTTTGGGAAAGTTGCTTAAGATAATTTTACTTAGATCCCTGACTGGCCATTTAGCTATTCCTCAGATAAACATGGTTATCCTTTATTGGAAGGAGTTTTCCTGTGACCAGTTAAAAAAATTTTGAATATTTAATGTATGGAGAGCATAATAACTTACCAAATGCTACTCAAGGTGTTTTAGGATTACCCTGAATGTAAGTTAATGTGCTGAATAGTTTAATCTTCACTAATCAGTTAAAAAAAACAAATATGCAACCCTTTAAGATTAAGAAGTAGAAAGCATCTTTCATTAAATAAATGACAGTATCATGCAGTTTTAATTAAATCCAGTAATTAGCTCATCATATTAACACTAGATGAGCTTGGATGTGCAGGTGGTGTAACGGTTGATGGCTCGGAATTGAAAATTGGAGAGCTGAGTTCCAATTCCAGTTGGGATTGTTATATTTACTTACACAGAAATAATCTTGGGAAAACTATGAATTCACCTCTTCTCCTAGCTATAGCTTGGACCAGTAAAAATCATTATGTCCAAAACGTTCTGAGAAAAAAATAAAAATATTTTCTGGCCTTAAATAACCTGCAAAAGGTTGATAAATCATAAAAAAACAATCAATCATAAAACTGGACGAAAATAAATAAAATATCTAAATAAGAAAAAGAGAGCTCGTTTCCTTTTTACGAAGCAATTCAGTGGGAAGGGGAATAACTGTTTAAAACGTTAATATGGAAACCTTTAAAATGTCTGACTTAAAACTTCAAGCAAGATGTTGCATGAAGAAAGAAAAACACCTGAAAAGAAATACATTGAAAATTGTAACTTGATGTTTTTATTTTCTAGGTGATATGTTTAGATGTGACCAATGGCGGACTTGGTGTATCTTCTTCATCTGATGGTACCATGAAAGTCTGGCAGACAGACACTGGCGAAGTACGGGTATGTAAATCTCAATGCACACCACTGGGAGAATGCTTTTGCTCCATTCATCATCTGTTTTGTTTTGTTTTTCTCAAAAAAGGTGTTTGTTTATTATGAGGAGCTAAGTCATATCAAATGAGAGGGTTAATGAAAAATTTGCTGACCAAATATAAAGTGCCATATCCCCACTCTTATTTGATCATTTGGTCAGATTTTGTAAAAGTGGGGTTGTAGATTGCCCTCAATCCAAGAGAGTATGTTTTTGCGCTTTTGTTCATGACAATTTATTTTTAACTAATTGCTCAACTAATACAAGGCTCAAAAGCCACTCAAGGTAGTGGATTACTGAATGAGGATTTTGTATGAATGTAAGAGGAGGAGGAGTGGATAAGAATTGCAGATTATGAAGATGTAGGAAAGATATCAGTTAACCCTAGGTAGTGATCGAGGAAGCCTCCTTTCTGGAGTCTATTCCACAATGCAGCTAGCTCTTGGAAATAAACTGTTCAAATGGAACTTCCTTACTAATAGAATGAGGATGATTCATCATAGTGTACGTGGCATAGCAGGTCTTACCTGTGAAGGTCTGAACTGGTGAATCTCATAAACATAGCTCATCAGAACATTTGTCATGAAAATAGCAATAGTGGCAAGAAGTTTGTGATTGTCTGGGAAAGGGGTTATAGAATGGAAAATAAGAATCACCCACTAGACTGTGTAGATGCTTTTGAACTCTGGAAAGTCTGAAAAGTGAGGTTAGAACAGCTCAATCCCTGATATGGCAGTAATATACCATTTTTGGTCTGATCTGGCTCTTGTAAAGATAGAGCATGGCAGCAGGAGTTAGATACTGACCATTTTTCCAGGATCTTTAGCCATGGATCATGTGGTTTCTACTTGAGGTCTGGTGTGAACTTCAATTCCAATAGTTGTTCAAGGTAAGGAACCTCACCTCATTAGAGAACAACTGTTCATCATGATAGCTGAACATTCTGGGTCTCCTCAGTGTTGAAACCTTACTAATTTGATTTTGGAGGTTCTAAATCTTATAAACCAGTTTTTATTTACTAATGATATGAAGTAAAAAAAAAAACTTTGAGAAACTTAATTCATTTTATTTATCATATTTGAGGCCATTATAAAACCCACTTTTCCTCCAAACTATTAGAATTTCATAAATCTATATATAACACACCATTTATTTTTATATATATATATATATATATATATATTTGTGTGTGTGTGTGTGTGTGTGTAACAGTTGGAGGGGCAGTGTGCAAAATCTTTTTTGTGTGTAATAATTGAGAGGAAGTGTGCAAAATAAAAATGACCCACCCACCCAAATTCAAGCTATATTTGTTTTTGAAGAGAAAAAAAGAACTTTGGTTAAATAAAAATTATGAGAGACAGATATGAGTTACAGGCAACTTTAGTCATGTTGAATATTTGTTTTATGAATTTAATTATATTTTATTTAAATTAATTTTTGAAAAAATAAGGCTCACTATAGTTTTTGCTTTAATAAAACTTAATTTAAAATTATTTATTTCTTATTCATGTTACTAACAAACCAAAAAAATAATGAAGTTTATTTTTTAAAGATTGAATAAAAATTATTTTCTATATCATAGTTTTAGGGTGGGGCAGAGAGACCCTTGTGCCAGTCCAGCCTGGTCTAATTCAAGATATTTTGTTTGAAATTTGTTTTTTGTAAAGTAAAAAAGAAGAATAAATATTAAATATTGTTTTTAAAATCTACAATAATGAATAAATAATAAAAAGTTAAAATAATTACACAAAAAAATACAGAAATTGATTCAAGAGAATAGAAAATTTAAAAATCCAAGTAGCGTTTTGAAATTATCAACAGAATTAAAAAGTAAAAATGAACAGGAATATTAATTATTCCCATACATTTTTTTATTCTGAGAATTTTGAAATGCTTAAATGGCGAAATATGGATTCTAATGCAATTTTGTGGAATTTCGTAATAACTTGAGGAAAAAAAAATGAATTAAAAAAATATTTGATGATATATTGCTCTTACTGGGGTGACAAATAAGCAGACTCTGAAATTACAGATTGGATCTATGGACTGTCAAGGATTACTCAGACTTTCCAAAGTTTACACAAAAAATATTGTGCTTTGGGAACTTTTGCAGTTTTGGTTGTAAATATATAACATTTATGAAGATAACATACAGATATCTTTCCTTTGGTGTTTATAAATTGTACACGGTTCAATTATTAACATTAACAACAAACTATTTTAAATTACAAAATTGTACTTGGATTAAATGAAAATTACTTACAATATAATACATATTACTTAAAATACATTCCTTCTTGCCATTAATTTTAACAGCACAGGTACACTAGTTTATAACAAGTGTTCAATAAAAGGAAATTGTTTCAAACTAAGCCAAATAAGGAAAATGAATGAAGTTTCATTAACATTCAATTTGCCATTTGATAATTTTTTTATTAATATTCCTGGCTTATGGCAATATCATATTGAAACATTGTACAGTCACCAAAGTTAAGCAATGTCAGTACCTGGTCAGTATTTAGATAGGTGACTGATTGGGAATACCAGGTGCTGTAAGCATAGATGCAGCAATGGATAACAGCTCAAAATCAGGGAGCTGAGTTCCAATTGCAGACAGGTTTGTTATATTCTCTTATGTGCAAATACTGTTAGTAAAATTATGAATCCACCTCTTCTCTCCCTCAGCTATGGGTTAATTAGTAGGATTTGTATCAGTAAATCATTATTATCTTCAAACAGTTCTTAGAATCTAAAAGTATTTTCTGGTTTTAAATAATCTACAAAAGGTTGATAAGCCATGAAAAACAAATCAGTCTTAATATTCCCTGCTGAAAAGTAACAGGTCACTGAATACAGTAAAAGGATTTTAAAAAATATAAAACTTCAGATAAAAATTGTTGTTTATTTGAATTTATTTCCACCAAAAAGAATTTGTTATTCTGTAAACTTTTAAATTCTGTAGTATCCTCTTTTAACAACTTTAAAAAAATCTTCTTTTTTTTTTACAGTTTTTTGCTTCTCTCTTTTTTTCTAGTTTTAATTTGAGATTTATTATTTAGGTTATTTTAAAATTTTCTATTCCTGTCCATTTCTTTTTTCTTTTAACCTTCAGTAGACAGACTTATTCACATTTTTAAAATGTGTTTAGTACTACATAAATCTTATGTTTAAATATTTCATCTTCATCATGTTAAGATAGGATTAAGTGTGTAGTTAACTTTACTTACCAATTTCTATGTTGTTGTTTATAATATATCTGCTTGCGTAATATTTTCCAGAGAGACTTAGTTGAACATGTTGGAGATGTCTACACATGTCGTTTTTTTCCATCCGGTATTGTAGTCTTGAGTGGTGGCGCTGATCTACGGCTGAAAGTTTGGTCAGTAGAAACAGGGAGATGTGCTGCAACTTTTATCGGACACAGAGGCGGTCAGTTAATTTTTTTCTTCATTACTTACACTTGTATTTAGTAACTTTTACAGCAGAAATTTAAACCATATACTTTTGTCCTAAGATGTAGACTGATTCATCAGTTGTATTTGATTAAAGTTTAAATACATTAAATATATATAGTTATATATATAGTTTTATATATATATATATAGTTTTATATATATATAGTTTTATATATATATATATAGAGAGAGAGAGAGACTGAAACTCTTTTCAAGCCTAAATCATGAGGTGATAAGCTGGAGGGCAATAAATTTGATCTACAATGCCCACTTTTCCTCACAGATCCCAAGACATTGTTCCATCACAATGCTTTTCTCTCCCATTCTCAAACTGAAGAAGCTCAAGAGAACACACATTTTCTCCAGTGGCAAAATGCATCTTTGATTAAAAAAAAAAAAAAATTTTCCACTTTGTCTCATTTTCATATATATATATATATATACATATATAATGTGTGTGTGTATGTATAAAAAAATAATAATAAAAAAATCCCTGATCTAAAATACAATACCAAACAGCTCCAAATAAGATACAGATAAAATGAACAAGCCCAACAGACTTTTCCACTTTCTCATCATCACTTTTATTTCAGATATTATACATCCTACACACGCACACACACACACACATATGTATATATATATATATATATATATATAATAAGTACTGTTTTCCTGTCACTTTTTAGCTTTTATTCGGAAAATTCCTTATTGTTTAACTTTCATTTTTGTTGGAATTTTTGAGATGAGGAAATAGTGTAATTATATGCTTTGCTCTTGAGACCATCATGCTCATCTTGGATTTTATACTCATAATGTTTCAGCCATTATACCCTCCAGCTTTCTTCAGGCATCTGTACTCACTGCTGCCAAGGAACAAGATATGTTGTATCCAATGCATTTATCCACTAATCCATGTCTCTCTTGTCAGTTGTAACTTCAGTCCCTGGGTCTGGTTCAGTGGAAGAAACAGACAAGTGACAAAAACATGAATATGATAGGTTAGTTTTAATTTATACGAGTTATCTCCCCTTAGCATGGAAAACAGAATGAGAACAATCTACCCCTGTGGATTGAATAAAAGTTTTGGCTCAAAATTAAGTTACAGAGTACAAAAACAGACACATGAAGAAGGCTGGGAGGTACAGCAGCTGAAGCCTCATGAATATGTTTGTCTGAATAATAAAGTATATGATAATAAAATTTCATATTACAGAAAAAATTTTAAATTCCTTCATCCAGAAATACTTCTTATACACAGTAAAAAGTGTTGCAGTTACTGCAATGTTATTAAGACACAATTGTTGTATTTGTACTTAATGATTTCTTAAAATGATGTAATCTATAATACAAATGCATTCCCTACCTAACCTATGCGTCTAATAATGTATGTGTCTCTGTGGGAGAATATGATATAAACAATGTTGGGTAATTGAACGACAAAAATGGAAAAAATTATGAAATGTGTTTAGACACTAGAAATTATTTTAAATTTCTCATCCCTTCATCTTCAGTGTTTTCTCTCAGAGTATAATTATAACGACCATTTTAGAGCATTGAGAGGCTTGCCACATCCTACCTGTGGAAGAGAGGTTGTAAGGTAGAAAATAATGCTTGGAGACACTTTTGAATTCTATCAAGGCTGGAGAGTGAGGTCTGGGTAGCTCCCACCCAAATATTACAACAGTATTTAATTTTTGGCCTGATTGGTGGTAGTTCAGGATCAAATCAACAATGATGAAATGTAACTAGCTTGGTCTTTGAGACACTGAATGTAACCAGCCTGTTTTTACCCCATTGGGTAGTTTGTGTAAGATCAGAAGAGATCAGTCACCAATCTCTGACCATCAAGAGTTTTAGAGGTGCTTCCGTATATAGTCGTATCATTGGCATAGATATTTACAAATGATCTGAGTATATTCTCAGGCAGATCATTTATGTAGATCAAAAAAAGTGTTGGTCTGAGGAGTGAACCTTGGTGGCACCTGTGTTGGCCTCTAGGGCTCCAGTAGACTGGCCATTGATAACTAACTTCAGGGACCTACTTGTTAGGAAGGATTTTAAGATCAAGAAGACCCTTCCAGTGATTCAATAACTGGAGAGTGTGTGTAGTAAGCCTTTGTGCTATACCTTGTCGAAGGCCTTTGAGATATCTAGTGCTATGGTCCTCGAGGTGTGTTTGTCATCAAGAGTCTAACTGATTCTGTGAGTGTTGGTATTTAGTACGTTGGCAATGGATTGGACCAACGAAAACTCATACTGCTTGTTGCTGAAGAGTTTGTTCTTTTCTAGGTGCACAACGACCTTCTTATTGATTAAGGCTTCAAAAAACTTACTGATGATACTGAGAAGACTGATGGGTCTGTACTGGGAGGGGGAAGATGGCACACCCATATTCTTGAAGACCATGCATACACTTGACACTTTCCACAGGCTTGGGGAGGATTTCTCCTTCAAGCAGCAGTTGAATAACTTTGCTAAGATTGGGGATAATTTCAGATTGATATTCTTAAGGGAAACCACTGAAATTTTGTCTGAACCAGTGGCTTTCTTAGGGTCAAGGCCTTTAATAAGTCTAGAGACTTTGCATGCTGTAATGATAATATTACGGAGATTGTGCTCAGTGAAATGTGGAAACTAGGAGAGGGGATGCTTTTTGTCATCTAACATTAAGTTATATGCAAAGATAGAGGCAAAGAGGTTCACCTTATCTGTTGAGGAAGATATGACCTCGAGGCCATTTATAATTATGGGCACTGCCACTTTACCTCTGTTCATGATTTGGTTGGTGATCTTCCAGAATTCACAGGATCTAATTTGTTTCTTTTCAACCTTGGCCTGGACTGCTCATGTATAGCTGCACTTGGCATTTTCTAGAACTTTTCTGCAGCGATTGCAGGCAGTCCCAAATCTAATGAGGGTCAAACTACATCGCTCCTTGCAATAGATATTGAAGTTGTGGTTTCAGTGAGTTATGGCTGCTGCACATTCAGAGGTGAACCAAGATTGACTATTTGGTTTTTGCTGGAATTTTTTGGTGGGTATAAAACTCTCCATTCCAGAAAAGATCCATCAGTGACAAGGGTAGCAGTTCTTGAGGCAGCATGCTTGAAGAATGTTGGGAGGGGAGATTCTATCATGTAGGATCAAAAACTGTCCCAGTCTACCTTTGCATAGTGAAAAATCATTCCATGGAACGGTACATCAGGGGATACCTTAAGTTTGGCATCAATCTGGACACTGATTAGGGAATGGTCTGATGTGCCTAGTGGAGGTAAAACTTTTGATAAGCATTTATCAGGGCAGGAGGTTAGGATGAAGCTGAGAAGATTCACCTGATGTCCCTTCTTGTCCAGGACCTGAGTAGGTTCTCTGATGATCTGGGTTAGTTCATAGGCAATGGAGAAATCTCTGCAATATTTGCCTTCAGCATTGGTTTTGTTGGAGTGGACTAGCCACTCTTTATGGTAGATATTGAAGCCACCGAAGATATGAAACCTGGTCGAGGTGAGTGAGAATATTATCAATCTTCTCAGATATTCAATCAAAGATTACTATTCCATTGTTCTGAGGATTGTAGAGAGCAAAGACAAGTGTGGTACTATGGATGTGCCATGCGGAAGCACATATACGGGAGATCAGGTTCCTTGTTTTTTGCATCCCTGCCACAATGAAACCCATCCTTGATGTAGGCTCTGAGTCTGTGATCTTGATGATTTAGGCGGTCATGTTTGGCTATAAGAGGTGAGTAGCCTGGGGCTGTGAACTCCCCTAGTGCACATGAAGTGTTGATACTGGTTTCAGAAAATAACAGGAGTTCTGGTGTGTGTGGGTGTGGTGTAATAGATAGCTATTCAGAATAAGAAAACAAATTCTATTTGGGTTTGTTACATTCACTTAAGCACAATATCCTTAGGAAAGGTATGAATCCATCTCCACTTAGCTGTAGATCAAATAGCAGAGCAGATTGGGCCCTTTAGCCTTGGTTGGCAACCAGTCTAGTAAAAGGACATCTCTGAATTCAAAACCTGAGTGCACTTGTGCTCTGCATTCGTTTCTTCCAAAAGATGTGCTTGGTTCTGCACAAGCCTTCACCACTATATTCAAATCTTGTGAGGGTAGTCTGGCTGTACGGAACTGAGCTGCTAGACCCTCATACTCCAAAGACAAGAAGAAAGTCCATAATAAATATATATATATATATTAAGATATATTAATAATAATAAATATACATTTTTTCCCTCACCATTAGCATAATGTAGTTTTATGCACAATGCACTTGTGAGGTACTGATTGAAAAGTGACTCAATGGGGGATATTTTATACACACACACACACACACACACACGTGTGTGTTTTTATATATATATATAGTGTGTGTGTATGTATGTATGTGTGTGTGTGTGTGTATATATATATA
>OZ038486.1:126267904-126285404 GCA_964036315.1 Acanthosepion esculentum | reverse complement strand
CAGATTTAAACATTCAACTTTAAGGTAAAAAAGTGCATGTTATACACCAAAAAAAAAATGGTATATATGGATTTCTGGTGTTTCTCTGCAATGGCAGACTTACCTAAATTTTGTTATCTTTTTCTCAATAGTTTATTAAATGGTCAAATTGTAGATCAGTATGATTGAAAAAGTTGATTTTAAAATTAGTATAATTTTTTTCTTTTTTTTTTTCTTTCAGTTTTTTTTTGGGGGTGGTCTCATTTATACTGTCTATGCCTTCTGATTTTATTGATTATAATTTAGAATTAATAATAAATTAATTCGGTCTCTCAAGATTCAATCATAGGCTTCTTTTCAGTCATCTTAATTATACCAACTCCATTTAGTGTGTGATGGGGAAAGATTAGTTGGTTTGCTTTTGTATGATCACCCTATATTTGAGCATCTGTTTCTTTATAAAGATGGCTTACAGCCATATGTTAAAACACATATTTGTTACTTGTTTGTACTTAAGCATACACATGTGCTTAAAAGATGCAGATATGGAGTTGATTAGAATGCTTTTAGGGACAGAGTTGTGAAAGTTTGGTTTTCCTTGTCATCATAACAGATATTCAATAAAGATATATACAAATAGTTGGCAAAAGGTTTCATCTGGCAAACAGCAAACAATGATGCAGTTGTATGCCTTAATAACAAAAGCAACTAGAAATTAAGTCAACTCTTCATTTAGTCATATTTTTGGCCAGACTGATTTAAAAGGATAATTTTTTTTTTTTTTATTGGGCAGTAAAATTGAAATATACTGGCATTTGATATGAATGGTAATGTTGAGATTAGCCTTTTCAGGAAATGTTCAGCACTTATCAACTGAAGTTAGCGTAACTGTTGATTAAAGTTTATAAAATCTTTCTCTTAAAACAGTTTTTCATGAAAACAGGTTTCTCAAGTTCAATAAATGTTATAGCTCTTTCTAATATCATTGGGAGTTTACTTCCCAAACTTTTGTTTAAGGTACTGTGGAAAGTCAACATTTTGATTATATCATTATTTTCCCTTCTAGTCTCATCCATTTTTGTTGTCACTGTTGTTGGAAGTCTTCAAGTGATGCGGTGTTTGTTATTTAGTAAAGTTCTTTGTGATTCTGTATTGCCAGTCTATAAAATCTGATGATGAATTTTCTTTGAGACTTGGAGGATCCAGTCATTTGAAGCAAAGAAAAGTAATGCAAATTGTTTGCAAAGTGTAGGGAGTGGATCAATAAGTCCATAGCCCAACACATAGTGAGAATTTTCACTGTATAATCTGATTTGTGTAATTAATATGAATCATTGAATTGTGCATTGACAGAAATAGATAATGTTGAAAAATATTTACATAAAATAAGTATTTTTTTATCATTAAGCAATAAACTTCTTGACGTGCCTACATAAATGATTCAACATCTTTCTTGATGTGTTTTTTTCACAGCAATGACATTAGCGTCTTATGAATTCAATGTGACTATTTTGTATCCATCTAGTTCATCACTGAAAGTTGAATGTTATGAAAATCAAGAAAATAAGATTTATTGTATATTGTAGAAAATAATTCTTTATTAAAATTCAGTTAGGTTGCCTATTTCTTATTTCTAATAAAATCTAAAATAATCCTATGAAATACTAATACAATTCTTTTAGTATAGTAGAAAATGAAATACACCATTTTAATGTTTATAAATTATTTTTTCTCTTCTATATTTCTCTTCTGTTTTTATGTAATATTTCAGGAGAAAAGGAAGTCTTGACTGAAGGTAAAATGCTACTGATGGCTTGTGAAAGTAACAGTTTTTTGTCATATGGACTTCAATCTCGTAAAAAGGTAACACTAAGTTTGAGATTGGATTTAGTTACCAGCTTATTCAGTTTGTTTCAAGACGTTCTTTGCTATGTATCAGGTTATGAATAAAACTAAACACAAAGCTTCTAATGATTAAATATGATTATTACAAAACCATGCTAATCAGATGAAGAGACATTTTTAAATGATCATATTTGTTAGCAATATCCAATAGCCGTAGAAAGTCTTAATTCCATAAAAATGAAATTAGGATATTTTATTATTTGTTTTATTTAATATTCATTTACTTTATCTCTCAGACAGGCTGATCAAAATTTAAGTTAATTTATATTAAAACTACCATTAGGTATATTTTGATGAAATAACTTCTTATGATGAAAAAAAAAAAAAATTCAGTTGGCATAATTTTCATTTCATGTAATAGTTTTTAAAGAAAGTTGATTTAAAAGGAGAGTGACTTGTATAAGTAACTTTAAAGCTTATATTGTTAAACTGATGTCTGCCTCTTCTGATGTTTTCTTACCAGCATCAGAATGGTAAGATTTATGGCCATAAATTCATAGAAATTAGAACTACTGATGTTCGTCAGGATAAATATCCCTTCTTTCTCAAAGTGAGTTCTGCAGTTTTAAAATCTTTAGTTACCAAAGTTATTGCTAGAAGAAAAATCTTAGATATATTGATGATTTCTTGTCATAGAATAATCACATTAAGTGAGGCAGGTAATATTCTCTTTGAAAAATTAATAAAATATACCCTTTTTTCTGACATATAACACCTATTTATGAGGTCTGGTGAAAAAGTATCAGGACTGATGCTTTAAAAAGAAAATTACAACACATATAAATTTGGCATTTAATCTCCTTTGAAGTAGTCTCCTTCTGAAGCCAAGGACTTTATCCAGCATCATTTCAATTGATAGAAGCATTCCTGGAATTCTTTTTTTGGGATAGCAAGTCAATGCCTCATTGCATTCTCTTTGATTTCCCCAATGAAATCTTGTTCCTTCCAAGTGGGATTTGATTTTTGAGGAAGAAAAAGTTGCAAGGGGCAGGATCTGGGTAATATTATCGAACATGGGGAATGTTGTGCATGACTAAAAACTGCTGCACAAGCCATGGTCACTGATGGAACCTCTGTGGTGTGGTGAGATGACCACACTCTACACACTTTTCTTCCAAGCACTGTAAGTGAGCAAGAACATTATAACTTAGTGTGCATGCATGAGTTCAAGATCAATCTGTGCCAAGCTGCTTCACTCTGCATACCTTAGCTCTGTTACCATAGCAACAGTTCTGGTATGTTTTGATCAGACCTCATATAATTTGATAAGCAAAATATAATTCTCTTGAACTGATGACTCTGAGCAACCGTTGTTACCGCTTTCCTTCTCTCAATTGGTCCTTTAGTCATTCCAATGGATTGAGATTGTCTCAGTGTCTGGGTTGCCTGCTCAGGCATTATGTTTCTGATCCAAAGTGAAGTTCTGCTTCTTTGATTCCTTGGCAACAACTGTATTATTAACCCTCTACCTTGAGTGGCTCTTGTATTGGATGAAAGATAGAAAGAAAAGAACTATATACTTTCCATTGTCTTTTTTATATTTTAACATTATTCTGATTTGTAATCATAATTGACTAATTTCTAATCATATATTTAATTCTGTGATCATTAAGGTATTAGTGTGTCAAACAGGAGTGTTGAGATGTTTGTCTAGTTCCAATAATCATGTCTCTTTTGATTCTGTGGCAGACATGATGAGGCAGAACCTGGAACGAGCACAACTGGTTGCGACTTGCCTTTTCCCCGCCAAAAAGAGCCCGTATTTGCTTAGCATGTAGGGCTACTGCAGTTGAAATGAAGGAGAAAAAAAAAAAGAAAGCACTTACCACTCTGCCACAATCCGTTCTCGGCCAGATAACGTAAAAGAATAAGGGGAGACTTGCATTGCCTTTTTATGCAATGAATATGCAATGCATTATGGAACAGAGACGGAATGAACTATGGGATCACATGAAGACGCAAGGGATTATGGGTATATGGACAAATATAAAAGCACCTAGTTTTTCCCAGTTCGAAAAACAAGCTTGGAGTGACGTTCCCGGTTGGCGGCTGGAAAAGTCTGTTTGTGCGATTTTGAGACGGAACGACTAGAGGTTGGATTACCAGTTGGGAGAGCTCGAATTTACTCGCTGGTGGCCGTTTTCTTTTTATTTCACCACAGATTCATTACTGAATAAACTGAAGAATTTCCCGGCAGTAGGTTGCTGTTTCTTTCTGTGGTAAACTGGCTGCCAAACAAGACTATAGGACCCAGTCTGTCTTGCTATTCAGCCCATAGTTAGGGAGAGAATAGATGAATTCATATCTTTCCGAATGGTATCTGCACACAAGTTAAAGTAACAAACCCAACTGGAATTCAAACTCTGATCTCCAATTTCTCATCATTACTTAATTTGATAAAATCAAAATTACCAAAAAGAATGGATTTTTTGTTTTAATTCTCCTGCAAAAAATAAAATGATCAAAAGTCATTGAAAACCTTTTATTTTTGTTAAATAAATCAATTCCTCTCTCAGTAAATATTCTATGTCTTTACTATTTGTTGTTTGTGTTAAAAATTTTGACTTCACAATTGCTAAGTAAAAACAAAGCCAAATCTGGCACAAGGTCACAAAAAAGAGTATCCAGTGAAGATCAAACTTACATGGTGGGGAATGTCATGATGGACAACAGAGAGTGTGACACAAAGATCTGAAGGCACGTCAGAAATGCAAAAGAGGCCTTCAGAAACTAAGCAAAGTTTTTAAAACATAGGAATATTTTGTTAGAAAGAAAGCAAGCAATATTGAACAATTTCTTTACAGATGATGATGACTCAAAATGACAGATGTAGCTCTAAAGAAGGATGCTGAGAATACCATGAACAGAACATGTGAGCAATGAGGAAGTTCTAAAGAGGATGTGAACTTGAAGGGCACTTAAACTTAAAATCAGAAAGAGACAGTTGGAATTTTGGGACACATTGAGGAAGGACTGCTTGGAAAACTTAATACTCACAGGATGTATTGGTGACTAGATGGCAGAGCAGGGACACAGAGGGAAAGCACCAAGTTAAACATGGCTTTGAGCTACAAATGAGAGGAAGTTATGAAGAGCCATGATTGCTCACATCCTGAAGGGGTATGTCATATAAATGATGATGATTTATGAAGTAGCCTTAATGAACCAATTCACTAAAATAAACTTTTCTTTATTATATATAATCATTAATAATCATACAAATCTTATAGTAAGGAGTCATCTCACAAGTTTATATTTTTTTTGTTTTCTTTTTCAGATCTTCCATTACGAATGTTCTGACGCTGTCAATTGCTGCACATTTCTATCCGAAAACACTGCCGTTTGTGGAACTCAGAATGGCAAACTCTCTATAATTGATCTTCGTAATTACAAGTAACTAAAATTAAATGCTAATCATTCTATGCAGCTTCTTTTCTGTAATATAGATGTCATAATTTAGTTTCTTTTTTGGTTTACCATTTATTTCAGACCTTTCCAAAATGATTAGAAATTATGTAGAATTTTCTAACTGAAGTAAAATATTGGTTTATCTTGCTAGACTAAATGTTTATGTATCGCATGTACTATCTGTTGACTGAAACAAATAATCCAGAGAAAGTCTCTTTCATAGAGCCTAGTGTTGCATTATATGGAATGGTCAAGAACTGAGATTATGGATCATTTAAAGCCAAAACATATTTCAGATTGTAAGAATAATTCTTGCATTTTTTTTTTTTTTTTGTAAACATTGCATAGTAATAACAATGATTTTTTCCAAATACAAATCCTACTATTCAATCCATAGCTGGGGGAAGAAATGGATTCATACCTTTTCCAAAGGTGTTTGCACCTAAGTGAATGTAACAAACTCAACTGGAATTCAGACTCTGCTCGCCAATTTCTTATCTATTACATGATATTATATGATAAACTGCATCCAAAAGTTGCAAGAGCCAAAATGAAACATGAAAATCAAACATTCAAAAATAATTAACTAAAATTTTTATCTACTTCTCTAATGTTGTTTCATAAATCCTGAGAACTGTAATGATTAAAATCACCTATAATGATGTGGACAGTGGACTTGGTGAGCTGAGTTCAAATTCTGGCTTAGACTGTGATGTTCACTTTCGCATTAATACCCTTAAGAAGGTGTAAATCTGTCTCTTCTCCTCCCAACTATGTGTTAAATAATGGTGTAGACTGTGCTTTCTAGCCCTGGGTGACAGCCAGTCTATAAGAGAAAACTCTGGGCTCCAAACTGTGGAGAAGACAACAATAAAACAGTCCCTAATCTTTACCAAAATTCATTGCAATTCATAGATAATAAAAAATCAGAAGAAGTGAGTTTTAGTAAACTGCTATTCGGTAGAAGCTAACCTGTAATGCATTGCCGTTAACCCCTTCATAGGTAGCACACTTAAGTCAATAGTCATTTGATAGCTTTTTTTTTTCTTTTTTTTTTTCAGGGATATCCCCACTCCATGTTATAATCATTAATTGCTTGCATTTAATCACTGGATATAAAATTAACACATTGGCTGCTAGAGGTCAATTACAAAATCTAACTTCAAATGCCAACTTTATGATAGGTAATAAGAATTTATGAGTTGATTTATAGCTCTAACTGAAGTATTAACATTGTTTTCACTCTAAAAGTATCACTGCAAATGAACTCATTGGTGACGGTTGTAGATGAAACTGTATCAGAAAATGACAAGTATGTGGTAATGGCTGGCAGTCACTGTGTTGTTATATATTTGCTTGGTTGTTCAAGTAACTAAACTATTTTATGTTCCATGAGATAATGTTGAAGTGTTTATCATTTTATGATCCTTTGTAGACAACGTCTTGTTTTTTTTTAAAAAAAGAAAATAAGTTATGAAATTTTAGCCTATTTATTCAGTTTGACAATTTCTGTATTTTAAATACTACCTCTTTCACATTGTGAATATGCATTTTACTCTTTCACTGCAGTGTTCCTCTGAAGGAATTCAAGACCTCCAATTCTGCAATCGAGTCCTTGTATCCTCATCGAGGAGGATTCTTCATTAGTGCCCGTGAGTTCACTTTTCAGTTACATTTGTGATTATAGTTCAGTGGTAGCATATTGGACCAAAGGGCCACTATGGCATGAAAGTGATGTGTTTATATATATATATATATATAGAGAGAGAGAGAGAGAGTACAGTAGAAAGTAAAAAAAAAAGCAAGCAAAATAAGTAAAGAAAAAAGGGAAGCAAAACAAGGAAAGAAAGAAAGTAAGAAATAAAGACAAATAAATAAGAAAGAAAAAACTTTTTTTTTTTTTAAGCATATCACCCCAAGCAAGGCTGGAGGCCACTATCACGCAAGGGGTTATAGAAGGGTTGGAGGAAGAGCAGATAGGAGTGGTAAAAGAGAGGATGTGGAGAAAGAGAAAGACAGTGGGTCGATCAAGGCAAGGGGGTTACAGAAGATTTGGAGCGAGAGCAGATAGGAATGAAAGGTGAAAGGATGTGGAGAAGGGAAGTGGATAGATCAAGGCAACTGGAGATGTCGATTGATGCTACACTTAAACCGTTGGAGATTGTATTTGTCAGGGAAACAGTAATAGGGAAGGGAGTTCCATAGGCGAGATGTGTGAGACATGAAGCTATTGGAGTAGAAGAGACGTCTACATCTAACAGTTTCAACGGTGTAGGGGTGGGAACGGGATGCCAGCCTCGTAGAACATTTAATTTCACGAGGCCTAGGGACAAGCGAAAGCAGTTCCTCGGAGCAATTACCATGAAAGTATTTGTAAAAAAGACAGAGCGAGGCAACATCGCGTCTGTGAGAGAGCGACTGCAGACGAGATGACGGATCAGGGTCAATCACATTGCATATCCGTCTCTGGATCTTATCAAGAACCCTGAGGCAAACAGCAGGGGCCCCAGACCATATATGGCAGCAATACTCCATGCAAGGGCGAATGGTCAAAAGTAAGTAAAGAAATAAATTTAAATTAGATTATCGATGGGTGTTACAAAACCAAGAAATCTCTCTGCTTCAAAGAATGTTTTTAAATATATGAGAGTGAGGGTACAGTAGGGAGTAGGATCTCACTATCCTCTGTTTCACTTTGCCATGCTACCCTGGTTTTCACTGTCATTCCAATCAATGAACCTCTTTTATATTCAAAACCAAAGTTACTTTACAAAATTTGTTTCAAATAAGTAAAATATAAACAAAAAGACATGTCATAAGGTTGCTATTATTATTATCATTATAATTTGGAACAGATCATGTGTTCAGGAAAGTATTGTGTCTCTAAGCTGACGGTAAGAATTGATATATGAACATCAGTAAATTGTCAACCAGCCGAAACATCTAAAAGTTAGAGTCCTTTCCGACTCATAATTATTTCTGAAGAAAAAAATAATAGTAATAATAACAGTAGTAGTAGTAGTAATAACAGTAGTGGTAGTAATAATTATAATAAAAATAAAAAATTTAAATCTCCTCAAAAGCATCAAAGTCTTGGATCATTAGATCCTGAGAGGGGAAAAAGAAAAATGTTTTTGCCTAAATTTATTTCATTTTTCCCTATTCATTTGTCATGTACTGTATTTTCTTATGCAAATACAGCACCCCATGTTTCAGAAACTAAATACAGAATAAATTATATCCCTAAGTATAATATGAGCCCATAGTACAATCATCTTTATATAAATTTCTTTTGGAAAGTTGTATCATATTATCCATTAAAATCACAATGTTGTGTCACACATATATTTAAGTAAAATATTTAATTTTTCATGATATTAAAGAATAAAAATGAACTGGATGTTAAGCCATTGCTTCTTTTCCTAATTTCCATTTCAAAACTTATTTTTGAATTTTCAGGGGAAAAGGGTTAACTAGATTGTTAGGGGAAGCTAAATTCCTTCCCCTAAAAAGGACAATAACTCAAAATATAATTGAGTTACTTCCCTTGTCTGTTAAGACGAGAGCACCACTTCTGAATTGAACATGGCAATCAGTTGACACATACATGGAATTCATTTTTTCGATCTATGCAATCTTTGCTGCTATTTATGTGTTAAAATACACTTGTCTTTTATTTTCATTGGTTTTTGTTTATGATTTTGAATTCTCTTGTATTTTTACAGATGATGGATCTTGTCACTATGTGAACAATCAATATGACTCATATTTGAGTTTGACTGGTCCTGATTGTGACCCTGTCTACCGTGTTGTCTGCAACAACAACTATATTTTCACAGCTTGTCGGGATGGACATATTCGAAAGTATCGCTTGAATATACCCTAAGCAAAAGCCATTCCTTGGGGCTTAGACAACACAAATGCAAAAAGAACTATTTTATTCTTGCCTGAAATATCAACTTCATTTTTATATAAATTAAAATTTAGCTTCTAACTCACGAAATATCTGGATTTTGTCTTTTTCTTTCTTTTTTTACTTTCTTCTGTGATTGTATTTTCTAAAGTTGAAATTTGGAATTGCTCCAAGTTTAACCTGTTACTAATTCACAAAAGGAGAGATAATTACTATTATTTAACCTTTATGTCTGAAAAAAATGTGTCAAAAAGACTGTTGTTCCCTTTGACACCACTATTACTGTAGTGTCGGGTATTTTATTATTATTATCTAGATGGGTAATAAATCTTTTTTCTCTAAATAAAAACCTCATCATAAAACAGTACTTATTATTTACAGTTAAACTAATATCCTCATCTTTGGTGTTATGATCAACATGTTTCAACCATTGTGCACACCAGCCTTCTTCAGGTGTTTGTCAATCCAAGTAACTACATTCAATCTATGGTGGGTAGGTTGTTTTCATTCCATTGTCCATGTCTAGGGATATCTTGCTTAATTGCCTCTTTAGTACTTCTCAGTTATTGCTTGTCTTGGTTTTGCTTAGTTTGAGTATATCCATATTACCTGGTCAAGGAATTGAACTCACAATTACTATGCCACCAAATTCAGTAGAACTAAGATTAATAATTGTGCAGTACTTAAAAGAAAACAAAATATCCCATTTACCCTCATAGATTGAATAAAGGGTTCGGTTTTAAATTTCTTGACACCTCAATAAGACTGGACAACACAACATCCAAAACGTGTGATAGTAACAACAATAATGATGATGATGATATTAGTCTGACTGTAAATAATGATAATTCCTCACCCACAAATTCCGACAGAAAGGCAATACTTAGTATACAAGTGTAGAATACAATCACTACTGAGTTTATTTTTCCTTGTACTTGATGAAATCAGCTTTGTGTGTCATTGTCGAGCATTTAAAATTAACTTTGTTCTTTTGACTAAAAATTGGATCTGTAATAAAAGGAAAAAACAAAACTTCAAGGACAACAAATATGTTCATTTATTTTTTTTTTTTTAATTTATTAAAAATTTATTTCTGAAATGTTTTATTGTAAAATCACAAGTTATGAACACCCCTTTCAGCAGTTTCTTGGAGTGACAAGACTCCACTGATTTTATTGGCACAATCAAAATTTTAAAAGTTCCCATCATAGTTTTAAAGAAAAAAATCTTAAGACAGAAATATTATAATACACACACATTGATTTAAATTCTAATTCTTACCTTGTATTGAATAACTTGGAATTTGAAATAATACACTTTATGACAAATATAGACTTTCATACCTGCAAAAAATGGAATGTCAAAAGGGCAGTTTTTCCATTGACATTTTTTTTATTTTTAATAAACATTGTCAGAGTGAATCTTTGACAGTGTTTATTCTTTTAAAAAACGATGATTAGAATTTTAATAAAACCTAAACATGAAAGTGAATTTATACATTTTCTTTGAGAATTAACAACAAAAATAATCTATTTATTTATTATATTGAATAATTAGAATTGTTGACAAAAATTTGCTAATTGCCAATTGATTCAAACTTTATAAAATGGTAAATAATAAGGATTTTATTATAGTTTGCATATTTTAATAATTTACTAAATGTTTATAAATTTATGAATAAAAAATTGTTGCATATTTTTTTATAAATTGGTAAATGATAAATATTGCAATGCATTAATGTTAACTCTTAATACAATTGGATTAGGTTTTAGAATGTAAATATAAAATTATTCTTGTAAATAAACAATCTAATAAATAAAGTGTTTAATATTTTTGTTGTAAATTCTCAAGAAAAAAATGTATAAATTCACTTTTATCATATCAAGGTTTTTTTACAATTCTAATCATTGCTTTTTAAAACGAACATTGCTGAGGGGTAGTTAAAATAAAAGCAGTGTCTTTGGGAAAAAACGTCCTTTTGACATTCTGTTCTTTGGAAGGCAAGAAAGTCCATGTTTACCCACTTTATTTGAGGAACTAAAATCACAAAAAATATAAAGCTTCAAAAATGTAGAATGAAAAATGGATTTTAATGAATGAAAAATGAAAAGCATTTGGCAGTTGTAAATTGGAAAGAAATGATTTTTTAAAAATTTTATCTTGCATACTTTGTAATAATGTAAATTGGAAAGATTCACTAAAGAAAAATCTTGACAACAGAGATGGAAATAAAAGCAAGGAAGAAAAGACATGAAAATTGAACTGAATTGTTCTGAGAAAGATAAACTGTCAAAATGGAAAAATCTTGTGTAAGAAAAAAAAAAAATTCCTAAGTCCAGCATTAAGCAATATTACAGAAAAAAAAAACAGATTTAATAGGAACATTTCTTATTTTTCATCTGATATTACAACTAAATTGATTGGAAGACATATTTTATAAATAGGAACTCGTACATATTCTTATACACTAACTGAAGAAAAGATATTCCAAAGTTAACACTGATAATCTTGTGGCCAATTAAAATAGGCATTACTGAGGTTGACTGGTTTTGTAAAAGGGGAAAAATTAGCAGGTGGGGAATAATTTTTGTATCTTAGCATTTATTAGACCTTCAATGTTGATGGGGGGGGGATCAAGTTGACACTGTATTTATATCTTCCCTTTTAAAATGGGTAAGTCGTTGATTTGGGATGCGACCTGTGCGGATACATTTTCGGCCGGTAATTTGATCAGGTCCGCGGTTGAGCCGGGGTTCGTCGCCCGAGACGCAGAGATAAAAAAAATAGCTAAATATTCTTCTCTTGCTGATAGATTTTTTTTACTCCTGTGGCAGTGGAGACTTCAGGGGTTATTGGCCCTCGTTCGATGGCGTTCCTTCGGAGGATTGGCACGATTGCGTCTCGATTAGGTAACGAGCCTCACGAAACGGAGTGGCTCTTGCAGCGTGTCTCACTGGCGACAGTTCAAGGTAATGCTTTCTCCATCATACCGGCTGGCAGAGGATAGAAAAAAAATTGTTTATAGTTACGTTGTTCTGGAATTGTCATCATTGGTCGACTGAACTTGCTTTGTTTCAATGACTTTTGTTTTGTTATTATTAGTTACTTAGTTCAATAAATTGTTAGAATACTAAAAAAAAAAAAAAAAAATCTGAGAAATATTCTCCAAGAACTTTTTTCCATATTTTTTGCAAGTGGGCCACTCAAACTCAGTGGAGTCTAAAGATAATTAGAAACTTCACCATAAAAGATATTAAAATCAGTCAGTCATTGTCATTGATCAAAATGAAAAGGGCAGTATTTATTTTTTTATAATTTATTTATTAATATTATTTTTCAGATTATACCCAATGTATCAGTTTTTTTCCTTGATGATTATTGAGGTAAAATTTCTTCAATGTAGCCAATCTCCAAATGGGCAGAAAAAAAAGAAAGAGATTTAGTGAAAGTAAGACAGTAAGAAAGAGTGTAGGAAAGTTAGTAATTATCAATGTCCTTCATAAAGAAAAGACTTTAGTGTTAAAACAATAATGCTTTAGAAAGTAAGAAGTGTGTTTATGAGTAATTCTGGGAAAATATCAAAAAGAATGTTTGGTACAGATGAAGAAAAGTAACAGAATATTTAAGACTGAGAAATACACCATTTTTTTTTTTATTATTTTGATGAGTTAAATTGTTAAACATTGTTTTCAGAAATTGAAAAAGATTTTCTTACAAAGTCTCTTCCACAATATCAGCAATGAAAAAAGATAAAACAGTTTTTAAAGCTTTGGGATCTTTACAAACATTTTACAATCTCAGATCACTTGTTTGTTTTTTTTCTATTTAAAACATTCAGAAACAATTCAAAAACAGTTTCATACAGTATTTTTGTTTTAGATGAGATCATTTATGTTTATTTTATGTCATTACTATCTACAAAATTAATTTTAATCAACAATGTTACTTAGGCTTATATACTGGTAGGCTGACACATCACCTAAAAAAAATGTTTTCATTGTTAAAAAATAGCAACTTCGATTACTGATCAAAATAAAATACAAATTCCAATAAATAAAAAAATTCTGTGCAGATAAAATTTTCAATACTAGGGAAAAGAAAAATATTTGAAGTTTGTGAGTAGAAGTTAGAGAATTTTGACAATGAAAACATTGCTATGTAAATTCTTGGGCATAAAATAATGAATTCTTATGTTTAAACATGTAACTATTAAAAATGAAATGAATAATGACCCATTGTTTTTATTCACATCTATTTCTAACAGCCAGGAAACTCAAAATTATATAGAAGACAACAAATTGTATGTTTTAATAAATTACTGACTATAAAAATGGTTGAGAATATAGAGGTTTACTTAAAGGATCATATTCAACTTTTAGTTACCTTACAGAATCAGCTGCTTAACATATATATATATATATATATATATATATATTTGTGTATAGGCAGCAATCCTTCTTTTAAGCACATTTCATTAAAAACGACTGACAAGGTGCTTTTATTTAGTTTTTTATATAATTTCTCGTGCGATCTAATAGAGACACTATTCGGAATATACTTGTCGACAACACTAATATAATAGCATCATCCACATGCAAAAAAAGGCTAAAAATAATGGAAGCCTTACTAATAAAAATAAACAAACCAACACTTAATAATATTAACTTTGAACATGGACATAATATCTTGACCGTGTTTTGAAACAAAAAAATGAATCACTTTATAAACATACATATAACAAACTATTTCTATTTCTAATTCTAACAGTTGAAATATAATCCTTGAAAATGGCTAAATGTATAGCCGAAAGCGCTCGGATAAAAAGAACATTCGGACAGTTTTTATATAATTTATCCTCTGAAAAGAAAAACTTTATTAGATCGCACAAGAAATTATATAAAAAACTAAATAAAAGCACCTTGTCAGTCGTTTTTAATGAAATATATATATATATATATATATATATATATATTGTTAAAATATAAGTAAAAATGTTTCATAATATTTGAATCACACGTTCAGACCTTCAACAATAATGGTTGCATTGATTTTGAAGAAATCTATTTTATATGAAATAGATTTTCAAATTGTATAATTTGATGTATATTATTTGCTAGTATTAATAGCTAACATTTTTATTTTAATTCTAAACATATATATTAGTTATGGGATGATTAATCAGAATCAAGAATCAGAAATATCAGAACTTTTTGGGGTATCAGAATTGGAGAATTTTTAACCTAATTTCTGATTCCAAAAAAAATGATTCTTTGAATTTTTTTGTTTAAAATTTAATTTTCCTTTCCTGGTAGTAATGTTAAAAAGATATAAATATTTATTGATTTTAAACTATCCGTAAAACTAAAATCTATAAATCATAACATGTAAGTCAAGTATGACATAAAGAAAAATGAAATGTGCAAGTTTCTACTCAGTTTTCGAACTTTCCATAAAATTTGCTAGTTTCAGTTCAAAATAAAAATTTTATTTTTAATTTCTTTTTAAACATTGTTAATTCACCCATTTAATATAATAGATTATTAATTTAATAATTAAAATTATGTAATATAAACACAAAATGAATTCATGTTGTTCTGCTGGGCTCTCTTAAGACAATTTTTATTATTTTTTTTAATTTATAAAAGAGAGAAAAAAATGTTAATATGGAATTACCACCAATGTCATATATGATTTCTTCACATAAAAAATTGACTGTGTCACAAATTGTCTTCATGGTGAGACAGTTAAATTATAACAATTTATTTTTATAATAGTTTTAATCCATAAAATCATTTTTTAGTCTTGGTTTGAAAAGAGTTATTTTTGTTTGTATGTAAACAAATATAAATATTCTTTTCAATAACCAAAACTTAAAAAAGTAAACATGCTTTTCATGAAACATAAGTTTGTTTCTATGAAATTCATGTATTTCTTAAAATTTTATAGCTTTTAAAACAGATTTTCATCTTTATTTACTTTAAAATAATAAACAAAATTTTATTTGAAGTTTCTTGAAAAAAAGCTTTTCACACAAAAGTTTGTATTAAAAAACCCAAAATTTAATTTCCATCAAAAATTATATTTAATTTTATTTTACTAATATTTTTCTTTGGCATAATTGAACTTTCCTGTGTTAAATTATTATGGCATTTAAAATATTTTGATTTTTTTTTCATTCATTCCTCTTTGGAGTCAAATGAGAAGTAAGTTTTATAAGTAGAAATGTATAAAAAAAAGTTAAAAAAGAGTATTTTTATCCCATTTTTATCTGGTATGATTAAACTATAGTTTTTTTTCCACTTTTAACATGATTTGTTTTAATATTTTTAAAATAAAACTAATAAAATTTCATCTTCTAATAATCTAATAAATAACCTAAAAAAATCAATCCCATGCAAAAAAAAAGTACACATTTACAGTTGTTCTCATCATGATGAAGATCTTAAACTTATTTTTATTTTAATGCTTTATAACAAATGAATCTCATACCTTATAAAATGATCAAGTGGGATATCAGTGTTATTTAGCATTCAACTTCCTAATATTTTTTTTAATTTCTTGTAAAATGTGCTAAAATTGCTTATATCTCTTTAAAAAAAAATCAGGGGATCTGTTTTTACTGTGTTGTTGCACTTTTACTCTTTTTTTTCTTTTAACACAAATAAAATATTTTTTTTGGTTCTTGAAATTATAAAAAAATTTATTTGTGAGAAATTTATTTTAGACAGTAAAACTTATTAGTGTTTAAATTTTTAGATAAGATTGAAGAATATTATTTATTTTTTAAGTTGCTGTGATAATTCCTATTTAATTCTTATTAAATGTCTGTAAGCAAATTTAAAATTTGTATTTATTTTTATTCACTGTCCTGCAGGATTAGGTACTCCTTAAAACTTATCAAAATATATGCATGATGATGGCTTTTTGCTTAGAGTATTATTGTTGTAATATTATATATATATTAGGGTGCCTCTTATTTTTTAAGTGCATGCTGAAATTGAATTGTCACCTCTAAATTTGTTCCATTCATTGAAAAATGCCACATATAAAATTTTAAGGAGATTGTATAATATTTAGAGGGCACCATTGCTTGTTAAAACTTAAAAGGTGGAGAATAAAAAAAGAAAAAAAGACCTTTTTTTTATTTTACAGTTTATGGCAAACCATTATTAATTGAATCTTTGCAAATTATACACATTAGAAAACTAGAAACATTTGTTTAACTAACAGTGAAAATTTTAAATTTTAACTGATGTTTATTATTTTCAGACCCCAATTATGCCAAGCAGGAAAAGAAATATGTCAACTGTAACTAGGTACTTAAGCGATTTACATAAAGAAATTGTTCTCTTTATTGTTTAAACTCTTACCCATTTTTTTAAATAAAAAAGATATCTAACTTTATTTTCATAAGCTTTTGTATTCATTTTTCTACTAAATGTTTTATTAATAAATGTACTTTGGTCATTAAGTTTACCAAACCAACTGTAGGGCCTGAAAATAATGAATTTTAATTATTGTAGGAATTGAGATTGGGAATCGTATCAGAAGTGAAAATTTAGAACAGTATCAGGAATTGTACTGGAATTGGTAAAAATATTGGTATCGTCACTAATATATATAATATATCACTAATATATATATATATATATATATATATATATAATATTATATTCTCTGTCTTAAGTGCCTGAGTTTTGAGATGGAAATCCTACAAAATGGGTAGAAAATAAATGAAAGAAATTGTTTTTATACAAGCGTTCTCCATGTTGACAGTATGTAATAAATTTGGGTATGTAATCCCAACAGTTAGAAATTATTGACATTTGGAAAAATGTTCTTGAAAGTATTTTTCGAAAATAATATCCGATAATGCATTTATTTATAAAAAAAATGTGTTGTATGTGTATGCATTTGTGTGTGTTTAAAATAATTAAATCTTATATTATTTTTCCCAAGTTGGTATTGTTTGAGACTAAAAAGTGAAAGAAAATGAGTGAAAAAAAAAAAAAATAATAATATATATATATATATATATATATATATATATATATATATATATATATATATATATATGCGTGTGTGTGTGTGTGTGTGTGAGTCAGAGTCCAATGTTTACAATCACTTAAAACCTTCAAAAATGTTTAAAATCCTGATCTTTACAAATTCTTTAGCAATTATGGTTAATTGTGATAACAAATGACCATGAAATGTTGGAAGTTTGATTTTAAACTTTGATCTATATTTGATATTATATCCTTGATATTGAGCATTGTTAAAAAAAAAGCAATTTGT
>OZ038486.1:126117904-126262904 GCA_964036315.1 Acanthosepion esculentum | reverse complement strand
GGATTGTTCTTATTCCACTATGTCTAACAATATGTCTTCTTTTTATTACTGCTCAGTTATTGCCTTTCCTGTTCCCACTGAGTCTTTGTCTTTACTACCCAGCCTAGGGATTGAACTCACAATTGCTATGTCACCAATAACCTAGAGGATTAAACTGTGGGTTTGTGAATTCAATCCTTCGACCAGATAGACTCAGACTCAATGGGAACAGAATTAGCAGTACCAAAGGTTACCCTGATTGCCAGACACTTGAAGAAGGCCAGAGAGCACAATAACCAAAATGTGTTAATAAAATAAGAACCACAATAATAATGAAAAGATCAGTTTGATTGCAGATAAAGAATGAAGTTATTAGAGAAAATGTGGTTCCTTTTTGTCAAAAATAATTGAATTTTAATGAACTCTCATAAAAGAATGAATTAAAATAGCTTTTCTCCTGCTAATATAATTTTTTCAGTAACATTGTACCAGTTGGCTTCATGACATCCACTTACATGCAAATACCTTTGGGAAAGGTATGAATCCACTTAGTCCCCCAGCTATGGGATAAATAGTATGATGTGTATCTAGAAAAATCATTGTTATTCTCAAAAATTGCTAATGCAATCTTTACTCCCCCTAAAATATGGATTATTTTTACAATCCAAAAAATGTTTCAGCTTTAAATAACCCACAAATGGGTTGATAAACCATAAAAAACAAATCAATTAATCAATCAATAACATTGTAAAGTTGTTGCGGCCCTGATATAGCTCCGCTCTCTTCAGCCCATGTGTGTATGTTTTTTCTTTTTAATTCAACATCGTTCTTTTCATAGACTGGTTACCCTACCAAGGATAAAGGGCCCTCTTATTTCACTCATACTTATTCCATTTTATGCATTGATAACCATTATGCCAATTGCCCCTCTTTGGCAATAATAATCATAATAGTCATGATAAATTTGGTGGTAATGGCCATTGTAAAATCAGTGGTAATGGTCATGGTAAAACCAGTGGTAATGGTCATGGTAAAATCAATGATAACTGTCATGGTAAAATTGGCCATTTCCATGCAAGAAACATTCATCATTCATTGACTGAACACTTATTGTTAATATCAGTTGAAAATTATGATTTTTTTAAATTAAAATTTTCAGGAAATTAAACTTCTCATGTGCACTAAATGTTATAGTTCTTTCTAATATTGATGGGTGTTTCCATCCAAGCCTTTTGTCTAAGATAACCAAAACAGGTCTTAAACTTTGTAACTTGTTTGAGATTAAGTGATTGGTTGATTTGTTTTTTATGATTTATCAAACTTTTGTAGGTTATTTAAAGCCAAAACATATTTTGTGATTGTAAGAATAATTCTTGAGGAATAACAATAATTTTTCCAAATGCAAGTGCTACTATTTAACCCATAACTGGGTGGAGGAGGAAATGGATTCATACCTTTACCTGTATTTGAACATAAAGGAATATAACAAATTTGACTACAATTTGAACTCGATTTTCCAATTTCTCATTACAAGCCACTATCCATTGCACCACCCACACATCCACTGAGACTAAGTGAAATTTTATTTTATTTATTATTTTTATTTATTTTCATTTTTCTGTGACACTGAGATCTCCAGAGATTGTTCAAACAAAAAAAGAGAAAGAAAGAAAGAAGAGAGAGTCTACTAAATGGATGGTAATTGCTGAAATTCGCAAGAAGATGGATTGAAAAGTTGAGAAAAAATTAAAATGAAATATGTTAAAAAACCATGTTTTGAAATAATTCCAAGGAGAATCAAACCCAAATTTAACTAGACGGAATTCAGTAAGATTGAGCAAAACCAAGAATACCTGTCCTTCCCCACTTCCCACTGATAAGAAAGAGATCATTAAGGTATCCACAAAGATGTCAGATAAAATGAAAACATATGTTGTTAATAAAGAGACCAGAGTGGTCACTGAAATAAATAACATTCATGATTCCTCTGGTCAAAAAGGGCCAGGAAAAAACATTTGTTTTGAATCAGGTACCCAGAAGAGAAGTATCTTCACAACTTGGCATGTTTGTCATTATAATTTTTGTGACATTCGTCCAGAGAAAAATTTTTATATCCAAACATAGGGCATAGACAGGGAAAAGATAAACTTTCATTTTAAGGTGAGTATAAATAATTTTTCTTTCTTTTTCCAATTCTTTAGTGATCTGGTCAATCAAGAAATCACAGCCTGGGGGAAACTGATAAAGAAGGATTAATGACTGAAAATCCCTTTTGTTTTCACTGCACCATCTGGAAGTTGGATTTGTGAGGTTAGCTGCTGAGAAAGTAGGAGAAGGAAGAGATGGAAAAGAGAGATTAGCATCACCTATATGGAACTATGGTGCGAGGGGAGGCATGAAGGGAGAGGGAGTTGGAGTTAAGAGGTGGCTTGATTCCTCTGACCACTCTCAAAAGGAGGGAGCTGGACAACCCCAAATTTGGAAAACCACTTGAGTAAATGTATTTTTATATATGGAAATTCAGAAAAGGTTGATGCTTAGGGTAGAAGACAACCAAACCCAAACCTTAATCAACCCCACCCCTGTCAGATGCAGAACTCTATATAAGCTGGAGATTTTAGACATCTGAGACACACACACAGAGAGTCCCCACACTACTTGTTATGGTAATTTACCCATGCACGCATGGACTGCCTTTTGGAGAGGGAAGTTTCCAGCAGTCAGCTCTGACAGTCGGACCAAACATTCTTTCTTGTTACACTCTCGTTTGTATATGTTTGTATTACTGTTTCTGTTAATATATTTGTTTTAATCAATTTCTCTCTTTGTGTCTTTATTTCTGGCCCTAACAAGGCCACAACACTACTACTACTGGAATCCACATCATTTACCGAGACCTCCTGACCAAGACCTTGTGCTGGCTCTGAAGACCAGAACTTAGAAATTTAAGTTACTAATAAAATAAGCTGCAGACTCTGAAAGGGATCCCAGTGTCATTTGATTATAAGAGCAAGTGAAAAGGATTAAAACCGTTGTATGAAACAAATCATATATAAACCAAATCATTGTTACATTTTTAACCCCAGTTAATTATTTATTCCAAAGGATTCTTTATTTTGTGTGTGTGTAGCTCCAGCTGTCAGACCCGTCATCACTTCAGTCTGCTTCATCAGCAATCTTCTCACCTTCTGAGATCAAAAACACAACATGGCAGAGGAGTGAATGGTTGTGAACCGACAAACACCAGCTAAGTTGAGTGGAACAATGCCACCATCACAATACTGGTGACAAAACAAGTCATGCGCTAACAAGTGAAAAGTCAGCTAAATGGTAACAACAGCAGTCTGAAGCAACTTGAGGAACGACAGCAGTGTAACATTATTGGTTACCGCTGATTGGGATCGACAAGGGTTACATTTCAATGAATACATAATTTTGGTAATAGTGGTGGAGTTTTGTTCAAACAAAGTAAATTGATAGGACTCTAAGCATAAGAAATAAAATAAGAAAAGTTTTGCCATCAATATTATTATTACTAGTTTGGTACCTGTCACTTTTCTGACAGCAAAATGATCAAATTTCAAAACTAATTTGTTTGTCCATTTAAAATACTACTTTTATTACAAAATTTATTCTGCTTCAATAAAGGAGTCAAAAAAATTGACTTCAAAGAGCCATGCAGTTTTATTATAACATTCTGAAGAAGTAAAATTTTAGCCCCTTCTGGACAGATATGAAAGTCATTTTCTGCTGTTTATAAGTGAATTTTATGTCAGTGTTTTATTCAAATAATTTTGCGATTCTGGTGAGTTCTAAAAGATATGTTTATGTTATATTTCATGCTAATAGGAATATATACTTGAAAAACAAGGGGATAAAATAAAGGTTTATTATAAAATACCAGTACAATAAGAATAAAGGTAACAGTTACGCACAAGGTCGTCGCAAGTCAATCCAGTAGTGAGTTCTACTATTGGAAGGTCAGTATTTACTATACGAGGGTAGATGTGGCACAAAGCCGAGTTTAACGTGGGACATCCAAGCCTGTAGGCTTGGCCAAAAATTCCCATAAAACCTGCATAAATGGGTTCGGGTCTGTCTACCTCCCCAGACAAGGCATAGCCTCATCCGGGTTCCTCGCAGAGCGTTCAACAGCATAGCTGGTACAGATCCCAGCTAGGATATCTAGCTACACCACCATGAGGGTTGCATGTGGCACAAGGCTGGGTTTAATGTGGGTTTTCCGAGCCCCTGAGGCTCGGCCAAAAATATTCCCTATTGGAACCCGTAAAAACGGGTTCAGGAACAGTCTACCTCCTCGTCCAGGTACCTCTCTGTCTGAAGGTAAAGAGTTCAACTGTTTAGCTAGAACAGGTTGCAGCTAACCTCTGTAGTCTGTTGACTTACAGATACTTATAAGTAGTTACTACCTATAGTGTAGTCACTCATGGGGGTGACAGGTTATTCCATTACATCAGTTTATAACATAAATCACAAAAAATAATTTAATCTTAATAAGTTAATAAAATGTTTCATTAAGTTAGGTCGATTTGACAATCAAGGGAGACAATTATTCTTGGACATTTCCCATGTCACCAGATTTGTGGTTATTAGAGTATTTAAATTACAAAAAAATTCTGAATAAATAACCAAATGTTAAAAATACTTTTAAAAATCTGAATTTAATTTTAACAATCAACAGACATTAAATATTTCATAATTTTTCAAAAATTTGAATGGATGAATAGAATTAATTAAGAAAAAGGTAAACGTGAAATTATTTGCAAGAAAACTTTTCTCACAAATGAAGTTGTTGGAAGATTCAATGATTTAATTTTGTCTAAGATTTCCTGTTTATTTAGTTTTTACGGCTGTTTTTTGTAGTTTTTAACTTATTTATTCAAAATAAAACGTCAAAGTCTATGAAATAGAACACAGGATGAGTTATTTAATAATAATAACAATAATACATTTGTGGGATTATTCCACTTAGGAATTTTTGCCTAACATCTGCTTGATGGTATTGTTAAAAAACAGTTTAAAAAACAAGGGTACAAAATCTCTCTTTCTTTATCTACAGGATACTATAGAGACAATATGTCTAGTTACCCCATTGCAAGACTTCTTAGTCCCCGGCAAAGTATATAACTCATAAAATACAAGGAAATAAATCTATTCACCAATTAATATAATGGCATGGTAATCCAAGTATGCCTATCTGTTAGAGTGGTTAGCAAATCCCTGTTGTAGACGTATGTTGGTATCATCTCCCCAGGCTTATAGCATCAAGAAATTACCTTCCTGACAAATCGATCATGGTGAGATTTGAACCCGGGTCTTATGGTTAGAAAGCAAATGCTCTAACCACTCAGCCATGTGTCTATACAGTTTGATAATGATTTATTCATTTATTTTCTATGGCTTATCAACCCTTTGCAGGTTATTTAAAGCCAGAAAATATTTTTACCTTGTAAGAATTTCATTTTTAGATAATAATGGTTTAGCGATACAAATCTTACTAATTAACCAATAGCTGGGGGGAGAAGAATTGGATTCATGCCTTTCCCAAGGATATTTGCATGTAAGTGAATATAACAAACCCAACAGGAATTGGAACTTTACTTTCTGATTAACAGCACCCACACATGTGAGCTTACAGCACCTGGCATTCCCAAGTGGTCACCCATCTGGGTATTGACCAGGTTTGATGTTGTTTAAATTCAATGATTGTACAGGAACCAATGTTTCAACATGATGAGGCCATAAGCCTCTAAGCTACTACCACAAAACAGAAAATTGTTACATACTAAATAGCACATTTGTAATTTGCATAAATACATATTGCTAAATAAAATTCCACAACTGGGCATCATGCTCATTATAAGAATTGTGTTACAGCTGAACCTTTTTGGAATTATTGTAAAGATGTCAAAAAATAAAAAAAATAACTTGATATTTGTCTTTGTAAAATTTAGGAACAGCGCTTTTTAATTTTAATTTTATTTTAATTTTATTTTACAATTTTCTTTTACATTTTTAATTTTTGTTTAAATGAGTATCTCTTCAATTAGCATCAAACTGCAACTTGAAAATTCTAGTCATCAATAAATGGATGAAGTAGGGAAAGAAAGTAGAATGCAAAGCTCTTGAAATGTTATGTGTCTTTGGTAAGAGTTGCAGGAAAGAAAATTGAATTCCGATCGTGTTGATTTCTTACATTGAATTTCTGAAAATTCAATCTCATGCTATATGGAAATTTCTTAAAAGGAATCTAATGTCATAGGAATTGTATTACTCAATGTTAACTGATGATGACAGGAGAATGTATAGAGAACAAACCGAGAACAATGAAAATAAATCTCCCCAAAATTAAAAATATAAAGTTATCTCAACCCTACAAATAGCGAAGAAAGATGAACGATCAGTTTTGTAGTAGAATAACATGAACGTTGACTCATCACCACGATTCATCCATGCATTGAATATTGGTCTAGTGCTTCTGCTATGTATTTAGGTATTCTTGCTAAAATGCAAAGAAGAATCTGCAATGTTATTGGTTCTAATCTGACATCTCAGCTTCAATTACTTTCCCACTCCTATAACGTTGCTTTTTCTATAAATATTTTCATGCTAATTGTTCTGACAAATTTTTCCTCTATGGTAAATATTGTAAATATTTATTGGAGTTTCATTTTTAAATATTGTTATTTCATTCCCCCCCCCCACCATAACAATTTGTACATATGGGGACTATTTAGGACTTCATAGAGACTTGAGGTATTATGGTGAATATAGTAAGAATGGTAAGTAAGAATGTGTTATTTTGATATAAGGAATACTGTTGTATGTTTCGGTCAGTAATCGTGGCTAGCTAAGTTTAATATAAGACAGATTAAAGACCAGCTTTCCACTGTCCCTACTTTTGACCTTGTGCCACATTTTTATATTTGCAAAATAAATATTACTTTCCTCTATGGTACCAAGACTTTATGAATTTAAGTGCATTACTAGATTGGTGGCAAGGTCTCATTATTTTACAGTTGAAATGGCTAGATGTAACCATAAGTTCTATGCTAACAGTTTCTTCTATCGCACTTCTTGCTTGTGGAACTCTCTTCCAGCTTCTTGCTTCTCAGTTAACATTGAACTTCAAAAATTTAAATGCAATGTCAATCATTGTCTTCTGCCTTCTTAATTCCTGTTCTTTTATTGTTGTTGTCTTAATAATGTTTTCTTTTTCTTATATTCTCTCATGTTCAGTAACCCCTTGTGTCTTAGTGGCTTTATTGCCTTGCTTGGAGTGGAATGATTAATGAAAAAAATATTGCATGCATGTTTCAAAAATGAAAGTCTACATGTGCATGCATACACACAAAAATTTATTTGCATCTTTAAAAATAATATTTGCTATTACTTAAACACCCTGATTTTTATAACTTGTTGCAAGCAGTACTGACAAAATGATCCGAGATCATTCATTTTAACTATTTTTGTGCAAATTCTTCCAGAAAAGGCATGAATTAAAACTATCCTACCTCAAAAGCCTAACCGACTATAAATTTACATTATATACATTCCAGCTCTGGTTCTTTTATTATATTGTCTTGTCACTTATCACTAATAAACATGGATAGATAATTACAATAAGCTATACAATCTTCCCTGTGATTATTACCTAGGTGTAACACCAGATTTGATCAAAATGTTGCATTTTTTGTAAATATGTATCATTTTTAAAATATTACCTGCCACTGAAAATTTATCTGATTTTATTTACCTGACCACCCCCACAAAGTTAATATGGTCCACAAGGTCGTTTTTTATGTGGGGTACATGCATAGAGGCCAAGGATAAGAATTGCTCAGTCCCTGTGACCATTGTCAGCTGGTATTGATATTTCACTGACCCTATCTATCTTAGTGCAATGTGAAAAGTGTTGCTGCAGAGTTGGAATTCCTGGGACCAGGTGTCTTCTCCCTCGTGAAATGAAGAGGACAGGTATTACGCTATATAATGCCAGGACCAAAAAAAGAAATGGTGTGAAGGATTTTTAATCAGCACCAAATGAGGTAAAGGATATTAAAATAAAACGTTTCTATTTGAAATTTTTAAAGAGCTCTTTAATACACATAAAAATTAATTTTTTCTTTATTTATCTATTTACAGCACTGTTTCATACTTAGTTACTTTTCAAAATGGGTGGCTGCTTTTAATAGTATTCTTGAGATTTGTTGTTTTTTTTCATATTTTTTTATTTCAAACTGTCAACATGCTGATTTATTCCTTAAAAAACATGAAAAGGACAGTAGACCTCGGGAATGCTATTAAAAACAACCATCCATTTTGAAAAATTGCTAAGTATGAAATAAAACAAAAAAATGATATGTATGAAAAATTATATATATATATCCAGGGGTGCCAGCCTAAATTACCAGGAACTGGTTCTATAAAGGCAGGTAATCTTTAGGAACCTATTCCGCTTATTTTCTTTTCAATCTGAGAATGGAAACAAATCACTTTATAGTATCAAAAAGAATTAAAACATTTTGATAATTTAATAGAAACCATTTATTTATTAAGATATTTCCAGATTGAAATTCTGTTCTCATCATATTTCTTTTCAGAAGTATGATGCTTTTTGACTCTAGTATCATCAGCTGTGTTAGGGTTTCTAAGCCACATTCAGACTGAATCGCTGCTGTCCCAAAGATCCAATGAAAAACCTATCAAGTTTATGACTAAAAGATTTGCCACATTTTTAACTTCAAAACAGTATGGGGCATGTATCTATTAGAATTTCACTAGGCATGTGCACGAGCATAACGTAACTATCATTTTACCTAGACCCTCAGCTATTAATATATAATATTGTTTTCAGATAATCCAACAACCTGTTCGTTAAGCTTTTATAATTTTAAGAATCAGTTCATGAGAATAGATATATACAGTAGTGGCATCCTACTGGTGCAAACCAATAGGATGCTACCACTGTATATATCTATATATAATGCATGCATTTTCTTTCAAACTCAGAAAATGGATGATAACAATCCCTTTCTGTTAGCTGAATGGAAGAAGAAATTTATTTTTAATGAGAAAATTATTAAAAATTTTATAATTGAAAAAAATAATGATGAAGAAAAAGAATTTTTGTGACTATTTTCTGAAGTATCTATAAAGGGAATATGGATTATATAAATGAAAAATACTTTAGAAATTAACTTCTGGTTCTTTGTTCAGAGAAACCACTCTGAAATTCCTATGTAGACAATAAATAGCTTAACTTTTTAAACCTGTGTATGTATCTTAAATTCTAACATTATATCCACAAGAACTTTGTTGGAAGATGCTAACTTCAGCACAAGGTCAGATTAAGGAATTTTGACAAGATTTAATAATATTCAATTTCTGCATTTAATATTGAATAATATTGGTCAATTTCCATATTACTGTTAATATATATATTTTTTGTTGTTTTTGTTGTTAACTATAAAATAAATGATGCAAGTTTTGTGTACTAGTCAGTAGTTTAGTCAAATGTCTATTATCTACCTACTATTGACTTTAATTTGCTGCATTTAAAAAAAAAATTAATCCAAGTAGTCAACATTCCTCTTCTGATATAAATAATTTTAAATCACTTTATTTTATTTTTTTTTTAGTTTGTGCACAAGGGTTTGTGGGGATGCATGAAGAGACATAATCATGTGACCAATTCGTTGGTTTCCATCGTTGCTGAGCTGATTGTGCTTCGACGAAAGGCATTGTCTTCTGCAGCAATTTGTGGTGAATTCACCATCAGTTGTGAGACGGCATTACCAAATACAAAATATCCAAGTGTTGTGCCTGTAATGATAAATAGAGCAGATGTCATTCTCGATTTAAAAAAATGTATGAATTTATAATATAAAAATTTAGTAATGTTTTGTGGAGTTGGAATTCCTGGGACCAGGCATCTTCTCCCTTGTAAAATGATCAGATAGCATTCTGGATTTTTAAAAAATCTATGGGACTATAATATATAAACTTATTAATGTTTTGTGGGTGCATGGTGGTGTAATGAATAGTGACTCAGGATTAGAAATTGGAGAGTCAAGTTCAAATTCCAGCCGAGTATGTTACATTCACTTATTCACAAATACTCTTGAGAAAGGTATTAATCCATCTCTTCTCCCTCCAGATATGAGTAAATAGCAAGACAGACTGGGCCCAATAGTCTTGGTTGGTAACCAGTCTAGAAGAAGAAAAATTCTGAATTCAAACCAGCCTGAAGAGGTTTAGGCTTTATCAGGCATTCTTGCCCAAGACACACCACTGCTTCTATGGCTACAATACATGTGCTGCTTGTTCCTATATGGTTGAGGGACTTGTGATTGTGATCATGAATGTTTTTATATGAAATGTGTGTGTAGCACAAATGCTATTTGAGCAAACAGTAGAATTGATGAGCTGGATTCAAATGTCAAGCTAGTGTGTTGCATTCACTTTCACACAAATGCCCTTAGGAAAGACAAGGATCCATCTCTTCCCTCTGCCACCAACTATGTGTTAAATAGTATTGCAGACTGGATGTCAACGAGTCTGAGAGAAGAAAAACTTTCAATTGAAAACTATGAAGAATGCAACTACTTCACTATCTTTCCTAATAAGTCATGGCAATTCACAGGTAATAAAGAAAATGAAACTGTGGTGATCCATGCTCTGAAGGAATATGGCATTTTCAAAAAAAGGTTTTTATTTATTTATTTTTTCACTATGATGGCATAGTTGGTATAGGCATTGGTTAAAAGTATTACTGTCATCTAGTGATTGTGAGTTCAGTCCCTGCATCAGGTAATAAAAAAAATATGCAATGGTTCAGGAATGAACAAGAACTGGCTTCACAGGGATAAAATTACACAATAATCCATGGGACAATGGCCTAGTGAATAAAAGCATTGATTTGTGAATTTGGTTATAATAATTTGGTGACAATAATCCCTGAGCTGGGCAGTGTGTACTTGGACTCAGTTGAACTAGCTAGATGCAACCATATGTTCTATTCTAATAATTTCTTTTCTTGCACTTCTTGCTTTTGGAACTCCTTTCTGATTTCTTGCTTCCCTGCCACCTACAATCTTCAATGCCAATCGCCATCTTTTGTCTTCCTGAATCCTGTTCTTTTATTGTCCTTTCTCCATATTAAAGTCTTCTCTTCCACTTTCAGTAATCCCTTGTGTCCTAGGGGTATTATCACCTTGCTTGGGGGTGAAATGATTAAAAAAAAAAAGAGAGAAAAATACCAAATGATCTTAGTTACTTACCGAAAAGTACAGCAAGAGCAAACCAACCATTAAAAGTCATAACAATTAACATAATAATGTAACCAAGCACGTTGAGTAACATGTACATGGCAGTCTCTCCAGCATAATAGAAGGAACTGAAAATATAAAAAAAACAAAAACAAATGAAATAAAAAAGTTTTGCCATCAATATTATTATTACTAGTTTGGTATCTGTCACTTTGTTGACGGCAAGGTAATCAAATTCAAAATCTAATTTGTTTGTCCATTTAAAATACTAGATTTATTAGAAAATATATTCAGCTTAAATACGGGAATCATAACAATGACTTCAAAGGGTGCACATTTCATCTTATACTCTTTTCCTGTTACACAGAGGTTGTTACCAGACAGAAAGGGAAATTAGCCCTCAAGACATAGATGTCCATTTCACTTTCATTCAAATTGTGTGCATATGTACGTTTGCATGTGTATATGTATATTTTAATTCAATGACAGACATAAAAATAAATTCTACCAAATTAAAAAACAAAATGAAAAAAAAAAATTGATTTCTTACCAAATAATTTCCAAAATGTTGAATAAAATATTATAATTATCTGAACATTGTAAGATTTTTAAAAATTAAATTATTTTATTTTTGTCTCCAAATTCATGATTTTATTTTATTGTTCAGCTCAGGGTAGAGGTTGTCCAAACATAGTGGGAGGGGAATGTATCATTCGAATGGCTTATCTCAAACTCAGTCAAACTGTGCATGTATGTCTGGATATGCTTTTGTATACACTAAATGGCACAAGCACATAAGTTAGTCATGCAAAACAGATATATGTATATATAATACATTACATGCATTTTCTTTTTTAATATAGATTAACTCCAGCAGCAGCAGCTGACTTTCATTGTTACTACCAATTAGAACATGAATTCTGCAGTGTTAGTCAAATTTAAATATGTGATGACTGGAGAGTATTAATTGTCTCCCTTAGACATGAACACAGGAAGTTGTCCATATTCAGTTTGTGTGATTACTTACTTGAGTATCAACCGCTATGATATAATACTTTACAATAAATTCTTAGGAGGTACTTTCTATTTTCTTCTTTAAGTTATCACATAATTATATTATATAAAAATACTTTTTCATTAATAATATTATTTTTTCGTTATATTTTCTATATAATGATATCGCATTGTAGAATATAGAGTTTTTTTTACAATATACTGAACAATTTTGTATATTTTATAATAATACCCAGTTAGTACCTTTTACCATGGACACACTAATCCATAATGTTTAGCAAGCTAAAATCGTAAACTATTATTAATGTGCAAGCCTGGATTATCCCTTAGGCTAGTATAGGATGTAGTTTAGTGCCCAGGGTTGGATTATCCTTTAAGCTAGTATAGGCTGCAGCTTAGGGCCCAGGACCAGATTATCCTTTAGGCTAGTATAGACTTCAGTCTAGAGCTCCTCAAGTTTTATAAAGCAGTGATTTTAATTTTCTAGATGTTATAACTTCTAGTTTCATAAACTGAAATGATATCAATATGACGAACTCATATTTATTTGATTTTGAAGGATTCAAGGAAAAGAATGTTTTAGTTTGTCATTGTGTTTCAAGTAGATAAAATGTTTGATTTTTAGTTCAGAATGTTTAACTCTTAGAAATTTTAATAAAGCAGTGATTTTAATTTTCTAGATGTTATAACTTCTAAATAGTTTCATAAACTGAAATGATATCAATATGACAAACTCATATTTATTTGACTTTGCAGGATTCAAGGAAAAGAATGTTTTAGTTTGTCATTGTGTTTCAAGTAGATAAAATGTTTGATTTTTACTTCAGAATGCAGCTTAGGGCCCAGGACCAGATTATCCTTTAGGCTAGTATAGACTTCAGCCTAGGGACCCTCAAGTTTTATAAAGCAGTGATTTTAAATTTCTAGATGTTATAACTTCTAAATAGTTTCATAAACTGAAATGATATCAATATGGCAAACTCATATTTATTTTGATTGTTTCGTTGTTATAATGCTGCTTACAAAAAACATCTGTTTTTTGACTACGGTTCTGTTGAAATATGTGCTAATTTGGTTTGCAATAATAAATAGTAAAATAGTCGTATTTCTTAAAGAATATTTTCATTGACAAACAAAAGATAGCTATTCTAGTTTATTTAAAGAATTTGAAATAAGTTTACTTCAGGCTATGTAAATATCACTAAAATATATAATGAGTAAAAAATATTCAAGATTGAAGGTGGGTGGGGAGGCATAATTTTATTAGCCTAGGAGCCCCAAAAGATCATAAACTGGCCCCTACTAATGTGCATTGAGTTGAATCCTCACTGTAATCTTAGTGCCAGATTGGGTTTCTTGTAGCTTATTCATAATAAAGATGTTTTGCAAAAAATTAAAATAACAATGGTTTAGAAAATATTTCTGCACAGGAAGTCAATTTCCTTTATAAAGACAAGAACCCAAATCTTACAGCAATCATTTTGAAAGTTCCTTGTGGAGGATGTATAATTGGGTAGGTATTTTGTTTTCATTGAGTCCAGGGATTGAACTCACAATTACTATGCTACTAAATTCATGAACTAATGTTTTATTCTATGGTGGATTTGTTTTGTGGATGCTTACAGGAGAGAATGAGAATGTAATTATATATATATATATATATATATATATATATATATATATATATATGTGTGTGTGTGTGTGTGTGTGTGTGTGTGTGTGTATCCAAATGTAGTAGCCATCACTTGGCCATGTGGTGAAGGAAGGTATGTTTGTTTTCAATGCAGCAAAGACATATTAGCCATCTAAGATTAGTCATCAATCATTTGCACATCTAGTCAGTTGTGCAAATGACGTATTTTGTCTCTGGGTATATTTTTGATGACCACATTTATAGATCCACTCTGAAAAGAGCTCTCTGCTTCTCATTGGCTGACAGCCTAATGTCATGTTTGGGAAAGCTTTCTGATTGGTTAGTCAAACTATCTATTTATTTAGAAATGATAAAATTTTGGTCTCATTATTATTTGTTTATTTCTTTTCTTACATCCTGGTTGTGAAAACTTTCTAATTGGTTGGTTTAACTATGGCTTTGATGGCCTTGTGATTTTTATTATCTGTCTATTTTTGCAGATGGTGAAATTTTGGTTTCTTGTTATTTATTTTTATTCATTTCTCTATCACTTCAATTCCTCTAGACTACTATCATAATGTAAATAACATAAAGAGAATATTTGTGCAAAAATGGTTGGAAAATAAGATTCACCATTGAATATCATTTGTAAAAAGGATAAGTTTATGTTACAGTTGGACTAATGTTCTCAATTTATTGTTATCATCACATTTTGACTGTTCTGCTTTCCAGCCTTCTTCAGGTATTTGTCAATTTGAGTAAACTTCAGGGAATTTTTGAACTGAACCCTTTATTTAATCTACAGAGGTTTCATTGTCCTCATTCTGCTGTCCATGTCTAGGGATATCCTGGCTTGTTATTTTTTACTACTGTGCAATTAACAGCAGTTAAAAGCAAGGGTCCTGCAAGACTGGCAGCAGCAATGAAGTAAAAAAAATTAGGCTTGAGGTTCTAATTTCTAGATTCAGGATTGTCCCACAGAAAAAATTGTCTAGAGCAGCAGTCACCAAACTATGACTCTCAGGTCAGATGCAGACCGCAATGTCAATTCATCTGGGCTGCCACTGCACTGTGCCACAAATGAGCTAAAATATAATTATTTATATGGAATTATCAATAAATTGTACTTAAACTTACTGTGTAGGAAAAATTAAAATAAATGTAAGTAAAAATACTAAAATTTGGCCAATTTTATTTCTGCATTCGATAGCAATATAAGTTTTAGGAAAATCAGTGAAATAAAAAATTCGGCAACTTTTTGTAACATTTGATATTTTTGCATTTTTTGTGTAAGTATCTGCAACAAAGTTTCTTAGAAAAGCGATTATAAGCCTCCTGCAGCAATCATATTTTTACATGCATTGCCATGTTTAAACCGGTTTAAAGAGTGCCGTATATAAAAAGGACTGACTTCAGCGAATTATGTCATATATTTTGCCTGGATTATAAAATCTAAAGTATATAAAGTCAACACATGTAATAAGGTTGACAGATGAACATTTGAAAGCAGTTCTCTTGGTTGGATGCAAATTCCAAAGCAAATATTGATTCTATCTTAAAAGGTAAATGCCAGTTTCACAAATCTCACTGACTTTTTTTTGCTGCTTAGTTTGTGAGATTCGGATTTGTGTATACTGGGTGTGGATATGAATATTTTATTGCTAATGTTGCCTTCTTTGATAACTTTTTGGTAAATAAATGTTTGTTGTCTTTATTTTTTCTGTATTCAGTATATTGTAATGAACAAAATGATTATCTGGCCTGTGCTCATCATTCTCTCAGTTATCTGGCCCTCTGTGAAAAATGTTTGGTTTATGAATTTTATAGCAAAGTTCCATGGTTATAATTTATTGCATTGGAATCGTAATCACGATCCAATTCATCAGACCTACAAATTATTTCTCTTTGAATTTGTAGGTCTGATGATTTAGATCGTGATTGCGATTCCAATGCAATAAATTATAACCATGGAATATTTGAGCCTTTTATATTATATTCTTACTCTTTCCTGGACATTGAGTTCTACCTGGATTCTATCCTCCTGGGAATTTATGTATATATATATATATATATATATATATATATATATATATATATATATATATATATGTATGTATAATATGGAGAAAACAACTGAAAAATTGCAAATTAAAAAAAATTGAATGTTTTTTTTGTGAAAGTATTTATTTATATGTTTTTATATATATATATTTGATATTTCAGATCTGACCCGATCTTTCGTCAGTAATAAATTAAATAACTAAATAGAATAAAAAAAATTTTTTTAGATATAGTTAAAAAAAACCTTTTTAAACAACATCTAAAATATTATTGTTAGATTTACGTTAGAAATATTCAAACACAGTTGCATTCCACATCACGTGACGTCCGCATTCTAAACATTAGTATTTCATTTGCTTTCTTATCTTTTCTTGCTGCATTAACACTCACATCCTTGCATTAAAACATTCTAAACATTAATATTTCATTTGCTTTCTTATCTTTTCTTGCTACATTAACACTCTCATCCTTGCATTAAAACATTCTAAACATTAGTATTTCATTTGCTTTCTTTTCTTTTCTTGCTGCATTAACACTCTCATCCTTGCATTAAAACATTATAAAAATTAATATTTCATTTGCTTTCTTATCTTTTCTTGCTACATTAACACTCTCATCCTTGCATTAAAACATTCTAAACATTAGTATTTCAGTTGCTTTCTTTTCTTTTCTTGCTGCATTAACACTCTCATCCTTGCATTAAAACATTCTAAACATTAGTATTTCATTTGCTTTCTTATCTTTTCTTGCTACATTAACACTCTCATCCTTGCATTAAAACATTCTAAACATTAGTATTTCAGTTGCTTTCTTATCTTTTCTTGCTACATTAACACTCTCATCCTTGCATTAAAACATTCTAAACATTAGTATTTCATTTGCTTTCTTATCTTTTCTTGCTACATTAACACTCTCATCCTTGCATTAAAACATTCTAAACATTAATATTTCATTTGCTTTCTTATCTTTTCTTGCTACATTAACACTCTCATCCTTGCATTAAAACATTCTAAACATTAGTATTTCATTTGCTTTCTTTTCTTTTCTTGCTGCATTAACACTCTCATCCTTGCATTAAAACATTCTAAACATTAGTATTTCATATGCTTTCGTTTCTTTTCTTGCTGCATTAACACTCTCATCCTTGCATTAAAACATTCTAAACATTAATATTTCATTTGCTTTCTTATCTTCTCTTGCTACATAAACACTCTCATCCTTGCATTAAAACATTCTAAACATTAGTATTTCATTTTCTTTCTTTTCTTTTCTTGCTGCATTAACACTCTCATCCTTGAATTAAAACATTCTAAACATTAGTATTTCATTTGCTTTCTTATCTTTTCTTGCTGCATTAACACTCTCATCCTTGCATTAAAACATTCTAAACATTAATATTTCATTTGCTTTCTTTTCTTTTCTTGCTGCATTAACACTCTCATCCTTGCATTAAAACATTCTAAACATTAGTATTTCATTTGCTTTCTTATCTTTTCTTGCTACATTAACACTCTCATCCTTGCATTGAAACATTCTAAACATTAGTATTTCATTTGCTTTCTTTTCTTTTCTTGCTGCATTAACACACTCATCCTTGCATTAAAACATTCTAAACATTAATATTTCATTTGCTTTCTTATCTATTCTTGCTACATTAACACTCTCATCCTTGCATTAAAACATTCAAAACATTAGTATTTCATTTGCTTTCTTTTCTTTTCTTGCTGCATTAATACTCTCATCCTTGCATTAGAACATTCTAAACATTAGTATTTCATTTGCTTTCTTATCTTTTCTTGCTGCATTAACACTCTCATCCTTGCATTAAAACATTCTAAACATTAATATTTCATTTGCTTTCTTTTCTTTTCTTGCTGCATTAACACTCTCATCCTTGCATTAAAACATTCTAAACATTAATATTTCATTTGCTTTCTTATCTTTTCTTGCTACATTAACACACTCATCCTTGCATTAAAACATTCTAAACATTAATATTTCATTTGCTTTCTTATCTTCTCTTGCTACATTAACACTCTCATCCTTGCATTAAAACATTCTAAACATTAGTATTTCATTTGCTTTCTTATCTTTTCTTGCTGCATTAACACTCTCATCCTTGCATTAAAACATTCTAAACATTAATATTTCATTTGCTTTCTTATCTTTTCTTGCTGCATTAACACTCTCATCCTTGCATTAAAACATTCTAAACATTAATATTTCATTTGCTTTCTTATCTTCTCTTGCTACATTAACACTCTCATCCTTGCATTAAAACATTCTAAACATTAGTATTTCATTTTCTTTCTTTTCTTTTCTTGCTGCATTAACACTCTCATCCTTGAATTAAAACATTCTAAACATTAGTATTTCATTTGCTTTCTTATCTTTTCTTGCTGCATTAACACTCTCATCCTTGCATTAAAACATTCTAAACATTAATATTTCATTTGCTTTCTTTTCTTTTCTTGCTGCATTAACACTCTCATCCTTGCATTGAAACATTCTAAACATTAGTATTTCATTTGCTTTCTTTTCTTTTCTTGCTGCATTAACACACTCATCCTTGCATTAAAACATTCTAAACATTAATATTTCATTTGCTTTCTTATCTATTCTTGCTACATTAACACTCTCATCCTTGCATTAAAACATTCAAAACATTAGTATTTCATTTGCTTTCTTTTCTTTTCTTGCTGCATTAATACTCTCATCCTTGCATTAGAACATTCTAAACATTAGTATTTCATTTCCTTTCTTATCTTTTCTTGCTGCATTAACACTCTCATCCTTGCATTAAAACATTCTAAACATTAATATTTCATTTGCTTTCTTTTCTTTTCTTGCTGCATTAACACTCTCATCCTTGCATTAAAACATTCTAAACATTAATATTTCATTTGCTTTCTTTTCTTTTCTTGCTACATTAACACTCTCATCCTTGCATTAAAACATTCTAAACATTAATATTTCATTTGCTTTGTTTTCTTTTCTTGCTGCATTAACACTCTCATCTTTGCATTAAAACATTCTAAACATTAATATTTCATTTGCTTTCTTATCTTTTCTTGCTACATTAACACTCTCATCCTTGCATTAAAACATTCTAAACATCAATATTTCATTTGCTTTCTTATCTTTTCTTGCTGCATTAACACTCTCATCCTTGCATTAAAACATTCTAAACATCAATATTTCATTTGCTTTCTTATCTTTTCTTGCTACATTAACACTCTCATCCTTGCATTAAAACATTCTAAACATCAATATTTCATTTGCTTTCTTATCTTTTCTTGCTACATTAACACTCTCATCCTTGCATTAAAACATTCTAAACATTAATATTTCATTTGCTTTCTTTTATTTTCTTGCTGCATTAACACTCTCATCCTTGCATTAAAACATTCTAAAAATTAATATTTCATTTGCTTTCTTATCTTTTCTTGCTGCATTAACACTCTCATCCTTGCATTAAAACATTCTAAACATTAATATTTCATTTGCTTTCTTATCTTTTCTTGCTGCATTAACACTCTCATCCTTGCATTAAAACATTCTAAACATTAATATTTCATTTGCTTTCTTATCTTCTCTTGGTACATAAACACTCTCATCCTTGCATTAAAACATTCTAAACATTAGTATTTCATTTTCTTTCTTTTCTTTTCTTGCTGCATTAACACTCTCATCCTTGAATTAAAACATTCTAAACATTAGTATTTCATTTGCTTTCTTATCTTTTCTTGCTGCATTAACACTCTCATCCTTGCATTAAAACATTCTAAACATTAATATTTCATTTGCTTTCTTTTCTTTTCTTGCTGCATTAACACTCTCATCCTTGCATTGAAACATTCTAAACATTAGTATTTCATTTGCTTTCTTTTCTTTTCTTGCTGCATTAACACACTCATCCTTGCATTAAAACATTCTAAACATTAATATTTCATTTGCTTTCTTATCTATTCTTGCTACATTAACACTCTCATCCTTGCATTAAAACATTCAAAACATTAGTATTTCATTTGCTTTCTTTTCTTTTCTTGCTGCATTAATACTCTCATCCTTGCATTAGAACATTCTAAACATTAGTATTTCATTTCCTTTCTTATCTTTTCTTGCTGCATTAACACTCTCATCCTTGCATTAAAACATTCTAAACATTAATATTTCATTTGCTTTCTTTTCTTTTCTTGCTGCATTAACACTCTCATCCTTGCATTAAAACATTCTAAACATTAATATTTCATTTGCTTTCTTTTCTTTTCTTGCTACATTAACACTCTCATCCTTGCATTAAAACATTCTAAACATTAATATTTCATTTGCTTTGTTTTCTTTTCTTGCTGCATTAACACTCTCATCTTTGCATTAAAACATTCTAAACATTAATATTTCATTTGCTTTCTTATCTTTTCTTGCTACATTAACACTCTCATCCTTGCATTAAAACATTCTAAACATCAATATTTCATTTGCTTTCTTATCTTTTCTTGCTGCATTAACACTCTCATCCTTGCATTAAAACATTCTAAACATCAATATTTCATTTGCTTTCTTATCTTTTCTTGCTACATTAACACTCTCATCCTTGCATTAAAACATTCTAAACATCAATATTTCATTTGCTTTCTTATCTTTTCTTGCTACATTAACACTCTCATCCTTGCATTAAAACATTCTAAACATTAATATTTCATTTGCTTTCTTTTATTTTCTTGCTGCATTAACACTCTCATCCTTGCATTAAAACATTCTAAACATTAATATTTCATTTGCTTTCTTATCTTTTCTTGCTGCATTAACACTCTCATCCTTGCATTAAAACATTCTAAACATTAATATTTCATTTGCTTTCTTATCTTTTCTTGCTGCATTAACACTCTCATCCTTGCATTAAAACATTCTAAACATTAGTATTTCATTTGCTTTCTTTTCTTTTCTTGCTGCATTAACACTCTCATCCTTGCATTAGTACATTCTAAACATTAGTATTTCATTTGCTTTCTTATCTTTTCTTGCTATATTAACACTCTCATCCTTGCATTAAAACATTCTAAACATCAATATTTCATTTGGTTTCTTATCTTTTCTTGCTGCATTAACACTCTCATCATTGCATTAAAACATTCTAAACATTAATATTTCATTTGCTTTCTTATCTTTTCTTGCTACATTAACACTCTCATCCTTGCATTAAAACATTCTAAACATTAATATTTCATTTGCTTTCTTTTCTTTTCTTGCTGCATTAACACTCTCATCTTTGCATTAAAACATTCTAAACATTAATATTTCATTTGCTTTCTTTTCTTTTCTTGCTGCATTAACACTCTCATCTTTGCATTAAAACATTCTAAACATTAATATTTCATTTGCTTTCTTATCTTTTCTTGCTGCATTAACACTCTCATCCTTGCATTAAAACATTCTAAACATTAATATTTCATTTGCTTTCTTTTCTTTTCTTGCTGCATTAACACTCTCATCTTTGCATTAAAACATTCTAAACATTAATATTTCATTTGCTTTCTTTTCTTTTCTTGCTGCATTAACACTCTCATCCTTGCATTAAAACATTCTAAACATTAATATTTCATTTGCTTTCTTATCTTTTCTTGCTGCATTAACACTCTCATCCTTGCATTAAAACATTCTAAACATTAATATTTCATTTGCTTTCTTATCTTTTCTTGCTGCATTAACACTCTCATCCTTGCATTAAAACATTCTAAACATTAGTATTTCATTTGCTTTCTTTTCTTTTCTTGCTGCATTAACACTCTCATCCTTGCATTAGTACATTCTAAACATTAGTATTTCATTTGCTTTCTTATCTTTTCTTGCTATATTAACACTCTCATCCTTGCATTAAAACATTCTAAACATCAATATTTCATTTGGTTTCTTATCTTTTCTTGCTGCATTAACACTCTCATCATTGCATTAAAACATTCTAAACATTAATATTTCATTTGCTTTCTTATCTTTTCTTGCTACATTAACACTCTCATCCTTGCATTAAAACATTCTAAACATTAATATTTCATTTGCTTTCTTTTCTTTTCTTGCTGCATTAACACTCTCATCTTTGCATTAAAACATTCTAAACATTAATATTTCATTTGCTTTCTTTTCTTTTCTTGCTGCATTAACACTCTCATCTTTGCATTAAAACATTCTAAACATTAATATTTCATTTGCTTTCTTATCTTTTCTTGCTGCATTAACACTCTCATCCTTGCATTAAAACATTCTAAACATTAATATTTCATTTGCTTTCTTTTCTTTTCTTGCTGCATTAACACTCTCATCTTTGCATTAAAACATTCTAAACATTAATATTTCATTTGCTTTCTTATCTTTTCTTGCTATATTAACACTCTCATCCTTGCATTAAAACATTCTAAACATCAATATTTCATTTGGTTTCTTATCTTTTCTTGCTGCATTAACACTCTCATCATTGCATTAAAACATTCTAAACATTAATATTTCATTTGCTTTCTTATCTTTTCTTGCTACATTAACACTCTCATCCTTGCATTAAAACATTCTAAACATTAATATTTCATTTGCTTTCTTTTTTTCTTGCTGCATTAACACTCACATCCTTGCATTAAAACATTCTAAACATTAATATTTCATTTGTTTTCTTATCTTTTCTTGCTACATTAACACTCTCATCCTTGCATTAAAACATTCTAAACATTAGTATTTCATTTGCTTTCTTTTCTTTTCTTGCTGCATTAACACTCTCATCCTTCCATTAAAACATTCTAAGCATTAATATTTCATTTGCTTTCTTTTCTTTTCTTGCTATATTAACACTCTCATCCTTGCATTAAAACATTCTAAACATTAATATTTCATTTGCTTTCTTTTCTTTTCTTGCTGCATTAACACTCTCATCCTTGCATTAAAATATTCTAAACATTAATATTTCATTTGCTTTCTTATCTTTTCTTGCTGCATTAACACTCTCATCATTGCATTAAAACATTCTAAACATTAATATTTCATTTGCTTTCTTATCTTTTCTTGCTACATTAACACTCTCATCCTTGCATTAAAACATTCTAAACATTAATATTTCATTTGCTTTCTTTTTTTTCTTGCTGCATTAACACTCACATCCTTGCATTAAAACATTCTAAACATTAATATTTCATTTGTTTTCTTATCTTTTCTTGCTACATTAACACTCTCATCCTTGCATTAAAACATTCTAAACATTAGTATTTCATTTGCTTTCTTTTCTTTTCTTGCTGCATTAACACTCTCATCCTTGCATTAAAACATTCTAAGCATTAATATTTCATTTGCTTTCTTTTCTTTTCTTGCTATATTAACACTCTCATCCTTGCATTAAAACATTCTAAACATTAATATTTCATTTGCTTTCTTTTCTTTTCTTGCTGCATTAACACTCTCATCCTTGCATTAAAATATTCTAAACATTAATATTTCATTTGCTTTCTTTTCTTTTCTTGCTGCATTAACACTCTCATCCTTGCATTAAAACATTCTAAACATCAATATTTCATTTGCTTTCTTATCTTTTCTTGCTGCATTAACACTCTCATCCTTGCATTAAAACATTCTAAACATTAATATTTCATTTGCTTTCTTTTTTTTCTTGCTGCATTAACACTCACATCCTTGCATTAAAACATTCTAAACATTAATATTTCATTTGCTTTCTTATCTTTTCTTGCTACATTAACACTCTCATCCTTGCATTAAAACATTCTAAACATTAGTATTTCATTTGCTTTCTTTTCTTTTCTTGCTGCATTAACATTCTCATCCTTGCATTAGAACATTCTAAACATTAGTATTTCATTTGCTTTCTTATCTTTTCTTGCTATATTAACACTCTCATCCTTGCATTAAAACATTCTAAACATTAATATTTCATTTGCTTTCTTTTCATTTCTTGCTGCATTAACACTCTCATCCTTGCATTAAAACATTCTAAACATTAATATTTCATTTGCTTTCTTTTCTTTTCTTGCTGCATTAACACTCTCATCCTTGCATTAAAACATTCTAAACATTAATATTTCATTTGCTTTCTTATCTTTTCTTGCTACATTAACACTCTCACCTTGCATTAAAACATTCTAAACATTAATATTTCATTTGCTTTCTTATCTTTTCTTCCTGCATTAACACTCTCATCCTTGCATTAAAACATTCTAAACATTAATATTTCATTTGCTTTCTTATCTTTTCTTGCTGCATTAACACTCTCATCCTTGCATTAAAACATTCTAAACATTAATATTTCATTTGCTTTCTTTTCTTTTCTTGCTACATTAACACTCTCATCCTTGCATTAAAACATTCTAAACATTAATATTTCATTTGCTTTCTTTTCTTTTCTTGCTACATTAACACTCTGATCCTTGCATTAACACATTCTAAGCATTAATATTTCATTTGCTTTCTTTTCTTTTCTTGCTGCATTAACACTCTCATCCTTGCATTAAAACATTCTAAGCATTAATATTTCATTTGCTTTCTTTTCTTTTCTTGCTGCATTAACACTCTCATCCTTGCATTATAACATTCTAAACATTAGTATTTCATTTGCTTTCTTATCTTTTCTTGCTACATTAACACTCTTATCCTTGCATTAAAACATTCTAAACATTAATATTTCATTTGCTTTCTTATCTTCTCTTGCTGCATTAACACTCTCATCCTTGCATTAAAACATTCTAAACATTAATATTTCATTTGCTTTCTTATCTTTTCTTGCTACATTAACACTCTCATCCTTGCATTAAAACATTCTAAACATTAATATTTCAGTTGCTTTCTTTTCTTTTCTTGCTGCATTAACACTCTCATCTTTGCATTAAAACATTCTAAACATTAATATTTCATTTGCTTTCTTATCTTTTCTTGCTACATTAAAACTCTCATCCTTGCATTAAAACATTCTAAACATCAATATTTCATTTGGTTTCTTATCTTTTCTTGCTGCATTAACACTCTCATCATTGCATTAAAACATTCTAAACATTAATATTTCATTTGCTTTCTTATCTTTTCTTGCTACATTAACACTCTCATCCTTGCATTAAAACATTCTAAACATTAATATTTCATTTGCTTTCTTTTTTTTCTTGCTGCATTAACACTCACATCCTTGCATTAAAACATTCTAAACATTAATATTTCATTTGCTTTCTTATCTTTTCTTGCTACATTAACACTCTCATCCTTGCATTAAAACATTCTAAACATTAGTATTTCATTTGCTTTCTTTTCTTTTCTTGCTGCATTAACACTCTCATCCTTGCATTAGAACATTCTAAACATTAGTATTTCATTTGCTTTCTTATCTTTTCTTGCTATATTAACACTCTCATCCTTGCATTAAAACATTCTAAACATTAATATTTCATTTGCTTTCTTTTCTTTTCTTGCTGCATTAACACTCTCATCTTTGCATTAAAACATTCTAAACATTAATATTTCATTTGCTTTCTTATCTTTCCTTGCTACATTAACACTCTCATCCTTGCATTAAAACATTCTAAACATCAATATTTCATTTGCTTTCTTATCTTTTCTTGCTGCATTAACACTCTCATCCTTGCATTAAAACATTCTAAACATCAATATTTCATTTGCTTTCTTATCTTTTCTTGCTGCATTAACACTCTCATCCTTGCATTAAAACATTCTAAACATTAATATTTCATTTGCTTTCTTTTTTTTCTTGCGGCATTAACACTCACATCCTTGCATTAAAACATTCTAAACATTAATATTTCATTTGCTTTCTTATCTTTTCTTGCTACATTAACACTCTCATCCTTGCATTAAAACATTCTAAACATTAGTATTTCATTTGCTTTCTTTTCTTTTCTTGCTGCATTAACACTCTCATCCTTGCATTAGAACATTCTAAACATTAGTATTTCATTTGCTTTCTTATCTTTTCTTGCTATATTAACACTCTCATCCTTGCATTAAAACATTCTAAACATTAATATTTCATTTGCTTTCTTAGCTTTTCTTGCTACATTAACACTCTCATCCTTGCATTAAAACATTCTAAACATTAATATTTCATTTGCTTTTTTATCTTCTCTTGCTACATTAAAACTCTCATCCCTGCATTAAAACATTCTAAACATTAGTATTTCATTTGCTTTCGTTTCTTTTCTTGCTGCATTAACACTCTCATCCTTGCATTAAAACATTCTAAACATTAATATTTCATTTGCTTTCTTATCTTTTCTTGCTACATAAACACTCTCATCCTTGCATTAAAACATTCTAAATATTAGTATTTCATTTTCTTTCTTTTCTTTTCTTGCTGCATTAACACTCTCATCCTTGAATTAAAACATTCTAAACATTAGTATTTCATTTGCTTTCTTATCTTTTCTTGCTGCATTAACACTCTCATCCTTGCATTAAAACATTCTAAACATTAATATTTCATTTGCTTTCTTTTCTTTTCTTGCTGCATTAACACTCTCATCCTTGCATTAAAACATTCTAAACATTAATATTTCATTTGCTTTCTTTTCTTTTCTTGCTGCATTAACACTCTCATCCTTGTATTAAAACATTCTAAACATTAATATTTCATTTGCTTTCTTATCTTTTCTTGCTACATTAACACTCTCATCCTTGCATTAAAACATTCTAAACATTAGTATTTCATTTGCTTTCTTTTCTTTTCTTGCTGCATTAACACTCTCATCCTTGCATTAGAACATTCTAAACATTAGTATTTCATTTGCTTTCTTATCTTTTCTTGCTATATTAACACTCTCATCCTTGCATTAAAACATTCTAAACATTAATATTTCATTTGCTTTCTTTTCTTTTCTTGCTGCATTAACACTCTCATCTTTGCATTAAAACATTCTAAACATTAATATTTCATTTGCTTTCTTATCTTTTCTTGCTACATTAACACTCTCATCCTTGCATTAAAACATTCTAAACATTAATATTTCATTTGCTTTCTTTTCTTGCTGCATTAACACTCTCATCCTTGCATTAAAACATTCTAAACATTAATATTTCATTTGCTTTCTTTCCTTTTCTTGCTACATTAACACTCTCATCCTTGCATTAAAACATTCTAAACATTAGTATTTCATTTGCTTTCTTTTCTTTTCTTGCTGCATTAACACTCTCATCCTTGCATTAAAACATTCTAAACATTAATATTTCATTTGCTTTCTTTTCTTTTCTTGCTACATTAACACTCTCATCCTTGCATTAAAACATTCTAAACATTAGTATTTCATTTGCTTTCTTTTCTTTTCTTGCTGCATTAACACTCTCATCCTTGCATTAAAACATTCTAAACATTAATATTTCATTTGCTTTCTTTTCTTTTCTTGCTGCATTAACACTCTCATCCTTGCGTTAAAACATTCTAAACATTAGTATTTCATTTGCTTTCTTTTCTTTTCTTGCTACATTAACACTCTCATCCTTGCATTAAAACATTCTAAACATTAGTATTTCATTTGCTTTCTTTTCTTTTTTTTTGCTACATTAACACTCTCATCCTTGCATTAAAACATTCTAAACATTAATATTTCATTTGCTTTCTTTTCTTGCTGCATTAACACTCTCATCCTTGCATTAAAACATTCTAAACATTAATATTTCATTTGCTTTCTTATCTTTTCTTGCTACATTAACACTCTCATCCTTGCATTAAAACATTCTAAACATTAATATTTCATTTATTTTCTTATATTTTCTTGCTACATTAACACTCTCATCCTTGCATTAAAACATTCTAAACATTAGTATTTCATTTGCTTTCTTTTCTTGCTACATTAACACTCTCATCCTTGCATTAAAACATTCTAAACATTAATATTTCATTTGCTTTCTTATCTTTTCTTGCTACATTAACACTCTCATCCTTGCATTAAAACATTCTAAACATTAATATTTCATTTGCTTTCTTTTCTTTTCTTGCTACATTAACACTCTCATCCTTGCATTAAAACATTCTAAACATTAGTATTTCATTTGCTTTCTTTTCTTTTCTTGCTGCATTAACACTCTCATCCTTGCATTAAAACATTCTAAACATTAATATTTCATTTGCTTTCTTTTCTTTTCTTGCTGCATTAACACTCTCATCCTTGCATTAAAACATTCTAAACATTAGTATTTCATTTGCTTTCTTTTCTTTTCTTGCTGCATTAACACTCTCATCCTTGCATTAAAACATTCTATACATTAATATTTCATTTGCTTTCTTTTCTTTTCTTGCTGCATTAACACTCTCATCCTTGCATTAAAACATTCTAAACATTAATATTTCATTTGCTTTCTTTTCTTTTCTTGCTGCATTAACACTCTCATCCTTGCATTAAAACATTCTAAACATTAATATTTCATTTGCTTTCTTTTCTTTTCTTGCTGCATTAACACTCTCATCCTTGCATTAAAACATTCTAAACATTAGTATTTCATTTGCTTTCTTTTCTTTTCTTGCTGCATTAACACTCTCATCCTTGCATTAAAACATTCTAAACATTAGTATTTCATTTGCTTTCTTTTCTTTTTTTTTGCTACATTAACACTCTCATCCTTGCATTAAAACATTCTAAACATTAATATTTCATTTGCTTTCTTTTCTTGCTGCATTAACACTCTCATCCTTGCATTAAAACATTCTAAACATTTATATTTCATTTGCTTTCTTATCTTTTCTTGCTACATTAACACTCTCATCCTTGCATTAAAACATTCTAAACATTAATATTTCATTTGCTTTCTTATATTTTCTTGCTACATTAACACTCTCATCCTTGCATTAAAACATTCTAAACATTAGTATTTCATTTGCTTTCTTTTCTTTTCTTGCTACATTAACACTCTCATCCTTGCATTAAAACATTCTAAACATTAGTATTTCATTTGCTTTCTTTTCTTTTTTTTTGCTACATTAAAACTCTCATCCTTGAATTAAAACATTCTAAACATTAATATTTCATTTGCTTTCTTTTCTTGCTGCATTAACACTCTAATCCTTGCATTAAAACATTCTAAACATTAATATTTCATTTGCTTTCTTATCTTTTCTTGCTACATTAACACTCTCATCCTTGCATTAAAACATTCTAAACATTAATATTTCATTTGCTTTCTTTTCTTTTCTTGCTACATTAACACTCTCATCCTTGCATTAAAACATTCTAAACATTAGTATTTCATTTGCTTTCTTTTCTTTTCTTGCTGCATTAACACTCTCATCCTTGCATTAAAACATTCTAAACATTAATATTTCATTTGCTTTCTTATCTTTTCTTGCTACATTAACACTCTCATCCTTGCATTAAAACATTCTAAACATTAATATTTCATTTGCTTTCTTTTCTTTTCTTGCTACATTAACACTCTCATCCTTGCATTAAAACATTCTAAACATTAGTATTTCATTTGCTTTTTTTTCTTTTCTTGCTGCATTAACACTCTCATCCTTGCATTAAAACATTCTAAACATTAATATTTCATTTGCTTTCTTATCTTTTCTTGCTACATTAACACACTCATCCTTGCATTAAAACATTCTAAACATTAATATTTCATTTGCTTTCTTTTCTTTTCTTGCTACATTAACACTCTCATCCTTGCATTAAAACATTCTAAACATTAGTATTTCATTTGCTTTCTTTTCTTTTCTTGCTGCATTAACACTCTCATCCTTGCATTAAAACATTCTAAACATTAATATTTCATTTGCTTTCTTATCTTTTCTTGCTACATTAACACTCTCATCCTTGCATTAAAACATTCTAAACATTAATATTTCATTTGCTTTCTTTTCTTTTCTTGCTACATTAACACTCTCATCCTAGCATTAAAACATTCTAAACATTAGTATTTCATTTGCTTTCTTTTCTTTTCTTGCTGCATTAACACTCTCATCCTTGCATTAAAACATTCTAAACATTAATATTTCATTTGCTTTCTTTTCTTTTCTTGCTACATTAACACTCTCATCCTTGCATTAAAACATTCTAAACATTAGTATTTCATTTGCTTTCTTTTCTTTTCTTGCTGCATTAACACTCTCATCCTTGCATTAAAACATTCTAAACATTAATATTTCATTTGCTTTCTTTTCTTTTCTTGCTACATTAACACTCTCATCCTAGCATTAAAACATTCTAAACATTAGTATTTCATTTTCTTTCTTTTCTTTTCTTGCTGCATTAACACTCTCATCCTTGAATTAAAACATTCTAAACATTAGTATTTCATTTGCTTTCTTATCTTTTCTTGCTGCATTAACACTCTCATCCTTGCATTAAAACATTCTAAACATTAATATTTCATTTGCTTTCTTTTCTTTTCTTGCTGCATTAACACTCTCATCCTTGCATTAAAACATTCTAAACATTAATATTTCATTTGCTTTCTTTTCTTTTCTTGCTGCATTAACACTCTCATCCTTGTATTAAAACATTCTAAACATTAATATTTCATTTGCTTTCTTATCTTTTCTTGCTACATTAACACTCTCATCCTTGCATTAAAACATTCTAAACATTAGTATTTCATTTGCTTTCTTTTCTTTTCTTGCTGCATTAACACTCTCATCCTTGCATTAGAACATTCTAAACATTAGTATTTCATTTGCTTTCTTATCTTTTCTTGCTATATTAACACTCTCATCCTTGCATTAAAACATTCTAAACATTAATATTTCATTTGCTTTCTTTTCTTTTCTTGCTACATTAACACTCTCATCCTTGCATTAAAACATTCTAAACATTAGTATTTCATTTGCTTTCTTTTCTTTTCTTGCTGCATTAACACTCTCATCCTTGCATTAAAACATTCTAAACATTAATATTTCATTTGCTTTCTTTTCTTTTCTTGCTGCATTAACACTCTCATCCTTGCGTTAAAACATTCTAAACATTAGTATTTCATTTGCTTTCTTTTCTTTTCTTGCTACATTAACACTCTCATCCTTGCATTAAAACATTCTAAACATTAGTATTTCATTTGCTTTCTTTTCTTTTTTTTTGCTACATTAACACTCTCATCCTTGCATTAAAACATTCTAAACATTAATATTTCATTTGCTTTCTTTTCTTGCTGCATTAACACTCTCATCCTTGCATTAAAACATTCTAAACATTAATATTTCATTTGCTTTCTTATCTTTTCTTGCTACATTAACACTCTCATCCTTGCATTAAAACATTCTAAACATTAATATTTCATTTATTTTCTTATATTTTCTTGCTACATTAACACTCTCATCCTTGCATTAAAACATTCTAAACATTAGTATTTCATTTGCTTTCTTTTCTTGCTACATTAACACTCTCATCCTTGCATTAAAACATTCTAAACATTAATATTTCATTTGCTTTCTTATCTTTTCTTGCTACATTAACACTCTCATCCTTGCATTAAAACATTCTAAACATTAATATTTCATTTGCTTTCTTTTCTTTTCTTGCTACATTAACACTCTCATCCTTGCATTAAAACATTCTAAACATTAGTATTTCATTTGCTTTCTTTTCTTTTCTTGCTGCATTAACACTCTCATCCTTGCATTAAAACATTCTAAACATTAATATTTCATTTGCTTTCTTTTCTTTTCTTGCTGCATTAACACTCTCATCCTTGCATTAAAACATTCTAAACATTAGTATTTCATTTGCTTTCTTTTCTTTTCTTGCTGCATTAACACTCTCATCCTTGCATTAAAACATTCTATACATTAATATTTCATTTGCTTTCTTTTCTTTTCTTGCTGCATTAACACTCTCATCCTTGCATTAAAACATTCTAAACATTAATATTTCATTTGCTTTCTTTTCTTTTCTTGCTGCATTAACACTCTCATCCTTGCATTAAAACATTCTAAACATTAATATTTCATTTGCTTTCTTTTCTTTTCTTGCTGCATTAACACTCTCATCCTTGCATTAAAACATTCTAAACATTAGTATTTCATTTGCTTTCTTTTCTTTTCTTGCTGCATTAACACTCTCATCCTTGCATTAAAACATTCTAAACATTAGTATTTCATTTGCTTTCTTTTCTTTTTTTTTGCTACATTAACACTCTCATCCTTGCATTAAAACATTCTAAACATTAATATTTCATTTGCTTTCTTTTCTTGCTGCATTAACACTCTCATCCTTGCATTAAAACATTCTAAACATTAATATTTCATTTGCTTTCTTATCTTTTCTTGCTACATTAACACTCTCATCCTTGCATTAAAACATTCTAAACATTAATATTTCATTTGCTTTCTTATATTTTCTTGCTACATTAACACTCTCATCCTTGCATTAAAACATTCTAAACATTAGTATTTCATTTGCTTTCTTTTCTTTTCTTGCTACATTAACACTCTCATCCTTGCATTAAAACATTCTAAACATTAGTATTTCATTTGCTTTCTTTTCTTTTTTTTTGCTACATTAAAACTCTCATCCTTGAATTAAAACATTCTAAACATTAATATTTCATTTGCTTTCTTTTCTTGCTGCATTAACACTCTAATCCTTGCATTAAAACATTCTAAACATTAATATTTCATTTGCTTTCTTATCTTTTCTTGCTACATTAACACTCTCATCCTTGCATTAAAACATTCTAAACATTAATATTTCATTTGCTTTCTTTTCTTTTCTTGCTACATTAACACTCTCATCCTTGCATTAAAACATTCTAAACATTAGTATTTCATTTGCTTTCTTTTCTTTTCTTGCTGCATTAACACTCTCATCCTTGCATTAAAACATTCTAAACATTAATATTTCATTTGCTTTCTTATCTTTTCTTGCTACATTAACACTCTCATCCTTGCATTAAAACATTCTAAACATTAATATTTCATTTGCTTTCTTTTCTTTTCTTGCTACATTAACACTCTCATCCTTGCATTAAAACATTCTAAACATTAGTATTTCATTTGCTTTTTTTTCTTTTCTTGCTGCATTAACACTCTCATCCTTGCATTAAAACATTCTAAACATTAATATTTCATTTGCTTTCTTATCTTTTCTTGCTACATTAACACACTCATCCTTGCATTAAAACATTCTAAACATTAATATTTCATTTGCTTTCTTTTCTTTTCTTGCTACATTAACACTCTCATCCTTGCATTAAAACATTCTAAACATTAGTATTTCATTTGCTTTCTTTTCTTTTCTTGCTGCATTAACACTCTCATCCTTGCATTAAAACATTCTAAACATTAATATTTCATTTGCTTTCTTATCTTTTCTTGCTACATTAACACTCTCATCCTTGCATTAAAACATTCTAAACATTAATATTTCATTTGCTTTCTTTTCTTTTCTTGCTACATTAACACTCTCATCCTAGCATTAAAACATTCTAAACATTAGTATTTCATTTGCTTTCTTTTCTTTTCTTGCTGCATTAACACTCTCATCCTTGCATTAAAACATTCTAAACATTAATATTTCATTTGCTTTCTTTTCTTTTCTTGCTACATTAACACTCTCATCCTTGCATTAAAACATTCTAAACATTAGTATTTCATTTGCTTTCTTTTCTTTTCTTGCTGCATTAACACTCTCATCCTTGCATTAAAACATTCTAAACATTAATATTTCATTTGCTTTCTTTTCTTTTCTTGCTACATTAACACTCTCATCCTAGCATTAAAACATTCTAAACATTAGTATTTCATTTTCTTTCTTTTCTTTTCTTGCTGCATTAACACTCTCATCCTTGAATTAAAACATTCTAAACATTAGTATTTCATTTGCTTTCTTATCTTTTCTTGCTGCATTAACACTCTCATCCTTGCATTAAAACATTCTAAACATTAATATTTCATTTGCTTTCTTTTCTTTTCTTGCTGCATTAACACTCTCATCCTTGCATTAAAACATTCTAAACATTAATATTTCATTTGCTTTCTTTTCTTTTCTTGCTGCATTAACACTCTCATCCTTGTATTAAAACATTCTAAACATTAATATTTCATTTGCTTTCTTATCTTTTCTTGCTACATTAACACTCTCATCCTTGCATTAAAACATTCTAAACATTAGTATTTCATTTGCTTTCTTTTCTTTTCTTGCTGCATTAACACTCTCATCCTTGCATTAGAACATTCTAAACATTAGTATTTCATTTGCTTTCTTATCTTTTCTTGCTATATTAACACTCTCATCCTTGCATTAAAACATTCTAAACATTAATATTTCATTTGCTTTCTTTTCTTTTCTTGCTGCATTAACACTCTCATCTTTGCATTAAAACATTCTAAACATTAATATTTCATTTGCTTTCTTATCTTTTCTTGCTACATTAACACTCTCATCCTTGCATTAAAACATTCTAAACATTAATATTTCATTTGCTTTCTTTTCTTGCTGCATTAACACTCTCATCCTTGCATTAAAACATTCTAAACATTAATATTTCATTTGCTTTCTTTTCTTTTCTTGCTACATTAACACTCTCATCCTTGCATTAAAACATTCTAAACATTAGTATTTCATTTGCTTTCTTTTCTTTTCTTGCTGCATTAACACTCTCATCCTTGCATTAAAACATTCTAAACATTAATATTTCATTTGCTTTCTTTTCTTTTCTTGCTACATTAACACTCTCATCCTTGCATTAAAACATTCTAAACATTAGTATTTCATTTGCTTTCTTTTCTTTTCTTGCTGCATTAACACTCTCATCCTTGCATTAAAACATTCTAAACATTAATATTTCATTTGCTTTCTTTTCTTTTCTTGCTGCATTAACACTCTCATCCTTGCGTTAAAACATTCTAAACATTAGTATTTCATTTGCTTTCTTATCTTTTCTTGCTATATTAACACTCTCATCCTTGCATTAAAACATTCTAAACATTAATATTTCATTTGCTTTCTTTTCTTTTCTTGCTACATTAACACTCTCATCCTTGCATTAAAACATTCTAAACATTAGTATTTCATTTGCTTTCTTTTCTTTTCTTGCTGCATTAACACTCTCATCCTTGCATTAAAACATTCTAAACATTAATATTTCATTTGCTTTCTTTTCTTTTCTTGCTGCATTAACACTCTCATCCTTGCGTTAAAACATTCTAAACATTAGTATTTCATTTGCTTTCTTTTCTTTTCTTGCTACATTAACACTCTCATCCTTGCATTAAAACATTCTAAACATTAGTATTTCATTTGCTTTCTTTTCTTTTTTTTTGCTACATTAACACTCTCATCCTTGCATTAAAACATTCTAAACATTAATATTTCATTTGCTTTCTTTTCTTGCTGCATTAACACTCTCATCCTTGCATTAAAACATTCTAAACATTAATATTTCATTTGCTTTCTTATCTTTTCTTGCTACATTAACACTCTCATCCTTGCATTAAAACATTCTAAACATTAATATTTCATTTATTTTCTTATATTTTCTTGCTACATTAACACTCTCATCCTTGCATTAAAACATTCTAAACATTAGTATTTCATTTGCTTTCTTTTCTTGCTACATTAACACTCTCATCCTTGCATTAAAACATTCTAAACATTAATATTTCATTTGCTTTCTTATCTTTTCTTGCTACATTAACACTCTCATCCTTGCATTAAAACATTCTAAACATTAATATTTCATTTGCTTTCTTTTCTTTTCTTGCTACATTAACACTCTCATCCTTGCATTAAAACATTCTAAACATTAGTATTTCATTTGCTTTCTTTTCTTTTCTTGCTGCATTAACACTCTCATCCTTGCATTAAAACATTCTAAACATTAATATTTCATTTGCTTTCTTTTCTTTTCTTGCTGCATTAACACTCTCATCCTTGCATTAAAACATTCTAAACATTAGTATTTCATTTGCTTTCTTTTCTTTTCTTGCTGCATTAACACTCTCATCCTTGCATTAAAACATTCTATACATTAATATTTCATTTGCTTTCTTTTCTTTTCTTGCTGCATTAACACTCTCATCCTTGCATTAAAACATTCTAAACATTAATATTTCATTTGCTTTCTTTTCTTTTCTTGCTGCATTAACACTCTCATCCTTGCATTAAAACATTCTAAACATTAATATTTCATTTGCTTTCTTTTCTTTTCTTGCTGCATTAACACTCTCATCCTTGCATTAAAACATTCTAAACATTAGTATTTCATTTGCTTTCTTTTCTTTTCTTGCTGCATTAACACTCTCATCCTTGCATTAAAACATTCTAAACATTAGTATTTCATTTGCTTTCTTTTCTTTTTTTTTGCTACATTAACACTCTCATCCTTGCATTAAAACATTCTAAACATTAATATTTCATTTGCTTTCTTTTCTTGCTGCATTAACACTCTCATCCTTGCATTAAAACATTCTAAACATTAATATTTCATTTGCTTTCTTATCTTTTCTTGCTACATTAACACTCTCATCCTTGCATTAAAACATTCTAAACATTAATATTTCATTTGCTTTCTTATATTTTCTTGCTACATTAACACTCTCATCCTTGCATTAAAACATTCTAAACATTAGTATTTCATTTGCTTTCTTTTCTTTTCTTGCTACATTAACACTCTCATCCTTGCATTAAAACATTCTAAACATTAGTATTTCATTTGCTTTCTTTTCTTTTTTTTTGCTACATTAAAACTCTCATCCTTGAATTAAAACATTCTAAACATTAATATTTCATTTGCTTTCTTTTCTTGCTGCATTAACACTCTAATCCTTGCATTAAAACATTCTAAACATTAATATTTCATTTGCTTTCTTATCTTTTCTTGCTACATTAACACTCTCATCCTTGCATTAAAACATTCTAAACATTAATATTTCATTTGCTTTCTTTTCTTTTCTTGCTACATTAACACTCTCATCCTTGCATTAAAACATTCTAAACATTAGTATTTCATTTGCTTTCTTTTCTTTTCTTGCTGCATTAACACTCTCATCCTTGCATTAAAACATTCTAAACATTAATATTTCATTTGCTTTCTTATCTTTTCTTGCTACATTAACACTCTCATCCTTGCATTAAAACATTCTAAACATTAATATTTCATTTGCTTTCTTTTCTTTTCTTGCTACATTAACACTCTCATCCTTGCATTAAAACATTCTAAACATTAGTATTTCATTTGCTTTTTTTTCTTTTCTTGCTGCATTAACACTCTCATCCTTGCATTAAAACATTCTAAACATTAATATTTCATTTGCTTTCTTATCTTTTCTTGCTACATTAACACACTCATCCTTGCATTAAAACATTCTAAACATTAATATTTCATTTGCTTTCTTTTCTTTTCTTGCTACATTAACACTCTCATCCTTGCATTAAAACATTCTAAACATTAGTATTTCATTTGCTTTCTTTTCTTTTCTTGCTGCATTAACACTCTCATCCTTGCATTAAAACATTCTAAACATTAATATTTCATTTGCTTTCTTATCTTTTCTTGCTACATTAACACTCTCATCCTTGCATTAAAACATTCTAAACATTAATATTTCATTTGCTTTCTTTTCTTTTCTTGCTACATTAACACTCTCATCCTAGCATTAAAACATTCTAAACATTAGTATTTCATTTGCTTTCTTTTCTTTTCTTGCTGCATTAACACTCTCATCCTTGCATTAAAACATTCTAAACATTAATATTTCATTTGCTTTCTTTTCTTTTCTTGCTACATTAACACTCTCATCCTTGCATTAAAACATTCTAAACATTAGTATTTCATTTGCTTTCTTTTCTTTTCTTGCTGCATTAACACTCTCATCCTTGCATTAAAACATTCTAAACATTAATATTTCATTTGCTTTCTTTTCTTTTCTTGCTACATTAACACTCTCATCCTAGCATTAAAACATTCTAAACATTAGTATTTCATTTTCTTTCTTTTCTTTTCTTGCTGCATTAACACTCTCATCCTTGAATTAAAACATTCTAAACATTAGTATTTCATTTGCTTTCTTATCTTTTCTTGCTGCATTAACACTCTCATCCTTGCATTAAAACATTCTAAACATTAATATTTCATTTGCTTTCTTTTCTTTTCTTGCTGCATTAACACTCTCATCCTTGCATTAAAACATTCTAAACATTAATATTTCATTTGCTTTCTTTTCTTTTCTTGCTGCATTAACACTCTCATCCTTGTATTAAAACATTCTAAACATTAATATTTCATTTGCTTTCTTATCTTTTCTTGCTACATTAACACTCTCATCCTTGCATTAAAACATTCTAAACATTAGTATTTCATTTGCTTTCTTTTCTTTTCTTGCTGCATTAACACTCTCATCCTTGCATTAGAACATTCTAAACATTAGTATTTCATTTGCTTTCTTATCTTTTCTTGCTATATTAACACTCTCATCCTTGCATTAAAACATTCTAAACATTAATATTTCATTTGCTTTCTTTTCTTTTCTTGCTGCATTAACACTCTCATCTTTGCATTAAAACATTCTAAACATTAATATTTCATTTGCTTTCTTATCTTTTCTTGCTACATTAACACTCTCATCCTTGCATTAAAACATTCTAAACATTAATATTTCATTTGCTTTCTTTTCTTGCTGCATTAACACTCTCATCCTTGCATTAAAACATTCTAAACATTAATATTTCATTTGCTTTCTTTTCTTTTCTTGCTACATTAACACTCTCATCCTTGCATTAAAACATTCTAAACATTAGTATTTCATTTGCTTTCTTTTCTTTTCTTGCTGCATTAACACTCTCATCCTTGCATTAAAACATTCTAAACATTAATATTTCATTTGCTTTCTTTTCTTTTCTTGCTACATTAACACTCTCATCCTTGCATTAAAACATTCTAAACATTAGTATTTCATTTGCTTTCTTTTCTTTTCTTGCTGCATTAACACTCTCATCCTTGCATTAAAACATTCTAAACATTAATATTTCATTTGCTTTCTTTTCTTTTCTTGCTGCATTAACACTCTCATCCTTGCGTTAAAACATTCTAAACATTAGTATTTCATTTGCTTTCTTTTCTTTTCTTGCTACATTAACACTCTCATCCTTGCATTAAAACATTCTAAACATTAGTATTTCATTTGCTTTCTTTTCTTTTTTTTTGCTACATTAACACTCTCATCCTTGCATTAAAACATTCTAAACATTAATATTTCATTTGCTTTCTTTTCTTGCTGCATTAACACTCTCATCCTTGCATTAAAACATTCTAAACATTAATATTTCATTTGCTTTCTTATCTTTTCTTGCTACATTAACACTCTCATCCTTGCATTAAAACATTCTAAACATTAATATTTCATTTGCTTTCTTATATTTTCTTGCTACATTAACACTCTCATCCTTGCATTAAAACATTCTAAACATTAGTATTTCATTTGCTTTCTTTTCTTGCTACATTAACACTCTCATCCTTGCATTAAAACATTCTAAACATTAATATTTCATTTGCTTTCTTATCTTTTCTTGCTACATTAACACTCTCATCCTTGCATTAAAACATTCTAAACATTAATATTTCATTTGCTTTCTTTTCTTTTCTTGCTACATTAACACTCTCATCCTTGCATTAAAACATTCTAAACATTAGTATTTCATTTGCTTTCTTTTCTTTTCTTGCTGCATTAACACTCTCATCCTTGCATTAAAACATTCTAAACATTAATATTTCATTTGCTTTCTTTTCTTTTCTTGCTGCATTAACACTCTCATCCTTGCATTAAACATTCTAAACATTAGTATTTCATTTGCTTTCTTTTCTTTTCTTGCTGCATTAACACTCTCATCCTTGCATTAAAACATTCTATACATTAATATTTCATTTGCTTTCTTTTCTTTTCTTGCTGCATTAACACTATCATCCTTGCATTAAAACATTGTAAACATTAGTATTTCATTTGCTTTCTTTTCTTTTCTTGCTGCATTAACACTCTCATCCTTGCATTAAAACATTCTAAACATTAGTATTTCATTTGCTTTCTTTTCTTTTCTTGCTGCATTAACACTCTCATCCTTGCATTAAAACATTCTAAACATTAATATTTCATTTGCTTTCTTTTCTTTTCTTGCTGCATTAACACTCTCATCCTTGCATTAAAACATTCTAAACATTAATATTTCATTTGCTTTCTTTTCTTTTCTTGCTGCATTAACACTCTCATCCTTGCATTAAAACATTCTAAACATTAGTATTTCATTTGCTTTCTTTTCTTTTCTTGCTGCATTAACACTCTCATCCTTGCATTAAAACATTCTAAACATTAGTATTTCATTTGCTTTCTTTTCTTTTTTTTTGCTACATTAACACTCTCATCCTTGCATTAAAACATTCTAAACATTAATATTTCATTTGCTTTCTTTTCTTGCTGCATTAACACTCTCATCCTTGCATTAAAACATTCTAAACATTAATATTTCATTTGCTTTCTTATCTTTTCTTGCTACATTAACACTCTCATCCTTGCATTAAAACATTCTAAACATTAATATTTCATTTGCTTTCTTATATTTTCTTGCTACATTAACACTCTCATCCTTGCATTAAAACATTCTAAACATTAGTATTTCATTTGCTTTCTTTTCTTTTCTTGCTACATTAACACTCTCATCCTTGCATTAAAACATTCTAAACATTAGTATTTCATTTGCTTTCTTTTCTTTTTTTTTGCTACATTAAAACTCTCATCCTTGAATTAAAACATTCTAAACATTAATATTTCATTTGCTTTCTTTTCTTGCTGCATTAACACTCTAATCCTTGCATTAAAACATTCTAAACATTAATATTTCATTTGCTTTCTTATCTTTTCTTGCTACATTAACACTCTCATCCTTGCATTAAAACATTCTAAACATTAATATTTCATTTGCTTTCTTTTCTTTTCTTGCTACATTAACACTCTCATCCTTGCATTAAAACATTCTAAACATTAGTATTTCATTTGCTTTCTTTTCTTTTCTTGCTGCATTAACACTCTCATCCTTGCATTAAAACATTCTAAACATTAATATTTCATTTGCTTTCTTATCTTTTCTTGCTACATTAACACTCTCATCCTTGCATTAAAACATTCTAAACATTAATATTTCATTTGCTTTCTTTTCTTTTCTTGCTACATTAACACTCTCATCCTTGCATTAAAACATTCTAAACATTAGTATTTCATTTGCTTTCTTTTCTTTTCTTGCTGCATTAACACTCTCATCCTTGCATTAAAACATTCTAAACATTAATATTTCATTTGCTTTCTTATCTTTTCTTGCTACATTAACACACTCATCCTTGCATTAAAACATTCTAAACATTAATATTTCATTTGCTTTCTTTTCTTTTCTTGCTACATTAACACTCTCATCCTTGCATTAAAACATTCTAAACATTAGTATTTCATTTGCTTTCTTTTCTTTTCTTGCTGCATTAACACTCTCATCCTTGCATTAAAACATTCTAAACATTAATATTTCATTTGCTTTCTTATCTTTTCTTGCTACATTAACACTCTCATCCTTGCATTAAAACATTCTAAACATTAATATTTCATTTGCTTTCTTTTCTTTTCTTGCTACATTAACACTCTCATCCTAGCATTAAAACATTCTAAACATTAGTATTTCATTTGCTTTCTTTTCTTTTCTTGCTGCATTAACACTCTCATCCTTGCATTAAAACATTCTAAACATTAATATTTCATTTGCTTTCTTTTCTTTTCTTGCTACATTAACACTCTCATCCTTGCATTAAAACATTCTAAACATTAGTATTTCATTTGCTTTCTTTTCTTTTCTTGCTGCATTAACACTCTCATCCTTGCATTAAAACATTCTAAACATTAATATTTCATTTGCTTTCTTTTCTTTTCTTGCTGCATTAACCCTCTCATCCTTGCATTAAAACATTCTAAACATTAATATTTCATTTGCTTTCTTTTCTTTTCTTGCTGCATTAACACTCTCATCCTTGCATTAAAACATTCTAAACATTAGTATTTCATTTGCTTTCTTTTCTTTTCTTGCTGCATTAACACTCTCATCCTTGCATTAAAACATTCTAAACATTAGTATTTCATTTGCTTTCTTTTCTTTTTTTTTGCTACATTAACACTCTCATCCTTGCATTAAAACATTCTAAACATTAATATTTCATTTGCTTTCTTTTCTTGCTGCATTAACACTCTCATCCTTGCATTAAAACATTCTAAACATTAATATTTCATTTGCTTTCTTATCTTTTCTTGCTACATTAACACTCTCATCCTTGCATTAAAACATTCTAAACATTAATATTTCATTTGCTTTCTTATATTTTCTTGCTACATTAACACTCTCATCCTTGCATTAAAACATTCTAAACATTAGTATTTCATTTGCTTTCTTTTCTTTTCTTGCTACATTAACACTCTCATCCTTGCATTAAAACATTCTAAACATTAGTATTTCATTTGCTTTCTTTTCTTTTTTTTTGCTACATTAAAACTCTCATCCTTGAATTAAAACATTCTAAACATTAATATTTCATTTGCTTTCTTTTCTTGCTGCATTAACACTCTAATCCTTGCATTAAAACATTCTAAACATTAATATTTCATTTGCTTTCTTATCTTTTCTTGCTACATTAACACTCTCATCCTTGCATTAAAACATTCTAAACATTAATATTTCATTTGCTTTCTTTTCTTTTCTTGCTACATTAACACTCTCATCCTTGCATTAAAACATTCTAAACATTAGTATTTCATTTGCTTTCTTTTCTTTTCTTGCTGCATTAACACTCTCATCCTTGCATTAAAACATTCTAAACATTAATATTTCATTTGCTTTCTTATCTTTTCTTGCTACATTAACACTCTCATCCTTGCATTAAAACATTCTAAACATTAATATTTCATTTGCTTTCTTTTCTTTTCTTGCTACATTAACACTCTCATCCTTGCATTAAAACATTCTAAACATTAGTATTTCATTTGCTTTCTTTTCTTTTCTTGCTGCATTAACACTCTCATCCTTGCATTAAAACATTCTAAACATTAATATTTCATTTGCTTTCTTATCTTTTCTTGCTACATTAACACACTCATCCTTGCATTAAAACATTCTAAACATTAATATTTCATTTGCTTTCTTTTCTTTTCTTGCTACATTAACACTCTCATCCTTGCATTAAAACATTCTAAACATTAGTATTTCATTTGCTTTCTTTTCTTTTCTTGCTGCATTAACACTCTCATCCTTGCATTAAAACATTCTAAACATTAATATTTCATTTGCTTTCTTATCTTTTCTTGCTACATTAACACTCTCATCCTTGCATTAAAACATTCTAAACATTAATATTTCATTTGCTTTCTTTTCTTTTCTTGCTACATTAATACTCTCATCCTAGCATTAAAACATTCTAAACATTAGTATTTCATTTGCTTTCTTTTCTTTTCTTGCTGCATTAACACTCTCATCCTTGCATTAAAACATTCTAAACATTAATATTTCATTTGCTTTCTTTTCTTTTCTTGCTACATTAACACTCTCATCCTTGCATTAAAACATTCTAAACATTAGTATTTCATTTGCTTTCTTTTCTTTTCTTGCTGCATTAACACTCTCATCCTTGCATTAAAACATTCTAAACATTAATATTTCATTTGCTTTCTTTTCTTTTCTTGCTGCATTAACCCTCTCATCCTTGCATTAAAACATTCTAAACATTAGTATTTCATTTGCTTTCTTTTCTTTTCTTGCTACATTAACACTCTCATCCTTGCATTAAAACATTCTAAACATTAATATTTCATTTGCTTTCTTATCTTTTCTTGCTACATTAACACTCTCATCCTTGCATTAAAACATTCTAAACATTAATATTTCATTTGCTTCCTTTTCTTTTTTTGCTACATTAACACTCTCATCCTTGCATTAAAACATTCTAAACATTAGTATTTCATTTGCTTTCTTTTCTTTACTTGCTGCATTAACACTCTCATCCTTGCATTAAAACATTCTAAACATTAATATTTCATTTGCTTTCTTATCTTTTCTTGCTACATTAACACTCTCATCCTTGCATTAAAACATTCTAAACATTAATATTTCATTTGCTTTCTTTTCTTTTCTTGCTACATTAACACTCTCATCCTTGCATTAAAACATTCTAAACATTAGTATTTCATTTGCTTTCTTTTCTTTTCTTGCTGCATTAACACTCTCATCCTTGCATTAAAACATTCTAAACATTAGTATTTCATTTGCTTTCTTTTCTTTTTTTTTGCTACATTAACACTCTCATGCTTGCATTAAAACATTCTAAACATTAATATTTCATTTGCTTTCTTTTCTTTTCTTGCTACATTAACACTCTCATCCTTGCATTAAAACATTCTAAACATTAGTATTTCATTTGCTTTCTTTTCTTTTCTTGCTGCATTAACACTCTCATCCTTGCATTAAAACATTCTAAACATTAATATTTCATTTGCTTTCTTTTCTTTTCTTGCTGCATTAACACTCTCATCCTTGCGTTAAAACATTCTAAACATTAGTATTTCATTTGCTTTCTTTTCTTTTCTTGCTACATTAACACTCTCATCCTTGCATTAAAACATTCTAAACATTAGTATTTCATTTGCTTTCTTTTCTTTTTTTTTGCTACATTAACACTCTCATCCTTGCATTAAAACATTCTAAACATTAATATTTCATTTGCTTTCTTTTCTTGCTGCATTAACACTCTCATCCTTGCATTAAAACATTCTAAACATTAATATTTCATTTGCTTTCTTATCTTTTCTTGCTACATTAACACTCTCATCCTTGCATTAAAACATTCTAAACATTAATATTTCATTTGCTTTCTTTTCTTTTCTTGCTACATTAATACTCTCATCCTAGCATTAAAACATTCTAAACATTAGTATTTCATTTGCTTTCTTTTCTTTTCTTGCTGCATTAACACTCTCATCCTTGCATTAAAACATTCTAAACATTAATATTTCATTTGCTTTCTTTTCTTTTCTTGCTACATTAACACTCTCATCCTTGCATTAAAACATTCTAAACATTAGTATTTCATTTGCTTTCTTTTCTTTTCTTGCTGCATTAACACTCTCATCCTTGCATTAAAACATTCTAAACATTAATATTTCATTTGCTTTCTTTTCTTTTCTTGCTGCATTAACCCTCTCATCCTTGCATTAAAACATTCTAAACATTAGTATTTCATTTGCTTTCTTTTCTTTTCTTGCTACATTAACACTCTCATCCTTGCATTAAAACATTCTAAACATTAATATTTCATTTGCTTTCTTATCTTTTCTTGCTACATTAACACTCTCATCCTTGCATTAAAACATTCTAAACATTAATATTTCATTTGCTTCCTTTTCTTTTTTTGCTACATTAACACTCTCATCCTTGCATTAAAACATTCTAAACATTAGTATTTCATTTGCTTTCTTTTCTTTACTTGCTGCATTAACACTCTCATCCTTGCATTAAAACATTCTAAACATTAATATTTCATTTGCTTTCTTATCTTTTCTTGCTACATTAACACTCTCATCCTTGCATTAAAACATTCTAAACATTAATATTTCATTTGCTTTCTTTTCTTTTCTTGCTACATTAACACTCTCATCCTTGCATTAAAACATTCTAAACATTAGTATTTCATTTGCTTTCTTTTCTTTTCTTGCTGCATTAACACTCTCATCCTTGCATTAAAACATTCTAAACATTAGTATTTCATTTGCTTTCTTTTCTTTTTTTTTGCTACATTAACACTCTCATGCTTGCATTAAAACATTCTAAACATTAATATTTCATTTGCTTTCTTTTCTTTTCTTGCTACATTAACACTCTCATCCTTGCATTAAAACATTCTAAACATTAGTATTTCATTTGCTTTCTTTTCTTTTCTTGCTGCATTAACACTCTCATCCTTGCATTAAAACATTCTAAACATTAATATTTCATTTGCTTTCTTTTCTTTTCTTGCTGCATTAACACTCTCATCCTTGCGTTAAAACATTCTAAACATTAGTATTTCATTTGCTTTCTTTTCTTTTCTTGCTACATTAACACTCTCATCCTTGCATTAAAACATTCTAAACATTAGTATTTCATTTGCTTTCTTTTCTTTTTTTTTGCTACATTAACACTCTCATCCTTGCATTAAAACATTCTAAACATTAATATTTCATTTGCTTTCTTTTCTTGCTGCATTAACACTCTCATCCTTGCATTAAAACATTCTAAACATTAATATTTCATTTGCTTTCTTATCTTTTCTTGCTACATTAACACTCTCATCCTTGCATTAAAACATTCTAAACATTAATATTTCATTTGCTTTCTTATATTTTCTTGCTACATTAACACTCTCATCCTTGCATTAAAACATTCTAAACATTAGTATTTCATTTGCTTTCTTTTCTTGCTACATTAACACTCTCATCCTTGCATTAAAACATTCTAAACATTAATATTTCATTTGCTTTCTTATCTTTTCTTGCTACATTAACACTCTCATCCTTGCATTAAAACATTCTAAACATTAATATTTCATTTGCTTTCTTTTCTTTTCTTGCTACATTAACACTCTCATCCTTGCATTAAAACATTCTAAACATTAGTATTTCATTTGCTTTCTTTTCTTTTCTTGCTGCATTAACACTCTCATCCTTGCATTAAAACATTCTAAACATTAATATTTCATTTGCTTTCTTTTCTTTTCTTGCTGCATTAACACTCTCATCCTTGCATTAAAACATTCTAAACATTAGTATTTCATTTGCTTTCTTTTCTTTTCTTGCTGCATTAACACTCTCATCCTTGCATTAAAACATTCTATACATTAATATTTCATTTGCTTTCTTTTCTTTTCTTGCTGCATTAACACTCTCATCCTTGCATTAAAACATTCTAAACATTAGTATTTCATTTGCTTTCTTTTCTTGCTGCATTAACACTCTCATCCTTGCATTAGAACATTCTAAACATTAATATTTCATTTGCTTTCTTTTCTTTTCTTGCTGCATTAACACTCTCATCCTTGCATTAGAACATTCTAAACATTAATATTTCATTTGCTTTCTTTTCTTTTCTTGCTGCATTAACACTCTCATCCTTGCATTAAAACATTCTAAACATTAATATTTCATTTGCTTTCTTTTCTTTTCTTGCTGCATTAACACTCTCATCCTTGCATTAAAACATTCTAAACATTAATATTTCATTTGCTTTCTTTTCTTTTCTTGCTGCATTAACACTCTCTTCCATTTCTTAAAACATTCTTAACATTATTTATTTCTTTACTTTTTTTTCTCTTTTCTACAGATATTCGAAATCTCTTCCATTCATTAAAACTTTCTATACCTTATTGTTTCCTTTACTTCCTTTTTCTGTTCTTGCTGCATTAACACTCTCTCCTGGTCATTAAAATATTCTAAACATTATTTTTTCTGTTCCTTTCTTTCTCTTTTCTTGATGCATTAACAATCTCTTTCTTTCATTTAAACATTCTAAACATCATTTTTTACTTTCTATTTCTGTTCTTGCAGAATTAACCCTTGCTTCCTTTTCTTAAAACATTTTAAAAATTATTCATTACTTTAGTTTTTTTCTTTTTTCTTTTGTTATTAACTATCTCTTCCTTTCATTACAACATTCTAAGCATTATTTTTTCCTTTAATTTCTTTCTCTTTTCTTGCTGCATTAACAATCTATTCCTTTCATTTAAATATTCTATACACTACTGCTTCTTTTTATCTTCACAAAAAAATAAAAATTTTATTTTCATGTTTACGTTCAGTTTTTTCTTGTGAAAACATCAATAATTTCTGGAATACAGTTGGATGTCATTATCTTCACGAAATAGTTTCCCTGTAGATACTGCGATATATACAAATCAGTGGTAAACGTTCCATGTATGCAACACATGCACTGAACTCCTTAGATTTTCTCCATGATAAAAAATTTTTGTGTAATAAAAAATGAATTATTTTGTCATCATTTTGCACATGTGATCATTTTATAAATCTCCTATTCCTCCATTTCTTAAGATAAATCATGAACAAACGACTTTAGCAAAGTTGTGTAAGCAGAGAAGACCCTTGTTTCCAGTCCTGCATAAGTTTTATGCACAAGTATAGAGAACGTGGAAGAACCAAGTGAAAGAATGTTGAGGGTTTAGGCTGAGTGAGTGAGAAATGTAATAGAAGAAAAATCAATGGAGTTAGCTGCTGTTTCTTCTTCTCAACATGAAGATAGATTGAGTAAATTGGTTTTCATTTCCATGAATAAAAACATTTTGAAGATGATAAAGGTGGAGCATGTACAGTTACTTTTTACAACAACTGAATTTGCAAAAACAAAATTAAGAATTGAATTAATTTATAAAAAAATAAATTTTAAATACATCATTATTTGTTTATTTTATTTTATTTTTTTCATATTTCTCTCATAACAATTATCAGTCATCTTGAACTGCATTCCCCGATTTTAAATTCACCCATCACCACTGAACAAGGTATGTCCAAAAAATATGACAGGGCAAAAGACACACTAATCTTATTTAAATGGCATAGTGGGTGATCCCCCTCAGCTAAAAATATATTTGACTTACTCGGTAAAGGAAGTGTAAAGATGAAAACAAAAACATTGTAATAGTCAATGACTGAAACTTCATTTATTTATTTAAATTTATCTTTTATATTGATAGAATCATCCATATTTTCTACTCACCCCCGAGATAAAATACACTCTTCCATCAGAATCAGTTTTAACCAACCAACACCTCACATTGCAAATCTCAACTTTTTATTGGTTAAGACAACACCAAAATGTGTAACAATTGACAAAAACCTATTTTCGCACCCAGTTCCCTGGAGCTTACTTTGGATTCCAAAAACAAATAAAAAGGACCATTTCGACCAAACTTCACCAGTCAGTCACTTAGCTTCAGAGAGATGCCACACAAATCCATGCGTGTCACTATTTTGACTTAAGAAACTTTTCGCGCGTCAACTGTTGATTCAAACACCAACATTATTCTCTCAAAATTCATTTACAACTTTCTAAGAAAAGTGTTCTTACACACTACCAAAATAAAAATTGTACTTAGCAAAAGATAAACACAGAACAATCCAAGGTAAACAACTCTAGAAAATTAAGACATTTGTACTCTACTTTATTCACGCACACAAACTACACAAATTTCTGTATAAGTAATATTTCCATTTTACTCTATTTGACCAGTTCTTTAACACATGAACAATTTTGAAATGTAAATCAATAAGACACCCAATTTATACATGGTCAATTCTTGCATTATCAAACCACAAGTTTTCTAATTGTATATTAATTGTACATAAATGTCTGTTGTTTTTATTCAAACCTAAATTCCCGTTGTTTCTTATTCAATTGCCTTGTGATTGATTCATTTTGAATGCCTATATTCTATATTGTTGTGAATTAATATGGTGAACATGCCCATAAACTAACCATCTTAATATTAAAATCTTCTGATAACAAATTCAAACTCATAGCAATCCCAACAATATTTAAATTCATTTTAGCCTTTTGTCTCTGTATCTGATGACATCTTTGATGGTTTGAAAATATCTAAATTGATTACTTTTATAGTTGCAAAATAATTTAATATTTAAGACTTATGGTAAAAACTGGTGTGTCAAAAGGAAGGTTTTTCCATTGACACTGCTGTTATTTTAACTGCCTTCACTCCTTGGCAATGTTTATTGTTTTAAATTGGTTTATAAATTGGTAAATGACAAATATTGCATTGTATTAACTTAATACAATTGTATTAGTTTTTAGAATGTTGTAAATATAAAATTATTCTTGTAAATATAAAATTATTTTTGTAAATAAACAATCTAATAAATAGTGTTTAATGTTTTCGTTGTTAACTCTCAAGGACAAAAATATGTATAAATTCACTTTCATCATATGTTTAGGTTTTGTTAAAATTCTAATTATTGCTTTTTAAAACAATAAACATTGCTAGGAGTGAAGGTAGTTAAGATAATAGTGGTGTCAAGGGAAAACTGTTCTTTTGACACTGTTTTTTTTTTGCTCGTGTAAAGGTTAAAAATTGCCAACTTATGTCTGTCTTTTCTTTTTTTTTAATTTTATTTTTTTGTCAAAATATATTTTGCAAAGTTGTTTTAGTTAATAAATATGTTGAATATTTACATTCCAAGACCAACAATCTGATGTGTTTTATATTTTCACAATTTAATATTACAGATTTAAATAAGAATTTCAGTTTTGAGTAAAGATAAAGGTTTTAACCTATTTAAATTTTAAAATGTAAAAAATTTGAGAGGCCAACACCACTTCTGTCTCGGTGGTGTTGGTTTAACATCAATAGACATTATTGTTATTATGTCCCTTGGGTTCTAAATTAAGATTGTCAATAGGGATTTATCTCCCTTTGATTACATACTGTTAACACAGAAGAGTGAATTTGTGTGTATGCAGTGTTTTTAATTGTAAATATGCAGATGGATTTTAGAAGAACAACATAATGTAAGTTATTCTGAACTGTCAGAATCTCAAGCATAGTATGTTATTGTATTTGTAAGGAATACTTAGTAGTTTACTTTTATCTTTCTCTCTTCTATGCTCTATCATTTAAACAAGGCAGATGCTCACATCTCTTAGCTATGGTAGATTTGACAAATATCAACAGCATTTTAATTTTGAGGAAAAATTCATATGAAATTTTGAACTATTAAAAATGGCTACAAAATACTTCATAAAATAACCATATTTTCTCCTGTTACATGTGTAGGTGGGTAACTTGGTGTGACATTTTTAGGAATATGCCTTTCTCAGGGACATAACATCAAAGTCTCCCATTTATATTTCCCTCATTATGGGCATTATTATATCTATGATATAACAACACCATAGTTCACGGACAGAATGGAATGGCTGAAAGGAAAAGGAATGACAAACATGCTTTGTTCTCAGAGAGATTTTTATAATGCTATGGCATACACAAAAATATATATTCATATATACACTACATATGTCCCATACAGAGAAAAATATATCACATATATCTACAGAGTATAAGGAAAATGAAAAGATAGGGTCTTACATATAATATGGAGATTCTCCAATGTTTCTGGAAAAGTCATATTTAGGACTCCAGATTCAAACAGGCTAGATACATCAACTATGTCTCGGGGGATGACATATTCTACAAACTGGAAATGGTGAATCTTGGCCCAGGCTAAAAAAAGCAACCGCTCAGTTTGGCTGCTGTAAACTGACTGATAGACTAGCCACTTTCATCACTGTATGGAGGGATGTCATTAAGCAGCCGTCATGTGACCCATATGACTTATCTCGACCAAAGGGACATAATCACCTTCTGTATCTCCACAAAAGTAATGCTAATGAACAGTACCCTTAGCCAATATTATTCAGTTAGTTTTATTTTTCAATAGATGACCAATTAGACTATCTTGTGTCCCATTATGTATTTTATTTAGTAGATAGTAATTAAAGGTGACATTAATAGGTACAAATCTACTAACTCATTTATTAACTGATTCAAAGAATTGACTATAGGGTAAATGTAAAGTTATTCTTTATTTAAAAATTCTGTCTGAATTTATGAAATGAAGAATTATTATTATTATATTCTGATTTCCTATCTGGGCTGTTATAGGTAAAAAGTTTACTAAGCTGGGCCAAGACTATCAAAATAAGGCCTGAACTCAATAGATTCTATAACTATCATCCTTTTGTCTTGGTCCATTGCAGGACACAAGCCTTCAGTGGTATAACTAGAGTGTGTATCACCCGGGGCAGCAGTTGAGTTTGCCTTCCCCTCCAATACAACATATTGCATGGTGACTCCATCTTATATATATATATATATATATATATATATATATATATATATATATATATATATAATCAATTGCTGGAGTCAGGATGCTGAAGGTAACATCAATCAGATAAGTGACAAACCTTTTACTTGTATTAATTTATAAATACACACACACACACACACACACACACACACACACATATATATATATATATATAATAAGCTGGAGTACAATGAAGTAATTTTAAAAATTAAGTTCTGCTGAAAAACTAAGGTAAAAGACAGTTGGCTGATAAAAGCTGGATAGGCAGCAACTATAACAATCAGCCAAATTATCAAAAAACAACCTAACCACACATAATTCATCTGGCCAGAAGAGCCAGTCCCAAAAGACAAAAAATAAATCAAAGCATATCCTCAAAGGAACTTCTATTACGGAAAATAACTGAAATTTATATAACAACCAAGATGTGTCTCCCACACACAACAGTGCTGTGGCATTGAAAGAATGCACCCATTCACAGGTTTTATTGATAAAACAGCCCTGAATATATCACTGAAATGTTTATTGTTCAGTCAAGATAACAATCACTTAAATACATATGCCATAGTATAAGTTATTCAAAATTGAAAAGGCCCTTCAATTGTGAATGGTGCTAAAACCACTTTTATTTCAATACAGCCTATACAGGCTTATACAGCAGACCCAAAATGCTTCCCTCATAAAAGTGTTTTCTGAAACAGGCAGCCTCCCTTCCTTGTCCTTTCTCTGACTGTTACACATAAGAAGTAATTACCCTAACACTTTAGCCTATGTGTTGGAGTGGGGTTCAATTCAGAAGTGTCCTTCTAGACTTGTTTCCCTACTAGTCTTGGCCAACTATTTTACCCATAGCTAATGGAAGAAATTGATTTGTAGTATTTAATGAGGAAGTTTTCAAGTCATAAAAGGTTGGGCTGAACAGTTATCCTAACCAAGAACAGATTCTAAAAAATATCTGAGGTTTAGTTACACAGTCAGATTTTAGGGAGTGAGTTGCAGTGTATAATGTGAGATCTCATATAGACAAGACTACAAAACAAGATCTAAATGTAACATATAGATGGCCAAGGGAGTTAGTGTGAAGGGGGATTTGCAATACATATGTATTAAACATAAAAGGCTGTGTTGCATTCTTGATAATACAAGAAGTTGGGCTGAGAACTCTTCATTAACCTGCCTGAAAAAAAAGAAACCTATATTAAAGTAAAAACAGAAAAAAATAAACAAATATTTGAGGACACCTACCGTCTTTTCTTTATGTTAGTGATGGAAAGATTAGAAATGAGAGACTGTAGGGATTCACTGTTTATGCGATGAACTCCAGAAGGTTTTGTGACTTTGTGGCCATAAAGGATGGGGTTTTGGTGTGCCCTCAAATGGAAGAACATGTAGACTAGACGGAATGCTTCATATGCAATGGCTGACATCACTGCTACCAGACACATAATGAACAAACCTGAACAGTAAAAAAAAGAAGTCATCAAAATAAACAATCATTTGAAAGATATTAGATAAACAAAAATTAGTTTTCATCAGATTAATTGATTTAATTATAAAATTAAAATAAATGAGTTATTAAAGAATACACATGATCACAGTCATAAGTTCTATAATCCGCTAGGTTTATAGAGACACCACATGTACTGCAGCCATAGCAGCACTGGTGCATCTTGGGAAATATTAAAGAATACAATTATCACAAATAAAACATATAAAATTAATATGAATTAATATTGGGTTAAGTCATAAATAGTTCCCATTCATGTTTAACAACTTTATTCTTCAAAATTTTCCTTTCTTCCAATCTGCATTTATTAGGGTGACCATTTTAGGGTCGAAGGCCAAGAATGTGAGTTACCAAAAAAAACTTAACTCACTACATTTATCTGCAAGATCATGACTGAGTTGGTTATTGTTAGCACTGTTTCTATTGAGTATGATTCTGTACTAGCTAGGCTAGGTACTGAACCCACTATTACATTTTTTTGCCTTGCATCAGCATGGCTGATGGTAACATCCTGGGCAGTGACTTATTGCAATTTCTCTCCTTTCTTCCAATCTGTTGTTAACTGAAATGGCTTCTTAATTTTAGCACCTCCAAAATGAAACTGTTCTTTTTTAATCATCCTAGAAAACCTTAGTAGAGGAACAGATGAAGATAAATCAAGAAATAAGTGATCTTCAAACATCGCTCTACAAATTTAAATACATTTTTATTATTGAGTATTAGTTTTCTTTCAAATTGAATTAAATGAATTACAAAGATTATTTGGGAAACAAATTCACATGAAAATATTTTTGTTTGTTTTTCTTTACATTACACCTGAATCAATTGTGTTAGTCAAGAAAATAGCATGAATTTACATATGTGTCACATATTCACATAGTTTTATGTATGTGTGTAATTTTCTAGTAGTTGGTTGCTGAGAGGCAGTGAGCTGTGTTAATACTACTATTTAAGTTTGTAAGCAAACTCACTCCATATGATTTTGTGTTACTTAACTGAACATCCCTAAGCCTTTTTTGTAATATAGTATACTCAAATAAATATGCGAAAATATGAGTTATGAATTATGGTTTGAGAATTTCAGCTTGTATAACAATGAACAACCCTGTCAAAGGTTAACTGGAAAACTAATTTACTAACTTAACATCACAATATTTATAAGAAAAATATAGGCTCCAGAAATCTAAAAGTTAGATTTTATTAAACTTATAAGTTTATTGGTTAATAAATATTTTTTCATTTTTTAAATATCTATTTTATGGTGGGAAAATATTGTTGAGCCTTTAAATTTTCATAGCAAATGACAAATGTTGTTTGAAAATTCAAAGACTAACTACACATTTCATATGATATCACTGATTGCTTAATATATACAAATATAGTAATTCAAATCTGAGCCAAGAAAATGCATAAAAGTGAGTTAATTTTTGAGTTTAAGTAATATAACTTAAATCTATTGCATTTTCCCACAATTCTGTAATGGGGTTCCACACCTTTATTGCCTTCCATCAGCATGGCTGATGCTAACTTCTAGGAGACTCATTGCATCTTCTCAGGCTAACATTTTCCAATCACATGAAGTGGAAGGATTATATTGAATCAATTGCTAGGTTTGCTGCTAGGAAATTTGGTTCACTGCATCATTCTAGACAATTTTTCACACCAGAATCTATCTTAAACCTTTGTTGGCAGCCATTTTTCTATGCATTGAATATTGCTGTCAGATCTGGTTTGGTGCTTCTGTTATATATTTAGAGATTCTATGCTAACAGTTTCTTCTATTACACTTCTTACTTGTAGAACTCTCTTCCAGCTTCTTGCTTCCCAGTCAACTTTGATCTTTAAAAATTTAAATGCAATGTCAATCCTTATCTTCTGTCTTCTTAATTCTTCTTCTTTTACTGTCCTCTCCCCTTAATAATGTTTTTTTCTCAGATTCTTTCACACTCAGTAACCGGCTTACATCTTAGTGGCTTTATCACCTTGCTTGTGGTTGAAATGATAAAAAATATCAGTTATATATTCACCATTATTTGCAATGATTTGTTGCCACTTATAATGCACCTCTTCAATGCATTTTGAATAAATGAGAGAAAGTTTTCTCCTCCAAAGCATTTTGCAGTGATTGATAAAAAGGTAATAATTGGTTAATGCAAGGTCAGGTGAATATGGTGGCTGGATTAGAACAGACCTACTGAGTTTCAAAATATTTCCTGTGTTATTCTTGCTGCATGGAACCTCATTTTCTCATGGAGGAGAACAACATTTTTCATTTAATCTACTGTGTACGCTGCTATACAAAAACCATGGTATGTTAGTGTACTTGAGATTTATCCTTAACTTCTAATTTATTCTTATTCAATAAGTTAAAGGTGATGTCATGGTGAAACCCATTGAGGAATTAGCAGGGTTGCTAAACTGGCTTCTAACAAAGCCACAAATTGAGTTGCATTTGAAAGTCCAGGACTACTAAATTTTGAACTGATTACCTTCCCATTAGTGGCCCAAATTAGGTGTGTCTATTTTTTGCATTTGCAACAACTTTTTCCAGGTTACTTAATGCTGAATTCTGTCATTTTGATAAACCACAGATAGGCAGGCATATGTCCAGTTTACGCAAGTGTTAAAAAGGCACATGTGAGTGAAGTTTGTATGAGGCTCAAAAAGGCAGGCATGGTTTGAGTTAGATGAGAATAAAAAAAGGCAGACATGGGTCTGGTTTGAATAAAGCAAAAAAGCAGACATGGGTCTGGTTTCAATGAGGCAAAATAGGCAGGCATATGTCCAGTTTGTATGAAGGTCAAATAGGCAGACATGAAGAAGTGTTTTACATTTCTGCACGGAGATGCAGTTGGCATATTCTTGACAGGATAAGAAGTCCAAATTTTTCATCTTATTTTAAAAGTAACATCAAAAGTCTTAATAAAATTCAAACTTTAGTAGATAGGTCTTACAAAAGTAATCAAATCTGGCAGCTCAAATGATTAAAAAGAAATAAAGAAGAAAGAATCCATAAAGTCTGGTAAGAGGAAGTTCAGTGCTTCATCTCCCTAATCTGTGTCCTGATCAAATGATGAAATTGTTAGGTGTTGTGGAAGTGAGGAAGTGTCAAAATATGCCAGTCAGAAAGTCCTAAATCAAAGTAGTAGAGTTGTTCTTTCAAAAGTAACCAACCGTCCTGGGTATGATGATAAACTACATTCGCATCCTGGGTAAGACTACGTCCAGCAGCAAGGCTTCTGATCAGGTTTTGAGGAGTGTGCAACTACCTCTTAGCTGCTGGTGTTCCCAAGTCTGCCCTCACCCGGGGTGGTAGCACCTGTTAGGGTCCCAGCTATGGGAAAATAGTTAACCCTGAAACTGGGGTCAAAACACCATGAAAGTGCAAAAATAGGTTTTAATACCAGAAATACTTTAAAAAATTACTACCAGCGACTGTTTTGAAAAAATATTACCAACAATGTTTTTAAAAAATAAATATTGCTAGCAATACATTTTTAAAAAAAAATATTACCAGCAATACATTTTTGAAGGAAAAATATTACTAGAAATAGATTTCTGACAAAACAAAATATTACCAGCAATAAAAATTTTGTCTACATTAAAAAAAAAGTTTTTATGCGACATGTTTCTTCTGATGAAGTCCTAAAGGACAAAATGTGTCACACAAATCTTTTCCCCATTTTGTCATACATTTTAACCCCATATATATATGTATGTACATATATATATATATATATATATATATATATATATATATATATATATATATATATATATATATAGTGTGTGTGTGTATATGTGTAAAAATTCAGATATAAATAAAGATATATTTGTAAAAAGATATAATAATAATAATGATAATGTGAATAAAGACAAAAGAAAAACTTTTATTTACCGATGCGTTTCGTCCTCTGATGGACTTTATCAATACAAATATAAGGATTTTATTTTGCAACAAGTATTTAAAAATGGAAGTAAAATATCTTTAGGTTTTCAGCATTTTGCATTTAATAATTTTCATAAATATTCTTAAGGCTAACTGTGAAAGTCAAGGTAAACTATGATGGATGCTATGTGATGTAATTTAATTCCTAATAAATAAAGTGAGTAAATGTTGTTGCTGAATTTTTTTCTCTCATATTTGTTTATATTTATTTATTTACTTTTTTTATTAATATAATTAATATTTAATATTTCAATTTGATAAATTATTTATGCATTTATTCATTTTAAATAATAGAAGATTTTGATTTAACTGTTTTCTATTAATTTTAAAATTTTTTATGGTCATGTGTGTTGGTTTGGTAAAGGAGTATATCTTTTAGGAAAGGAGATATTTTGAAAAAAATCCAGTGTGCAGATTTATATTTTGGTAAAGTTTGATAGTGGCACTCTCAAGAATCCTCTGTGTAAGTAAGTTACATTTTCTTTTAATAAGTGTTGGATTTTTTAGATTGGAGTTGTGATTGAACTTTTTTCTATGTATGACTAATGCATTTGATAAATTGTTATCTATAAGACCCTTTTTGTGTTCAAAGATATGATTTTTTAATTTCTCCTGGTTTCCCCAATATATTGTAAGGAAGAGTTATGGCAATTTATTCTGTATACACCCACTTCAAAATTATTATTGTTATGGACATTTTTAGTTCTGATCATATCTATAATAATTTCAGATGTGGTTGTATTTATTTTGATATTGTTAAGATTGGATAAATTGTTTTCAGTAGTAGCTGATAAGGAGTTAGTAGGTAAGATTATATGTTTGTTTTTATCTAGTATATTGCCATTGTTGCTATTGATGTTATTATCTTTTTTGTAGTTGTATATATTGTATGCCTTTCTCTTGGGGATGAAATAATGAGGGTATTAGAGGTTTTTAAAAGTGATTTCTATGTACATTTCTTCATGTAAATATTGGGTGCTAAAGATTCTTAGTGATCTTAAAACCTAATAATTACTTCAGAGTTTATTCTGATACAATGGTGAGAATAATAATTTATAAGGACATTCTTGTTCGTAGATTTTCTGCAAACTTTTAACTGAAGGTCATTATTGGTTCTATGGAGTATGATATCTTGGAAGGGTAATGTGTTATTAGTTTAAGTTTCAAAAGTAAAATCTACTGTGGGTTCAACACTATTATGTTAAGGTCAGGTAAAATTGTGTCATGTGGATATATTATTAGAGTATCAGCTATGTATATTAAATAAGAATTTTATAGTAAAATATTTTTGAAAGGATAACTTTCTAGGAATTTTAAAAATAGACAAACTAAAATGGCATTAAGATCATATATATATATATATATATATATATATATATATATATATATATATATAAGGTTGTTACATTAATTTGATCATTGTATAATTTATTTTAATACTTATTATTTATTATTAGTTCTGATGAATAATTCAACAATGCATTCCCCTTCATTGACCTCCTGCCAATGCTTCACTAACTGTTCAAAGCCTCAACTATAGAAATCACTAGGTTTTGACTCAAAAAATTCATCAATCCACATTTTAAGCTCCACATCATGGTTGAATGAAACACCCCTCAAATTGTTAGAAAGTGACTGAAAAAGATGGTAGTCTGAAGATCCTAAATCAGGAGAATATGGTGGGTGTGGCAGAATTTTCTAACCAAGCTCTTTAATTATATGTTTGGTCATGTTAGCAATGTGGGGGATGAGCATTGTCATGTTGAATAATCACACTGTATCGTCAATCAGATCTTTTCAGCTGAATTGCCACTTTGAGACTGCTAATTTTTTTCAACATACAGTTCTGTATTGACTGTTTGGTTGTTTTAGAGCATTTCATCTCCATACACAGTATAAATGTTTTGAGCAGCTTGATTAAAAGCAAAGAGAATATGTTGAACATGCTCATTCTTGTTTGCCTGGCATTCCATCTCAAACGGGTTTCTAATCTGAAATAAAATTTCAATAACATTAAGTCACAGTTTCAAAGAATGACCAGAGTTACTAAGAAACAAAAATGATATGAAAGATTATTGTTTGAGATCATTCACAGAAAATCAGAGAAAACAAATGAGTATATGTAAGAACCTAATATATACATAAAGAAGATCTTACCAAGTGGATTTGTAGAATTCCATCCTTCAAATAGGAAGTTTGTTATGTTGCTTGACATAAACAGATACATTTTCTGAAATGAATAAAAATGATGGTAAAAATTACTTAGGATAAAATCATGTGAGATTGATAATGAATTATTACACACAAAAAAAATCCAATGCAAAAATATGAAAGAAAACTTCTGAATGTGCATTTTGTTTTCGCAGACTATAATATCTCTTTAGTCTATTTTTTTTAAATGAGAAGACTATTTATCATCTGTGACATGAGACTGTAGTGATAGCAACAAATAAATTACTAAACAACCCTAACCTTTATTACTAGACTATGTAGTAGACTGGAACCAAAATAATTAATAATAAAAGAACAATTAAAAGTTAAGCAATAAATATACTTTAAAATACCAGATAAGAATGGTCATTAACCATAAAGATAGAAAAGGTTAGATTAGAAAAAAATAGTTAAATAAATGTAGATTACTCTCATGATGCATCAGAACAAGCATTTTACCACCAAATGAAACAAAAATAAAAACTTTCTCTCTTTTCATTTTTCAATAACCAGTGGACAGTTCTCTGAAAAACATGTTACCACCAATACATAAGCAAAATCTCTTTATTTTTGGACACATATATGTTGTTTAAAATATGCAATCATTTCCATGAAATGTATACAAAAGTATTTTATGATTTTTGTTTACACTTATTTTGATGTATCTCATACAGGATTTTGTTTGTGATTTTATAATCCTGTTGTAGGCTGGTGATGCCCTTTTAGTCCCCCCCATATATATATATATATATATATATATATATATATATATATATATATATATATATATATATATATATAAATTACATTCAGACAAGGCCAATGCATCAGCAGTACATCTACAACAAGGCCTAAACATTGTGCTTTTCTGCTTGATATAAGCAATGAGGTATTTGCAAAATGAAAAAGAAAACAGTCTACCAATAAAACATCAGTTCCATTTATGGAGTTCGTGTGTGTGTGTTTGCTTTCTTATCATGCTACATAAAGTATTTTTGTCTGAATTTCTGGGATGAGGAGTTATTATTTGCACCATTTACATTTGGACGATTATCTTTATCTTTGTTGTCATTATCACATTTCGTCCGTTATGCCAGGCAAGCAATAACAACATTAGGTTTAGTTTAAGGTCCCAAGTTCTTGTTTCATTGTACAATGACAGTATTAGCTGTTTCCTTATAAGGAAACATTTGGCATTCATTGACCATGCAGTCAGTACTGCTATCAGTTGTCATTTATAAAATCTTTCTCTTTAAACAATTTTTCAGGAAAATAGGTTCCTCAAGTCCAGTAGCTGTTATCACTCTTTCTAGTATTGTTGGGTGTTTCCTTCCCAATTTTTTATTTGAAGTCATGTGGAATGTCAAACACTTGAATATATCATTATTTTCTCTCTGAATTACATATGCCATCTATTTTAGTTGTTGTTGCTGTCCTCAAATGATGTGGTTTCTGTTATCTGTTATTAGAACAGACCTACTGAGTTTCAAAATATTTCCTGTGTTATTCTTGCTGCATGGAACCTTGTATTGTCATGGAGGAGAACAACATTTTTCATTTAATCTACTGTGTACGCTGCTATACAAAAACCATGGTATGTTAGTGTACTTGAGATTTATCCTTAACTTCTAATTTATTTTTATTCAATAGGTTAAAGCTAAATGTCATGGTGAAACCCATTGAGGAATTAGCAGGGTTGCTAAACTGTGTTATCTAGTACAGATTGTGATTCTGTAGTGCCAGTCCACAATTTTAAAAGAAAAGATGATCTTTGCCAAGACTCTCACGCTTCACTCGCACAAAGGTATTTTTAACCATTGATTTTAGAAAGCAGTTGTATACAGCTGACAGTTTTTATATTTCTGAATGGGTTTGGTGCTATGCATGTCATCCAATCTGATGAGGCTATTTAAGAACATGACTTGAGTTTTCAGGTTAATGTTTTGTTTTTGTAGCAATTTGTGGTGTTGGGAGAAACTACCTTTAGTCTTGCCTATTATATGTTCAATTTCCTTTTCTCCTATATAAAAATTTTATTTTTATTATTTTAAAATTTTAAATGCATAATTGTTTAGGTTGTATTTTTTTTAATACACGTTTTTTTGAGAGAAGTGTATTTTCCTGAAGGCTAGATGAAAATTATGTGAAAATTGTTGCATTATTTATGGCCTTAGTGGATCAAGCGGATTGTTATATTCCGTGCTAATAGGAATATCACGGGAACAACACGGTGGATAAATAAGTAAGGGTTGTTGTGATAACCAGTAGTGAGTGCTGCTCTTGGAAGGTCGAATAGTTCTCGAGTAAGTCCGAGTCATAATCAACTGATTCACACAAGTGTCATGTAATCCGTTGCCTTATGGATACTTATAGGTAGTTGCTACCTATAGTGAAGTCACTCAGGGGGTACCAGGTTATTCCATTACATCACAGATGATACTGACTAAATTATTTGTTGAATTTTTGTGGATTCATTTTTTAATTCTTGTAGAAAGTTTTCCATTTACTAGCCAACAAGATCTTTTCAAGCCCTTCTGAAAACTTGAAGTGAGCTGGTATGATGCTCCATTGTTCAATAAAAGAACTCCTATTTAGCAGACTGGCATCAGAAAGAAGGAACCATTGAGAAAACAATTAACAGTTGATGAGGAAGAAGGCTTAGCTTTTGAAAGGCATCTTTTGTTATTCCAATTTCCCTTTGGATTATGGTGTCACATTTTGTTTCCTCTGCTAAAACATTTTGTTTCAACAGAACACTGCACTGTGCTATATTTCATGAGTTGTACAAAAACGGCTTCAGGAACATAAACAAGACTTCGCTAAGTTGCCCTGAGCACCCAATTCCCCAGATCTAATTCCCATTGAAAACTTATGGGAGGTGTTGAACAAACAAATTTGTTCTATAGAACCATAGTTAAAGTACCTGTTGTTGAAATTCTGGCACAAGATACCACAGGGATTTTATACAGTTTATATTTGATCAGGTAAGAATTGTTTTACTGGCACATGGAGGACCAACACCTTATTAGGCAGGAAGTCATAATGCTTTTGTCTTATCAGTGGATATATTAGAATCAGTTACAAGATCATGCTCTGAAGTTCGCTTGAGGTGTGAAACTGATAGTCACCATGCAGTGTTGATTCTAGGGTCCACACTGTCTAATGCTTGATCCAAAATTCTTTTTCTCTGAATTTCTGGGATGAGGAGTTATCATTATTTATACTATTTGCATTTGAATTATTGTCACCATCTTTGCTTTTATTATGATAAAATTTCATCAGTTGTGCCCTCTGACTTTCATCAGGTGTCTATCGATCTGGGTAACGTAGAGAGTATTCTGAACTGAACCCTTTATTTAATCTATAGGGGTAGACTGTTCTTGTTCTACAGATTATGTCTAGGGATATCTTGGGTCAGGCTGTGTGTGCTTTAACTCAGTGGAAATGTACTGAGCAGTACTAAAAATGACAAAGTGTCAGAGGGTACAATGGCCAAAATTTGAGAACCACACTGATACCACCCATTGGTCATGGGTCTGGTACCTCCCTAAGGATGGGCTTAGTTGCTTCAAGGGTGGACACATATACATCAGCAGCATGATTCATACTAATAACACAAATATATTGGACATGAGAATACAACCAATTAAAAAACAGGTGGTGTTTCACTAAAATAATCCAAAAATATTTTAATACATAATGGTTTAAGTTTAATGGTAAATAATATGGATTTATTGTTGGATTATATATTTTAATAATTTAGTAAATGTTTATAAATTTATGAAGAAGAAATTGTTTTTATATTTATTTCTTTAAAAATTGGTAAATGATAAATTTTGCATTGCATTAATTTTAATAAAAACAATTGTATTAGTTTTTACAATATTGCAAATATAAAATTATTCTTGTAAATGAATAATCTAATAAATAAATAGCGTTTAATATTTTTATTGTAATTACTCAAGAACAAAAAATGTATAAATTTATTTTCATTTGTTTGGATTTTATTCCAATTGTAATCATCGTTTTTTAAAACAATAAACATTTCTGAGGAGTGAAGGTAGTTAAAATAATAGCAGTGTCAAGGGGAAAATCCATCCTTTTTACACACAAAGGTTAAAGATTGTCAAGGAGACATTCATCAAATGGAAGATGGCAGGGACTGGTTTTGTTTTTAGGTCAATGAATTTGTCTCTGTCAGCTTTAATGGCAACCATAAAGCATGTAGATAAAGAGAAATGTCAATATTGAATGCCAGTAAAGTAAGTGCAATGCAATTGAGTTATTCTGGTGGTAAATTAGTTAGAGGGAAAAAAATGAAGGAGTTATTAACATTATGGATGGATGTGAACCAGAAAATCCTTCAACTGAGTAAATCTCACATTTTTGATAAGATAAAGTCTGTTTTTGATGAAAGGTGAGACAGAGTGGAGAGGAAACATTCACAAGTAGTAACGGCTGGTTTGCAGGTAATAAGAATCACACTCAGTGTTATTAAGATAAAAGATAAGACAGTAAGTGCAAATATCAAATGCATTCTCTTCAGAATTCCAAACTATTCTGCATAATGGTGAATATTCTGAGGATCTTACTTTCAATGTAGACGAGAATAAGTTATAGTGGAGGAGAATGTCATCAAAGACCATTATTGCCATTGAAGAAAAGTCTGCATCAGAATTTAAAGCTACCAACAACAGACTAAAACTGTTACTTGATGCTAATAGGTAACTCTGAAATTGTAGTTGATGTTGGTCTTCTTCTATGTGCTGTGACATGGGCAATCGTGGTTCTCCACAACTTCTTGTCCTTTGTAGGTCTTAGCAATGTTTGTCTTTTTGCCATCTCTTCTAATCCATGTTCTGCCAACCATTTGCACAAGCTCATTAGGTAGGTTATGTGCTGCTTTTCGCTGTGCCTCTTGCCTTCAATATGTCTTGTAAGTGTTAAATTTTCCAAGCCCTCTTTCCTTATTATGTATCCTAGAAATTTCTACTATCTCTTTCTGTATCAATTTAGAAGTGTCCTTTTTGTGTCCATATTTCTTAAAACTTCACCATTGTCCAGTCCATGGTATTCTTAGCATCAACAGAAATGTGGTTCTACAGAAGCACATTTCTGTTAACACTTCCTCGGTTATGAGGAGACTGTTCAGCATTCACTGCCACATAGGAGGAACTATATTACATAACAATCCGGTACTCTTTTCTTTGTTTCTAATGAAATTCTCCTGTTTCTTATTACTTTGCTTAATTTTCGGAAGGCAGCTTTCACTATCCCGATGAACCTTCGAATTTTAGTGTCACACTTTCTGTCCTCTGTTAAAACACTTCCTAGATATTTAAATTTTTATATTTGCTTGATTCTGACATTTCCAATTTGTAGTTCACATCTTGGGCTGTTCTTTTTGCTTATAACTATACATTCTTTCTTCTTACAATTGATGATTAGTCCTTTCTTCTCATTTTCCTTTACTACATTCTGGAGTAGTTCCTGTAGTTTCCTTTCCATGTCTGCCATCAACACTATCATCTGCATATCTAATGTTGTTAAGATTGTGGCTGCCAATAATGGTAGGACTTCTAATTCCCTCAGAATTACCTCATTGTAAAGGTTGAATAAATCTGGTGAGAAGACACATCCCTCTTTTACACCTCTACTATCCAGAAATAAGTTACAATTGTCTATTTAAAAATTATTTGATTTGATGAGTTTAGTGACATATCAATCTGTCTAGTATTTTAAAGTCAAACAAGAAGGCATAGTTTCATTTTAAATTTCTGGGATGAAGAGTTATCATTACTTGCATTTGGGCTGTTTTCCTTATCATTGTTGTTTTTATCACATTTCAGCCAATGTACATTTGTTTTCCTCATCTTTCTTGTTATTATCACATTTCAGCCATCGTACATTTGTTTTCCTCATCTTTGTTGTTGTTATCACATTTCAGCCATCGTACATTTGTTTTCCTCATCTTTGTTGTTGTTATCACATTTCAGCCATCGTACATTTGTTTTCCTCATCTTTGTTGTTGTTATCACATTTCAGCCATCATACATTTGTTTTCCTCATCTTTCTTGTTATTATCACATTTCAGCCATCGTACATTTGTTTTCCTCATCTTTGTTGTTATTATCACATTTCAGCCATTATACACTCTGGCCTTCTCCAGGTAGTTTTGATTAACCCTCAGGGAATTTCAAGCTGAACCCTTTATAGTCTAGTGAATTAAACTGTTGGTTTACAAATCTGGTGACATAGTAATTGTGAGTTCAATCCTTGGGATGAGTATTGCAGACTGAAACTCAGTAGAAACATGGTGGGCAATAAGTAAGTATTAGGTAAAAATAAGAGCAAGACACAAGATCCCTAGATGTGGCCAGCGGATGAGAACAATATACCCCTATAGATTAAATAAAGGGTTCAGTTCATAGGTTATCCAGATCAACAAACACCTGAAGGACGTCAGAAAGCAAAATAGCCAAAACATTGTGATAACAACAAAGATGAGAACAATAGGCCAAATATAAATAAGAAGATTCTTTGACTGGTATACAAAAATATTTTGGTTGGTTTGTTAGTGGATCTTAGGTAGACATAGGTTACATTTATAGTTGAGTTTATAGGTTGATATGAATGTGTGATAGCACAGCAAACTGAGATTGATGTGTCAAATTCATATTCCACCCATGGCCATTGCATTCACTTTTGCACAAATACCATTGGAAAGGTATGAATCTATCTCTTTCTACTCCTGCATAGGGGATAATAGCAGGTCAGACTAGACTCTCTAGATTTGATTGGCAACCAATCTAGGAGAAAGACAACTCTGAATTTGAAACTGTGCATAATGCTAAAAAAATGTAAAAACCTATTTACTATAGAAACAACTGCAGCAACACTTAGCATGGAGAGGTTGTGGCTCTATATTCCAACAGAGGAGTCTACACAGTTAACATATATATATATATATATATATATATATATATATATATATATATATGAGTTGAAAATGCCAACATAGACTTGTTTGCTAAAATAGCTATTCTGATGAGGTAAATTTGAATTTCTATTTTATGTAATTATCTCTCTCTCTCTCTCTCTCTATCTATCTATCTATCTATCTATATATATATATATATATATATATATATATATATATATATATATATATATATATATATATATTATATATATATATAAAGTGAGATATAGATATATATATAACTTGATATATCTGACTTAGTGGATCCTTGCTGTGAAGGTATGTATTGGTGGAACCAAGGAATATAATTCACCTGAACATCTATGAAAATAGTGATAAAGTAATGAAAGGCTAGAGGCATTTTGTTTGCTGGAAGAGGGTGTGTCAAGTAGAAAATAATTCATCACCCATATGACCAGGAAAAATGTCAGTCTAAACTGTTAAAATGCACTTTGGAAGGAACTTCTACATGAATCAAGGAACAACTCTGCAATAACCGAGCTAGTTGAGGAGGACATTTCAATCACATGAGAAAATTCAAAGTTGGCAGAAGAGGCAGGATTAGATGAGGTTACAGAAGATGACATTTTGGAGTTGTTTCTTAAAAGGAAAAAAGAAGAAGAAGAAAAAAGGCTTTCTCTTAAAGAATTGGCAAATTTGGTTGAATGCCATGATGCAAAAAGAGGAGAGGACAGAACATGAATCAGATTGTGTACTGAAGATAATAATAATAATAATAATAATAATAATAATAATAATAATAATAATAATAATAATAATAATAATAATAATAATAATAATAATAATAATAATAATAATAATAATAATAATAATAATAATAATAATAATAATAATAATAATAATAATAATAATAATAATAATAATAATAATAATAATAATAATAATAATAATAATAATAATAATAATAATAATAATAATAATAATAATAATAATAATAATAATAATAATAATAATAATAATAATAATAATAATAATAATAATAATAATAATAATAATAATAATAATAATAATAATAATAATAATAATAATAATAATAATAATAATAATAATAATAATAATAATAATAATAATAATAATAATAATAATAATAACAACAACAACAACAACAACAATAACAATAATAATAATAATAATAATAATAATAAATGATTCTATAAAATGAGTTCTTGCTAATGCTAAGTCTTTGAATGTATCAGGAAAGACCAAGATTTGTGAATGAAGTGATTTTATAAAAATAAGTTTAGCATATGATGAAATTCCTAAGGAATATGCATAGCAAAAAATACTGGATTCGTATTTTAAGAAGGTGCACAACTCCCAAGGTTGCCTGCCACAAGTGGATGACCTTTAACCAGGGTCCATCATTACAAAAATATAGTTGCATTCAGCACCATTGCTGAATTAGATCAACACAGTGATGTTATAAAATTTGAAATCAACTTACTCTGACACACTTGATGAGTACACAATATGCTTGCAGTATATTTTGGTAATTCAGGAAGTACTTTATTAATTTGATATATATATATATATATATACAGGGTGCAATGGATAAATTGTCACTGTTTTATATTTTTAATTTTGTGCATAGCACATTGTTGGTTTTTGCTTTTGTCACCTGCACAATATAGTAGGGTCTGTTGGGCACCTTCAAAGAGAAAAAGAGCCACATGATACAATTTGCTCCACCAGAAATTTGGAAATGGCATGCTGTACTGCTTGGCATTTGTGCCAGAAGCTCCAATACGTACATTTCAGAGTGTTTGGGTGGCAATATGAAGACAGTGCAGAAGATTCGGAAAGAATTGGATGAGTCTAATGGTGATTACAAAGGTACAGCAGCTCAGAAAACTCATTCTGATCATTCTTATAAGAAAAGAACTACAGAATTTGTTGAATAGGGCCTCAGACTCAATACAGAGGCCTACATCAAGTACCCTGTGGAGGTAGTGCTGCCTTGGCTGCTGGAAGACCCTATGTCTGACAAGAGGCCTCTGCACCATGCTACACAAGCAGTAGAATCCAGTCATGGCTGTTAGACAATTTCTGTGACTACATCACCCCCTTACATCTGGTCATCTAACTCCTCAGACTGCAACCCCCTTATTATGTGTGGAGCACAGTTGAAGGAGAGACCAACAAAACTCCTTGTAACAGCAAAGATGAACTGAAGGCAAGGATTATGGCAGCATTCACCAACTTAAACCAGGAGACCACCCAGAGGAGATGCAGGAGATTCCGAAATCATCTGACGACCGTGGTTGAAGCCAATATTATAGTTATTGAATAAATTTACTCTTTAGTATTTCAGGATCATTTTTTGCAACTTTGGTAAATATATCTGTTAAAATGAGATGTCACTGTTATTTTCATTTTTGTGTAATTTAGATGACAATTTATCCATCACAGCCTTTATATTCTGGTATTTTTTTTTTTTGTGTTGTTTGTTTTTCTTTGGTTAAGCAGGATTCATTTGTATCTGTCTTGTCAAGCAGCATTCGTGTGTAGAATTCATGTGTGTTTGTGTATCCCCATTCTACTTCGTCCATGTGGGATTTGGTTGATATTGTGTATATGTATGTGATGAGCATCTAGTGGGTATTTTCATCTACATATGTTGATTGGTGGATGTTTTCTGTGAGAGTGAAAGAATTTAAGTTACACTGGAAGTAGTTGTTTAAGTTATATAATAAAGTGTGTTTGACGTGTGTTTATAGATAGCAAAATATTTATCAGGACTCCCTCTGAGTATTTTCTATGTAATAAATTCTGTTCTTATCCAATTAAAAAAAATGAAATGAAAAACAAGTAATACAAAAATAAAAATACCAGAATATTTTTCTCCATATTTCATTTTTCTGATGAAGTTTAAATAAAATCGAAACATGTTCCTATTGCGTTCATATAATATTTTGTTTAGATGAACCCAAAAGGTACATTTTACAAAATAATGCATCAAATGTGTTGGCTGCTCACTGTAACAAGACTGACCACAACTTTGACATAAAAAATGCTACTCTGATCAAAGGAGAAAATAATTCACTATGACATAAATGTCTAGAGAGTGCCTTAATTGCAAGGTCATCTGCAGTAAATTTGCATCCTGGCTCTTACAACATTACAATATATATATATATATATATATATATATATATATATATATATGGTGGTGGACTCTCTCATCATATTCAATGTATGAGAGCCAAGCAGCTCAGTTTCTAGGAACTGACAGCTAGACACCAGCACATACAAATTGATTATAGTGGTGAAGGCTTTGTGCAGAACCAACCACACTTTTTGAAGAACTGAATACAGAGACCTGGTGCATTATAAGCCACAAGGTTCCCAAACGACCCTCTGCAGGTTTTGAATTCAGAGTTGTCCTTCTCCTAGACCAGTTGGCATCCATGGCTGCAGAACCCAGTCTGTTTTGCTATTTAACCATAGCTGGAGGGAGAAGAAGAGAATTAATACCTTTTCCAAAGGTATTAGCGCATAATTGAATGTAATGGATTCGATTGGAATTCAAACTCAGGTCTCCAAATCCTCAATCCGAGCCACTATCCACTACTCCACTATGCCTCCTATATATAATATACCTACCAGTACAAAAGAATTCTCCTATTACCATATTAGTACAAAAACACACAATCTTAAAATTTAAAAATTCAACCTCAGCATTGCGACTGCAAGCTCCAAAATTTCTTACAATTAACAATAACACATTTCTAAAAACATATTTCGGATTACATCTATTCTTTCGTTGTCCTGTTATTACCTGGATGTAAAAAACAAATATATTTTCATACATGATGATGTCTGTATGCACAGATGAAAGCTAGTAAAAAAATAAAAAAAGACCTTATGCAACTGGAATTTATAAACAGGGATCATAACATTCATCTACAGGTTCGAGGTTAATGTCATTTATTAAATTTGTTCGCGAAGATGTATTCTCGCCATTTATATCATTAACTTCAATATATGTTTTTTGTATGAATGATTCATATATATATATATATATATATATATATATATATATATATATATATATATCTGACTGGTTACATTCAATGCCACTATAACAAAACTAGTTACATTTCATCATCACTGATGGTCCAATCAGTGATGATGAAATGTAACTACCGCCAATTATGAGATAAATGATGTCCCCTCAGTGAAGCTCCATGCCTTGAGTGTCTATTAAGCCTTAAACTCACCCTAGACCTCAAGTGGAACTCTTACATACAACCAATTGCTAAGGATGCAGGAAAAATGCTCAGTTCCCTGTACCACTCTACTAAGTACCTGACTCCTCGTGCTATCCTCTACCTTTACAAGAGACAGATCAAGCTGAAAATGCAGTACTGCTGTCATATTCGGGCAGGAGCTGCCCATTCCTCACTTTCCTTGATAGAGTTCAAAAGCATTTCTGCATCCTAGTGAGTGACAAATTGTTTTCCACCCAGCAACCCCATTCTCACAGATGGGATGTAGCAAGCCTCTCACTACTCTATTGTTACTTCTATAGAAAGTGCTCAGACTAACTGAATTCTTTGGTTTTGCCAGTTTAAACCTTCAGGGCTAGGACCCACTATACCACACATATTGTAGCAAACTACCCTCATTCCCTCTAGATTCAAGCAACTTCTTCCAGCGAACCATGACTCTGTGGAACTGATTCCCAAGAGGATGTTTCCCTGATCACTACCATCTTAACCTGTTCAACTCTAGGTTTAACCATTATCTTTTCCACCTATCCACATAAAATATCTTACTCTGTAAGCCTCTACTTTGAGTGGCCCCGAACCTCACTGTAAAAAAAATAAAAATTGTACTATAGGCATAAGTTTGGAGCCTTCCTCTAGATTTAAAAAAATCACTAAATAATTGAAGGCTTCATACCTTTTAAAAACTAATCTACTGCTCCCTTCAAGCCAGATGAACTTTCTCTTCCTGAAGGCTTTTATCATATACTCACTAATAATAATTGTTATGAATAAAGACTGGTCTCCCCTTGTTTTGTTACTCTCCTCTTTGAGAGAGCTATTTCTGTTTACTGGGACTATAAAAGAACACTATAAGCGAATCTTGTATTCTCAGTTGAATAAAGCTTTCTTAAAGCCCACAACTGTGTACTTTGTCATTACAATAATAATAATAATGAAATTAACCCATGACTGCACAGAGTCTATCTTGCTGGTTAATGATAATCTTAGGGCTGGTGGATTTTAAATTTTAGCTAACCTGCATCTTTAAAATAACGGATGCCATGCATTAATATGCTAAATTGTTTTAGCATTCTAGCTTAGTAGGAGTTAATTAAACTAAAGGAGATAAGAAACTTACTAATTATTAAATCCCTGGGGTGGCCCCAAACTTCTGACCTATTCTTTATATCTTTTCTTAAATACTATGCCCTTTCAGATGATTTGTGATTAGAGCTCTCAACAGATTCCTTTTCTTTATTATCTGTGAATTATCATGACTTCTTGGGCAATATAACAGAATGTTTTCCCATTACCTTCTCTATACAGTTTTGAATTGACAGTTGTGCTCTTAGACTAGCTATCATTTAAGGCTAGAGAGCCCAGTCTACTCTGTTATTTAACCTAGAGCATGATGGGAGAAGAAATGGATGCATGCCTTCCTCAGGGCATTAGTGCAAAAGTGAATGCAACAGACTAAGATGGAACTTGAACTAGGATCAACAGTTTCACTTTCTATGCTGTTAACTGTTACAATACACATACACATACTATTTTATATATCAAATTAATAAATAAATTAATATATTCATGAGTAAAAAAATCTAATGTTAACATGATTTTATTTTTAAAGAATCCTGAATTTTTCGATGCCTGGAATGTATTCATGTTAATGTCGTAATGGATTGATTTTGCCAATACCTCCTCCTTTATGAAAGCATTCCAAGTGTAAAATCATGGTAGTTTGTGTTTCAAGTTACCTAAAATTTATAACAAATTACATAACATTCTAACTACTTGACTATGCAGCCTTTCTATTACATAGAAAATAAAGTACTTGAGAAGCTGTTTGATTAGCAGTAAAATATATATAAAGGGTACTCTTTCTTCTTTTTTTTGTATACCTAAATTAATATTAATCACTGAATTAAGTGTATTAATAGTGAAGGCAAGTTTAGAAATATTTGTTGGTAAAATAAATGTATTTTTCATTATTAAGTTTGGTATATATATATGTAGGTAATAATCCGTTGGTATATAATCCAAGTGAATCCTATTAATACAATATAAAATATTAAATGTTAAAACTGATTCACACATAGAACTCAATGTTTTAATTAAACAGAGCAAAATATTTTATACAATAAGAATTATGATTACATTAGGTTAATGATCATTTTCATCTTGTAAATTGAAATAAAATTTACAAGGATTTTTCAAACCAGTCAATGGATAATAAATTATTGAAATAAAACTGGCCAAACCAGTGTTTGGCCAGTTTTATTTATGGCACCTAGGGGTGGTGTAATGGTTAGCAAGCTTGTCTCGCTAGAACGATTATGACTGAGTAGTGAGTTCAATCCTCACTGGGTGCCCCCTACTTTCGGCCTTGTGCCACATCTAAGCTACACTTGAAAAATCACTACATATATATATATATATATATAAATATATATAAATATATATTACTCTAAAGTATTCAAGTTGTCTAAAGATTGTCTAAAGATTGTATGAAACTCGGGTTATGACTGGGGCCATCCTTTCATAGGAATTAACCTTGTCTAGTGTTTTTGCTCTGTCTAGGTAATCTAGGCATTGAACACTTTACTGAGTTGGTAAGTGTTTGCCTTTTCCCTTTTTTATTGCTGTTCTTGTTTTAGTTTTTATCTTGTTTAAGGGTATTTAGATCTTTTGGCAAATTGTCTGTTGGTTTCACCAACAATTTTGGTTTTTCTTTAATAATTACACACACACACACACACACACACACACACACATATATATATATATATATATATATATATATATATATATAGTTGGATTGATGTGAGTTTGTGACCCTGGTTTTCATGCTCTTGTGATCATTAGACAAATTGTGACCTGGGGTCACAAACTCACATCAGTTCAACTAAATATGTTAGCTCTATCACTGAGAATGAGCACTTTCCAATAAGTACAGCATATATATAATATATAAATATATAATATAGTACAGCACATATATAATATATAAATATATATATAAAAATTACATATATATCTATATTTATATATATATATATATATATATATATATATATTTATTAATTAAATATATATACACATATTATATATATATATATATATATATATATATATATATATATATATATATTTATTAATTAAATATATATACACATATTATATATATATATATATATATATATATATATATATATATATATATATATATATATATATATAAAGCCTGGCATAAAACTCTTCAGTCACTTGAACTTTTCTTAATTTATTGAATATTATTAAATTCTATTCAAAAATTGTTTTTTATTATTTTCAAGTGATATTACATATTTTAATCCTAAATAAGAATTTTAATCCATATTTGATGTAAAAAAACTTTTATACTTGAGAAATATATTTATATATATATATTACCATAAATTATTCTGTTAGTGGGTACACATATTTGAGTTGACATCCTTGTTCATTTTCTTAAACACTGAAATTAATGTCAAATGGCTTAGGTATAAAGAAGTGTCACTAAAGAAAATGGACCTCCCGACAGAAATCCAATCCTGCATTTTCTTTTTCCATCAGGGAAACTAAAGGGAAAAGGGAATACAAGTTTCATTCCTGTCAGAAGGCACATGTTCCCATATATACTTTGACAGAGTATATTATGTATTAGTATTATTTTTTAGTACACCTGTATATATATAGTACATTTCTGTATTAATATTAATAATTGCATTTTTTGTTATTAGGTTTGGAACTTTATATATATATATATATATATATATATATATATATATATATATATATATATATATATATGTATGTATATATATATGTATTATTTTTTTAATAATTTCACCCCAAGCAAGGTGATAATGCCACTAGGATGAAAAGAGTTACTGAAGTGGAAGAGAATGAGAAGACTAGTGACCAGAAAGGACAGTAAAAGAAAAGATTTCAGGAAAACAGAAGATGGCAATTGGTGTTGCATTTAATTGTTTGGAAGATTGCAGGTGGTATAAAAGCAAGAATTTTGAAAAAAGTTCCACAGGTGAGAAGTACAAGAAAAGAAACTATTTCACTAGAAGAGACAGTTGCAGCGAGCTATTTCAACAGTAAAACAGTGAGACTGAGTTGCCAATCTAGTAAGATGCTTAAATTAATGCAGATGAGGTACCAAAGAGGAAAGCTCATCAGAACAATTACCATGAAAATATTTGTAGAAAAGACTGAAGGAAGCCATGTCATCTTGGTGAGAAAGTGACTGAAGTTGAGATGCCAGGTCAGATTGGCAGCAATATTCAGTGTAGAGACAAATGGTAAATTCATAATATATAAAATTATATTTCAACTGCTTTATAAATAGAAAATGAAAACTCTGAGCTTTCCACTGAGTCAATATTGTATGTTGTAAATTACACATATTTTTTTTACTTCATTTCTATAAGCGGGAAATAAGAATGATGTTTGTTCTCCTATATGCAAAGGTGAAGATGATAACAAGGCTTCCAAACTAAAATACTTTGAGGTGGAAAAAAAACAGATTGTTGCAAAAATAAAACCACAGTAAGTAAAGAGATATTAACCAACCACTGTCAGTCATTACAGTAGCATTTTGTAGCAGAAAGCAACTGTTCACCTTAGTTATCGCTAACAGCCATCTTTCTGCCAAATTTTTATCTCTCCTACACCTCATCTCATTACCCATAACTTCCCACCCTACCTGCCTGTGGAATCAGAGAAGTTAATGATAAAAAGCAGAGTTGTTCATTAACTTATCAGCAAGGAACGATGGAAACAGGAATTTTTTTCAACTTACTTTCTCGCTAAGTTTTGAGTTTAACTTCTCCTTTAAACTCACCTTGACAAAGACCTAAAATCTCATCGGGGCATCAAATTATTTTCATTTTCTACAGCCCTTTACTCTTAAGCATATTTCATGTGCATATCCAATGATTAGCTCTGATTTTATTACATTAGTAATATTTAATAGTACTAATGTAATAAAATCATAATATGTGACATCATTTTTTATGTTAAAATACGCTTCAAGCAGATATGGATGTTCGAGGGAAATCATGGGAAGATTGTGGTTTAAAACAATAAAATCAACCTTGCTAACCAGACACACCTTTGTAGGTAAACTGGTATAGCACGTTAGGCTATATGATGGTTCTGTGTAGGATACAGGTTCGATTCTTGTCAGAGGATGCATATTTTCTATAAAATTTCTTGGACATTCAGGCTGGTAAATGTTGTTAATACTGATTATTATAAATAGAGCATTTACTTAAATATTTGTGTATATATAAATTATGTATAACAATAAAATATATTCAATTAATAGTCAGGCTTAGTCCCTTTCATAATGTGTGACATCATTTGTTTATGTTAAGATATGCTTTGAGCAGATATAGACATTCGAGGGAAATCATGGGAAGTTTGTAATTTAAAAGCAGTAAAATCGACCTTGCTAACTAGACACTCCTTTGTAGGTAAACTGGTATAGCATGTCAGTCTATATGACAGTTCCATGTAGGATACAGGTTTGATTCCTGTCGGAGGACAATTATTTTCTATGAAATTTCTTGAATGTTCAGACTGGTAAATGTTGTTAATACTGTTTATTATAAACAGAGCGTTTACTTAAATATTTGTGTATATATAAATTACATATAACAATAAAATATATTAAATTAATTGTCGAACTTAGTCCATTTCATTAGTAATATTAACATTATATATTAGATTAAATCAAAATTATTTTACTTTTTACAGTCTTTACTGTACAGCTTGTTTCATCTATACATCTAGAGACTATAACTGTAATATCTGATTAATATTATTGTGTGAGAGAACAATACAGCAACAATATAACCATCATGGTACCCAGTCCGATAAGGTTATATCAGGTACATGCATCAGTCAAAGTGTGTAATATGGTAACAGGTATTGATAAAGCTGTGCATAACCTGGAAGGTGGGACCCATTTAGAAATGCCTTCAGGTTGAGTAATCCAGTCTGTTCAGACAGTCTCTAATTGAGGATGTTCACAAATATTTTATTATTTTTTTTAAGCTTGAATGATGAGGTTGCTGTGTATATACTTTGAAGCATGCTCAATTGGAGACTGTCTGAGGACACTGGGTTAGTCAACCTGAAGATATTTCCAATTGGGTTGATATAGAAACTATCTCATTTGTTGACTACTGTGGCATGTGGGGGCTTCCTTCCTTACTTTGCTCAATTCAGCAGTAGCAGCAACAGAAATAATCAACAGGGTGCAACCGGAAGTCCCAGAACACATAAAAATGCTGGCTAAACCCTATTCGGCCTCATTCCTACTTTTACATTTCAATGGCCTCTATCTTCAATCCTAGCTGAAGGGCTACTCAACCCTTGCTGCAGAAGGCATGTGGCCCTGTCCTGGCAGCTTGACTTCAGATTTCTTATTTCTCATATGGAATCGGGCAGAGAAATCTCCCTTGAAGACATCTACCAAAGGAAAAACTATACACAACTGCAGAAGACTTGTACCAGTCCTAGTAGTTTCATATCCAGATCTTCTCATTCTACCGGAGAAATCTCTCTCAACAAAACATCTACTCAAGAACTATGTTAACTGGGAAACACCGATTTTTCTCACAAAAATAATATTATTTTGCACTCTCTTTCAACCAGAAATAAAAGCTGTTGAACAGTTATTTCAAGCCTTGGGTTTTGTTCATTCAACTCTCACTGCTGAGCACACACACAACTGAAAAAAATTCCTAACATCCTATGTGCTATTTTTATCAAAACCTGTCACTATATTGTGCATTTTTGGATTATCAGACCTGGTGTCATAATGGATATATTCATATATTTGTAATCCAGTGTCACTTTCTTGGCATGTTACTTTTATGCTCTTTCACTCAATAATAAAAGTGATAAATAGAATTTCTTACTATTGTAGCCAAGCACAAATACATCAGAACCAATCATGTCAAGGTAAAAATAGATAAGATGTAAAAAATCAGTAAATGCAGTCTTTGTGAAGGAAGAGATAAAACTGTTAAGTAAATATAGCAAAGAAATTGAAAGTAGACATGACAGAGTAGGAACAACCAGATATTGAGAAGTGTGTAAATGATCTGGGTTTAATGACATAGACAAACAGTAAGAGCACAAAGAATAAATACAAATAGTGTAAATAATGGTAACTCTTCATTCAAGAAATTCAGACAGAAAGTCAGATACTTTGGGAATTTGAGATCCAGTTTAGCCATTCCATCCAAGTAAAAAATTAGTCAGGCTTATACTTGAATCTCTAGGTAAAAATTGGTCAGGCTTATACTTGTGTTTATAGAGAAAAAATAGGTCAGGTTTATATTTGCATCTATAGTTACTCATTGGATGGGTTTATATTTGAATCTATATGTTATTTTTATAGATACAAATATTTAAGTAAATGCTCTGTTTATAATAAATAGTATTAACAACATTTACTGGCCTGAATGTCCAAGAAATTTTATAGAAAATATGTGTCCTCTAATAGAAATTGAACCTGTAACCTACACGGAATCATCATATAGCCTGACATACTATACTATTTAGCTACAGCGGAAGCATCTGGTTAGCAAGGTCAGATTACTGTTTTTAAACTACAAATTTTCCATGATTTCTCTTGAATGCTCATATCTGCTAGAAGCATATCTCAATGTAAACAAATGACATCATATATTATGAAATAGACTAAGTCTGACAATTATTTTAATATATTTTCTGTTTATATGATAAATTCTGTGTAGGATACAGGTTCAATTCCTGTTGGAGGACACATATTTTCTATGAAATTTCTTGGACATTAAGCTCAAGCCAAAAATCATTGACAGGTTTATATGGGGACATTTTGAAATGCAAAATCTCTTTGATCCCTTTTGTGAATAAAAATGCACTTACTTCCCTTATCCAGAAAAGGTAAGAGTCGGCAAGAGAAATTGTTCATTAACATACCTACCAAACTGGTCTATATTCCTTGTGTCAAATACATCAAGTGCGCAGGTGATTCCAAACAAATGCTATGTGGAGAGCTCACAAATCTCAAACTTTGTTAAACAAAGAAATGACATAGTTGCAATCTCTGCAAGCCTGACTCATGACTCTAGATGACAAGTCAATATTTACTGTCTCCTTTACTCCCTGCTCCCCATCAATTATCTGAACTTTATACCAGAGAGGACATTGTGTACACTTCTCCCTTCAGATATGGCCAACCATACCAGATATTTTCACCTCACTATTAGATATAGTTTTCTTGTGTTACTTAAGTCATTTTTTTTAAGAGGATGACTGTTTTTTCCCTTGTATACCTTACTACATACACAAAGAATGTTATAAATCCAGTGTTTTTTTAATAAGGTTTTTCTCTTGTAAGGGGCCAACTCTAGCAAGAAGCTTTCCCAAAATGTACACTCCAAGATGAAATTAGGTGTGCCATAAAAGAGCAGGAGTATATTTCAAAATGTGAAAAATACAAACCGAAATATATTTAACTGTCAACTATAATTGGAATTTTCAAATTTATGTACAAAGTTTGAAAAAATATTTTTACATGTTTTAAAGTGTGCTGTAAATAAGAAGTTTGTAATCACTGGTATAGATATATAAAAAAGAGATCTGAATATCTAAATAATATCATGTTACAGAAAATATATCCTCTTTATATTTTAAAATTCTTCTTCTTCTTCTTCTTCTGATGATGATGCAACAACTGAGATATTACATGAAAATTACAAGAATTTTACATATTTTTTCAGGTTAGCTGAACTTCTGCTAGAAAGTGCTCTATAGATAACTAGAGCTATAATATTCAAGAATTTAAGAAAAGTACAAGTGACATCTGGTTATCCAACTCAAGCAAACATCTGGCCCTGATGAGCATTTTGATGTGAAACACTTGAACCAGACAACCAGATAAATCACTTGAACTTTTCTTAATTTATTGAGTATTATTAAATTCTATTCAAGAGATGTTTTTTTATTATTTTCAAGTGATATTATATATTTCAATCCTGAATAAGAATTTTAATCCATATTTGATGTAAAAAATCCCTTAAACTTGAAAAAAAAAAAAAATATATATATATATATATATATATATATTTTTTTTATATTAATAACGGTTTTCCTAACTATCTAGTTGATAATGAATTTGATAGATACTTCTCAGACCTAACAAGAGATACACCCAGAAAATTATCCTCAATTAACCTCTTTTACAGAGGACAAATGCATAGACAATACAGCATGGATGAAAAGGCCCTTAAGTCTATAATACACCATAATGTGTTTCCTGTTGATTCTAACAAAGCCTTAAAACTTAATATATATTATAGTAAATTTAAAACCTCTCACCTGATAATGAGTAATAACCATTCTCCAGTTGCTGCGGTTGTTGATAGAACCAATGTTGTGTATGAGTTTAAATGTCCCATGGAAGAATGCTCTTCTAATCCACATACATATATTGGATTTACAACCACCCAGCTCTCCAGAAGATTAACTATGCATCTAAATAATTCTAGCTCCATTAAACAACATATTATGTCACATACTGTTTCCCTTTTGCAATCTGATATCCGTAAAATACTTATAGAAAATACTAAAATTATAGATAAACATACAGAGATTAGACGCCTTAAAATCTTAGAGGCATTACATATTAAAAGCAAAAGACCTCTTATTAATCGTATAGATTACAATATTTCTGGAAACATCCTACAATGTTTATAATATATTTAAATTTTATAACGTATTCTTCGATCTTTTGGCTTGTATAATAAAAATCTTTTTCACGCCGTCACATGATTAAAAATCTTTGCCATGCATGTGATAACATCATCATGTCTTTTGAAATTAAAAGGATTTTAACATTTATTTAGTTTGTAAAAAAATGTAGCAACATGATTCTGCTACAAGACAATTGGCAAATGTTTTTAAAAGATTTTGACTAAAAAATTTTGACTAAAAAAATTTTGACCCTGAAGATGAACAATGATGTCCAAAAGTACTAGGTTATCGTACGGACAATATTTATTTCGATATCATTTTCAAATAAAAAGTCTCATTAGAAAATATGAGAAAATTCAAAAGAAAATATGCAGGACGATGTTGTCTTTAACATTCAACACAACATGTTTAAAAGAAAAGTTGCTGCCAAATTACACACACACACACACATATATATATATATATATATATATATATATATATATATATATATATATTACCATAAATTATACTTTTAGTGAGTATGCATGTTTGAGTTGGCATCCTTGTTCATTTTCTTAAGCAGTTAAATTAATATGAAAAATTGTGTCTCTGACAGGAATTAAACCTCTATCCCTTCTTTTTCATCACAGACAGGGCTACAGGTTCAATTACTGCAAGGAGCACAATTTTTATGTAGTTGAATTTCTTAATCTAGACTGGTTGTTGTTAATTTCACTGTATAAAAAAAAACAAGGATAGCAACTCAAACACGTGTACTTACTAAAAATAACATTTATAGTAATAATAAATAAATAAATAAATATATATATATATATATATATATATATATATATATATACAAAGAAAGAACAGTTAGAGTAAAAATCCACAGTTCATAGCATTTACTTTTTCTTTAAAAAGCACTCAATACAAAGTAGAGCAAAATATTATTATAATATTTTTATTAGAATAGATTATAAAAAATCATTTTACATCACTACACAAAAGTTTCATGTTTCAATACTATGATTGTACTTACTCAGGTGATGGTAGATAACTTGTGATAAAAATGATTTATTATGGAAATTTAAAAATGAAAAATGTTTTACATTCTATATTCATTTAATAAATAAAGTTGTTTATTATTATAGAGTGAGGGTAAAGTATGGCAACATATACATGAAGAACAATCATGGCAGTCATTTTGATAAGGGTATATCAGGTACATGCATGAAATGTGGATGACATAGTGACAGGTTTTGATAAAATACAGCATGTAACCTTGTAGATAGTGCCCAGTTACCTTCAGGTTGAGTAACCAAGTCCATTCAGAGGTTGTTCTCTAATATCTAGGCATGACTAATCTTCTCATCTGCATTAATCCTGATCATAATTCTCCCTTACAACTCCCACTCATGAACAAAGATGTAGAAAGTGTTGCCTCCTAGAGGACGTGACCAACTGAATTATGGTCACATAACAGACAAGCACATCTGTGGTAATGAACGCGATATTAATGCACTGAAACAAAACCTGTACATGTCAACATCTCCAATCAGTTAAGATCATAAGCCATGAAAGCCATGGCTGGTGTAGACCAGTCATTGCTGTCAGGACATTTATTATTATCTGATTTGATATCTTCTCCGACTATTAGATGTTTCATACAGGTAATGAAGGTCATATCTCAGCTCCTACTATCAAATTGAATAATAATAAATGTCCTAATGCTATACCAGTCCTGGCTCTCATGGCTTATGATCTTAATTGGTTGAAGGTGTTAACAGGCATTTCTTTTGTCTTAGTAAATTAAGATAGGCTACAGTAAATATCCCATTCAGTAACATAGATTTATTATTTTTATTATGTTATATTTATATATTATATTTATATTTATATATTATATTTATATTTATATATTATATTATATGTATATTATATTATATTTTTATTATATTATATTATAATTCTGCTTTAGCGCAACTGTTATTCTCTGCCAGTACCTCTAAATAGTGGACTATTCTGTTTTGATCATGTGGAAAGATAGAAAAGACATATCCAAGATGCTACTCGGTTTCAGTGAGAAAATAGAAGAAAGTAGTACTTTCAAGTAAACAGTGGAAGCTTAATATTAGTTTACTACTCACAAAGAGTAGTGGCAAAATCTGTACTACATTTAGTTTACTCATATGATCTAAGTCATATAAACATTTAAAAATTTCAAATGATTACTTGGAGATGATAATAATAATTGTCATTCAGGTGTGGCATAGGATACTAATATATATATATATATATATATATATATATATATATATATATATATATATATATATATATATATTACAAAGAGTCAATCATATATATGTACATTATATATGTGTGTGTGTGTGTGTGTGTGTGTGTGTGTGTGTGTGTGTGTGTGTCTAAAGCTGTTTACTTACTTTTCAGTATGGTATTTCTTAGACTAAACTAATCTCATGTAACTATATTTAAATTATAGCTAAACCCATACCACCTCCCAAAACAATGAAATTGATTGGTTGAGGTGAGTATATCACCAAGGAAACAACCAATGATGTTCTTAGTTACAAATCTGAATATAGAAATGAAATCCTCTGGGTAAAACTTTTGGGAATTTAGTAATAAAAATTGTATCAAATTTCTTGAGACTAACTAATTCAATCATATTATATCTGTGAGTGAATGTAATTTCTGAATCTGACTATGATTCTCTTGGTAGTAATTAACATAAAAAAATCTATGTGAACTCATTAACCTTTACATGAGAAAAATCTCATCTAATTCTTATTGACAAGAATGAATTTCAGTTTTTTAGTTCATGTGTGAACTAAATACATGGAAATATAATTATTCATTTTGCTTGTTAGTTTGGGTAAATGTTGGGAGGCTTAAATACTGAGTACAAAGAAAATGGATTACTTTATGATATACACTCTCTCTCTCTCACTCTCTCTCTCTCTTTCTCTCACTCTCTCTTTATCTCTCTCTTTCTCTTTCTCTATCCAGAAGGTTTCTCTCATCTTTTTTCTCAAGTCCATCTTGCACATTTATAAATTTACCATTTATCCATACATTGAATACTGTTGCCATATCTGGTCAGGTGCTCCTGCTACCCATCTCAAGGTTCTTGACAAGATTCAAAGAAGGATCTGCAATGTAATCGATCTTCACTTGGTATCTCGACTTCAGTCACTTTCTCACAGACATGAGGTGGCTTCCCTCTGTCCTTTCTACAAACATTTTCAGGGCTTCTGTTCTGAAAAGCTTTTTTTCCTAGTGTCAAGACTAAGTGAGTTTAAGCGTGCTACTAGATTGGCATCTAGGTCCCACCCTTTTAATGTTGAATTAGATAAATGTAGCTGCCACTTCTACTCCAACAGTTTATTTTCTCGCACTTCCCACCTGTGGAATTACCTTGCTTCCCTGATAACTAAAATCTTCAAAAATTTAAATGCAATATCAATCACTATTTTCTGTCTTCTTGAACCCCATTCAGCTTTTATCCTTTCCTCGGTCACCCTATACCCAGTCTTTTCTCTCACCTTCACTCTCTGTAACCCCCTGTGTATTAGTGACATTCCTGCCTTGCTTGGGGTGAAATGATTAAAAGAAAAAAAAAGAAAAATATATATATACTAGCAGTAAAGCCCGGCGTTGCTCAGGGTTTTATGTAGTTAAATTGCTTTGGGGTTTGAATTATTGAACTTACGCACGTATCCGCAGTTGTTGATGTCACTGATAGGCCGGGAATCTCACTGGTAGCAAAATCAATGAGATCAAGGGCAACCGGTGGGTGGCAATAGGTGGCTGCTGTGTTGTTGCTCCATGCTTACCCGAATGCTGCCACCCGTTCATAATCGGTCAAGATTTTTAGTTCTGGCAATGTAAAATAGTGGTTGCGTTTTCACTGTAGGACTTGCCCCTTCTATTAAGTCCATAAGTTTTCCCAGTTTTAAGCGGAATACACGGGCAGTAATGTCATGTCTGTGAGTGTAATCCTGTCAGGGTAGGAGTTCACGTATTATCTCAACCCATTTGGCATTGCAGGTAAATGTTATAAATAAGTCTGGCTGCCCATATTGCCTAACGTATGTCATAGCGTCCTGCGTGCGTTCATGCATGTAACCCCCCCCCCCAGTGTAGGTAGAGGGCAGAATGCACAGCTTCCCTAGGTCGAGGGGATTGACTTCATTTCAAAGGCTGTCGTGTAAGTGTATGTAGGTGTCTGAGTACAGCCATTTCTGATGATTCCGTATAAAACAAAGCCTCTCTGATTCCATCTTAGCAGCCATGTCAACTACAAACTGGTGGAAAAGTTTCCTGCATCTATGAAGCAGGTTGAAGTCTCCATCCCTAACCATGAAACGGTATGAGTAGAAGGCCTTGCACAATAAGGCTTTGGAAGACGTTGTAGGTTGGCCACCTGGAGTATGAAGGGGAATGCCGAAATGGTAGCCATCGTCACCATAAGGGAAAAGTAAAGGGTACTGCAATGCGTCATATGATCGATGGGTCTCTGAAATCCTGCAAAGAGCACCGCCTCTTGATTTGAGGACAATATTGCAAGTACGGTCTTGCTCCCCATGTATAATAGTGGCCACTTCGTTGCATGCAGGAGCATTGTAGCAGCGTTCATGTTCATCACGAGGCCATTTGTTGGCATCAATTACAATGCTGAAGGAAGGAAAGGGAGCATTTTACAAAGCATATTTGAAACTGCGAATGTAGTTGTTAACCTTGTGGATGGCCTGAAGTAATAGTATGACGTCCCTGCGAGAAACTCTTCCCAACGGCGGCAAAATACCAATCCAAGTTTCGGCCTGTAGGTTGTAGTCTGCAATAAAGTACAGTTGAAGGAATTTAGGGGTAGAGGTCTCCTCAGGCAGCAGAGACCCAATGCGGTGGTATACCTGCCCCTGTACTTTGAAAGTGGGCATCCAACCCTCTTCTCAAACCACCTGAGCCCCAAATGAGATCATTTGAAAGGAGTTGTTGTATTGCCTAATTGTTTTAAGGAAGTGGTTGGAGTCGAGATGGGAGCCGGCTATTAGTCCCCTCAACGGGGTAGGTGGTTCATACAGAGCTGGCAGTTGAATTTTGCCGGAGGAGCAGCACAGACTGACAGGCTTCCCGGCCCATTTGTGGGCATTGCAGAATGGACCCTACATGGACCCTACATTGATGTCGTCACCCGTAGTTAAGTTCATGCCGGGGTCATAAATGAAAACCAAAAAAGACCAAAAAGAGCTACTGCGACAGGTAATACCACAGGCAGCTGCAAGGTGCTGAATATCGCTGTCGAGGCGTATGCAGCGAGCTTGGGGAGTTTGAGATAAGCACACAGCGGCCATGTTTGTAGCAGCTCTTGAAAGGCTGTTTGGCCTTGTTTGTGGGCCCTCGGAGTTTCTGGCAGCAGAAGTCACTGCAGCATTGCGGGCATTGCGGGTTGCCTGCTGCAGCTCTGTCTCGGACTCCCTCGACCTAGTTGTTGCAGCAGCGTCCCTGCGGTCAAATGTTTCAGCTGCCCTTGACCTGGCAGTGGTGGCAGCATTCCTAGCATTTTGAACAGACCTACGTAGCAGTGTCTTAGCAGTCCTAGTGCTCGCTGTTGCAGCAGTGTCCCTGGATTGACGGGCGCATCTGCGGTCGAGTGTTTCAGCTGCCCTCAACCTGGCAGTGGTGGCAGCATGCGTAGCATTTCAAACAGACCTACAGAGTGGAGCCTCAGCAGCCCTAGCAGTCACTGTTGCAGCAGCATCCCTGGATTGACGGGTGCGCCTGCGGGCAGGTGTCTCTACTGCCCTTGACCTAGCAGTGGTGACAGCATTCGTAGCATTTCGCACAGACCTACGGAGTGGTGTCTCAACAGCCCTAGCACTCATTGTTGCAGTAGCATCCCTGGATTGATTTCGCAGTGGCAGCAGCATTTCTTATGTCATGAAGAAGCCTTTGATGATGAGTCTCAGAAGCCCGAGATGCAGAGGCGGTTACTGCAGCCTGTGCGTTCATTCTCAACCATTGTGCATTCTTGAGCCTTGATCACAACGAAGACCTGTAGGCAGCTTCCCCAGCCAAGCAGGTGGCACGCTCCTCTGGTGACTGCGAGGCCTGCGTGAGGGTGCTGTGTTGAGCGACCTGTGATTGCTGCATTGTAGTCTGCTCCTGTAACTCACGGACCCTTCTTGCTCTCATAGCGGATGCTCTTGCAGACCGAAGGCTAAGACATAACCTCCTTTTTGGTGGCATGGGGAAAAGTGATGCTAGTAGTGGTTGATTAGGGTTGCTCAATTGCAGGAGTACAGAGTCTTAGTATCGCAAAGCGTGAGCCAGAATCGGGAAGGCAGGTATTTAAGTAAAACAGCTGAATAAATTGTTTATGGTAGTTTGAAAAATGTAGTTAAACAGACAAATGGAAAACAAAAACGTAAGAAACAACTTGTGGTAGGAGAAATGATCAGTTGAAGGAGCCTATCGTATCAACCGGATGGCGGCGTAACAGGAGCAGAAGTGAGACCTTCGTCCCACAGCTGTGCACAGCAGGTTCAAATGTGAAGTATTACTGGCCAATCGGTTGTGCCAATCAGCGAGCGTCCTAGGGTCTCGAACACCAATCAGTGACTGCGTACTGCACTCAGTCAATGAGATACCACTATTTGAAGCATGGTCATGCGTGTGTGAATAACAATCAGCTGTAGAGTCTGTAGTGTAAACATCTCAGTTGAACATACATTTGATTGGTGTATTCGCAAATTCCAATGAAGACATGATTGTATCGACTTCCCTCAAGTATTAGTTGGTCACAAAGGAGCTCACAGGGCAGAAGTTTTTAATTGTCATGACTAAAACCGATAAAGTTAATCAAAATCCTAAGCAAGTTGTGAAAAACATTGCCAAATTCAGGTAAACTCGATTTGACTGGGAAGTCAAAAGTGGTATGATTTCATCGATTTTTATGCGATATTGAAAATGAATGTCATCACCTCATAACTGTTGATAAAAACAATGCTCAATGTAATTTTGGTGAAAATTCTTCACCATTTGTGAAAAATATAGCCAAAAATCTGCTTGACTGTATTTGAATTAGAAGTCAAAAGTGGCATGATGTTATCGATTTTTTCCGATAATTGATACTGATATTGAAGAAAAAGGTCAGAAACTAATAACTGTTGGTAAAACTAATGCTTAACATGATTTTCGTGAAAATTCCTTGCAGTTTGCAAAAAACAGTAAAAAATCAGCTACATTGGATTTGAATCGGATGTCCCAAAGTGATCAATTTTATCGATTTTTTCCAATAAGTGATATCATTTTTTAAAAACAAAGAACAGAACCTCAAAACTATAAGTAAGGATATTGCTCAACGTGAGTTTGGTGGATATCACTTGTAATATGTGAAAACTATCACTGAAAAATTGATGAATTTTTTTGAATCAATATTTATCAATTTTTCCAAAATCGAAAAATCTGAAGAAGTCAAGTACAAATGCTGTAAATTTCCGATCTGTGTGTGAATTTTCATGCCAATCGGATGAACGGTTTGCTCAGGATGAGGTAACAAGGTGACAGACACACAGACACACTAACAGAATGCCATTTATATATATATATATATATATATATATATATATATATATATATATATATTCCATCATTAAGGCTAATTTTACTGTTAACACATCAGTACCTATTATTAACATTATCAATAATAATTAGTATCACAGCTATTATCACTACCAGCATAATCACAATTGTCAACAATACACAAGTAGTTAGCGTTGATAATACAAACATCATCATTATCACCATAACCATAAACCAAACCCAGCTTAACCAAAGTGATGGTGAAAAGGCCCAGATCAATGATAGTGTATGTGTGAGGAAGTATAAGTATCTCTGATGGGCCCATGCGGTAGATCTGAAAAGCGTTAAGAACACCCCTACCCACTCCTTGTTGAAATGAACATTGTCACATAAATAAAGCTACGGTCTTGATACTGAAATAGAATTACAACTGCGTATGTATGTATGCCCAAACCCACAGATATGTATTTGCGCCTAGACCTGAATTGCTTATATGGATGTGTTGGTGTGAACTAAAATGTGTACGTGTATGTGTCTATGCATATGATAGTACCACCCTAAACAAACACGGAAGTATATTCCCCCTCTCACCACCAAACATAGTCAAACAAGCATAAATAGATCCAGTTTTAAAAAATAAACCAGTTTGTCTGATGATCACAAAGCATGAAACCCAGGGACACAAACTCATATCCATATAACTTATTATATATATATATATATATATATATATATATATATATATATATATATATATATATATATATATATATAGACACAAAGAGTACTGTTGTAAAAGTTTAAATAAGCATTCATCTGGGGTCCAGGAACAGATTAATCCATTTTATATTGATTCCTATGGATGGGGAAAATAGATTTGGTTTATGAACATTTTGGGTCATGTAAGCCAAAGTTCCACTGTATATACATGCATACATACACACACACACACACACACACACACACACACACACACACACACACACACACACATATATATATATGTATATTAGGAAATAGATTAAATCCAACATAATTTTATTTTTAATTTTTTTGTTTAAGTGTTAAATTTGATGGATGCTCATATTCAAGTAGAAGCTCTGTTTTTTAATTAAACAATATTTACTGGACTGAATATTTGATAAATCTTATCAGAAAAATATGTGTCCTTGGCATTTGTTCTGACAAGATTTCTCAAATATTCAGGCCTGTAGATGTAGTTGGGCAAAAATATTGTCTAATTAAAAAAAACAGAGCATCTACTTGAATATGAGCATCCATAAAAAATAACGTTTAAACAAAATAATTCAAAATAAATATTTTTTTTTTCAAACATGTTTGAGGGAAACAGGTTCTGTCTATTAAACGTCATACTAAATTTTTAAAATTTCCAGATTTGTTGTTTCATGTTATCAGAAAATTTGCCAAAGTTCATATTTATAAATATAAAGTAAATATAAAATAAATAAATATGAACTTTGGCAAATTTACTGAGAACATCAAACAACGAATTTGGAAATTTTAAAAATTTTATAAAAAATTTGATAGACAGAATTTGCTGATATTATTCAACCATGTTTGAAAGAATTATTGCTAATGAAATACACCTTATATATATATATATATATATATATATATATATATATATACACGGTCCTTTAAAAGGGCTGTGGTGAAATGAAATAATTTATTACATGGAACCTTAAAGTGGTTTGTTTTTATTTTTATTTAAATTATTAGCTCTGATTTACATTGAGCTCTCTGGATTTTATCCTCCTTGGGTCTACCCATACGGATTACCTAGTTTTTCATAAACTAACTATATATATATATATATATATATATATATATATATATATATATATATATATATATATATATGTGATCCACACACAAAAAGATAAAGAACAAATAGGAAATATTTAGCAATCTAACATGTTTCACTTTTATTAAAAGCTTCTTTAGAGACTGAGATACGGAGAAAAATTAGAAAGAAATTCTGGTATTTTTAATGTGTTGTTTGATTTTCATTGGTCACATATTATCTTTCACTGAATATGGAAAAACACAAATTATACTAATACTGGTTTACAAAAAGTTGAATGTTGAATGTAAATGATACATGATTGATCAATGAAAATCAAGCAGAAAAAAATCACACACACACATATATGTGTGTGTGTGTGTGTGTGTTTGTGAGAGAGAGAGAGAGAGAGAAAGAGAGAGATATGTGACAAGTTAGTCTACAAGAGAGTAGTGTATATTTATTATCAATAACTCTTAAGACCTCCCCTATCCCTTATGTAAGAACACTGATGTTTATGAATTCTCATATACTTTGGGGGATTATACCTCCAATGTCAGACATAAAATAAATTAAATGTATGAGCACATATTTTGACCCATTAATGCCCATTATAAAATTTGATATTAATTATAAAAATTAAAATAAAAGTCTGTTATAATTGTAGGTTTAAAAAAAAAAAAAAAATCGATAATTATAAGTTTACAAAACACTGAGTCTTAATTGTAGGTTTATAAAAATCTAGTATAAATTCTTCTTTTTTATGTTCCATGTCCTTTCAGGACATAGGCGATCGTAGTTCTCCACAACTTCCTATCTGGTGTGGCTCTTAGCAGTTTTTCTCCCACTACCATCCAGTCACACAAGACTATTAATTAGAGGTTTCTATTAGGTTGGTGCAAAAATAATGTCGTTTTTTGACATGATCTTGAACGTCAAAAAACGACATTATTTTTGCACCAACCTAATAGCTATAACCCATTAATGTCCACCATCCCAAAAAGAAAATGGCAGACATTAATGAATTAATTAGACTGTATTAATTAGTTTACTTGATAAAAGTATATAGAGGACCATTTCAATTGTTTTTGCAGAGACAAGGCAAAGAAAATGTATTTAAAAAGTAATAAAAATTGAATTTTAAAACAGTAATAAAAAAAACAGCTATTGTAAACATCATTGTAATAAATGCTTATAAAATCTATAGATTTATAAAGAATTAATCAACAAGTTTGCTTCTTAGTGTATTTCTGTCTGGGTTTTAGATGTATGTATCAAGACAAAATGAAAGATGGCTGATGATTTTAATGAGAGCAATAAAGTTACAAACTGCATCTTCAGCAGACAGAGGGCTTATTGTCCTACAAGTTGCCTCTCCAACTTGTGTGTCATAACTGTACTTCTACTATAGATAAACTAGTAATACAGTAATTTTCAAAAGGAGGCAACTAGCTCCCAATGGAGGAATTTCGGCCACATCTATAAGTATAAATGTGGGAAAAACATTACCAGATGACAATTCACAATGGGGACTGAATTAAGGAAATCTGGGTATCTAAGAGAAGGAATAGGACTTGGGACTCTGAGAACCACTGGAATAAAGTTAAGAACCACTATTTTGTTAGGAATTTAAAAAGAAAAAAACTTTGCACTTGCATGTGGATGTTCAGGTAGCATGGTGTCTATGAGTGTAGAAAATGGAATTGACAAGTTGAGTTCAAATTCCAGTCAAGCTTGATGTGTTCATTTTTGCACAAATGTCATTGGGAAATGCATGAATTCTCTTTTTGTCCCTCATCTATGGGTTAAATAGCAGGCTAGACTGGGCTCTCTCTTGCCTTGGGTGTCAACCAGTCTAAGAGGATAGAAAACTCAGAATTCCAAAATATGGGGAAAGCAATGGGAAATCACTCCACTATCTTTACCAAGAAGGCATTGCAATTTACAGATAATAAAAAAAAAAGAATCTGTGGAGAGTCATGATTACCTACATCCTGAAGGGAGATAATGTTACAAAAAAAACTCTTTTATCTTCTAAATGATTATACACAATTTGGCTATCTTGGACCTTTAAGCCTGCAAAAAAAACAGAGTGTCAAAAGGACAGTTTTTCCCTTGACACTGCTATTATTTTAACTACTTCTACTCCTCAGCAATGTTTATTGTTTTAAAAAGTAATGAATAGAATTTTTAATAAAAACTAAACATGATGAAACTTAATTTATATGTTTTCTTTGTTCTTGAGAATTGACAACAAAAATAATAAACACTACTTATTTATTAGATTGTTTATTTATGCTATTTACTTATATTATTTATTGAAATGGTTGCCAAAACATTGGATAATTGCCAATTAATTTGAACTTTATAAAATGGTAAATAATAAGGATTTCCATCTAGTTGGTTCACATATTTTAATAAATTTGTAAATGTTTATAAATTTATGAATAAAAAATTTTCCTTATTTATTTCTTTGTAAATTGGTAAGCCTTTATATATATATATATATATATATATATATATATATATATATATATATATTCGTTTTTTGAGAAAATCACCCTAAGCAAGGCAGGAGTGCCACTAGCACACAAGGGGCTACAGAGAGTGAGAGTAAGAGTAAAGAGAAGTATTTGGGAAAAAGGATAAAGAGAAGGACAGGGATCAAGGTCAAGGCATCAGAAGATGTCAATTGACGTTACATGTGAATATTTTAAAATTATAGCTATTAGAGAAGCAAGTGATAGGAAGTGTGAGATAAGAAGCTGTTAGAGTAGAAGAGATGGCTACATTTAGTTGCGACAGTGAAAGGGTGGGACCAAGATTCCAACCTAGGAGCACACTTAAATTCATGCAGTTTGAGAACTAGTGATGTTGGTGGGCGTGTATGTTTATGGAATAGTGTGTGTTTATATGACATCATATTATACAAGTGAACATATTTAAGTATCACATGATAAGTAATCAGTAAACATTTTAAGTTACAGTTACATGGTCACCCTATCACATGGTAAGGCAATCATATGATGATTTAAAAGAAAAGAAACAAAATAAACTTTCAAATTTCACTGAGTGGGGTGGTTCCAAAATGATGGTCAGTCAGTCATTCTTAAGCCCAACAAGACTATTTCCTTGAATTTTCTTCCATAAAAGGTATTATTTTGTTCTTTTTTTATCTTTTTTACAAAAATCAGTTTTCTTGCAACTGTCTAAAAATAAATAAATATGGAAGATAATAAAAAATAAGAACGTAAAAATAAAATTAGTGGAAACAAACTCTGCAAGGGAATACTCAGAAAATGTCATGCAATATAAACAAAGATATACACAGAAAACATGGTGGGAGTAAATAGATGACACAGCTATATGTTGTCTAATACATAAGCACCAACTGAAATTCAGGACTGTATTTCTAATAGCTGCCTGTCAAAATAGCAAATAATTTTGTGCTTTGTTCCATTTTTTGATATTCGTCTTGTCAGCTTTTTACTGGGTAAGTTGAATTTTGTTTCCTTCACATTAGATATTAATATTTTCCATTAACCAATATCATCATCATTCAATCGTAGCCGGGATCATTGAGCCAATGCAAATGATCCTTTCTTTAGCTGTATAGTAATTATTTGCCCACTGCCCCACGCAGCAAGATGTGGCACAAGGCCAAGTGGGGTATCTGAGCACGTAAGCTCGGACAAAAATTCCCTATAGACCACGTAAAAACAAAGTCAGTTTCCCAAGACAAGCTGGGAGATACCTTCTGACATGTGCCAGGTAAGTATAGCTGTATAGTATGTGCTATGCTAGGGCTACATACAGTTTTGAATTCAGAGTTAATTTCTCATAGACCAGTTGCCACCCAAGGCTATAGAACCCAGTCTGTCCTGCTATTTACCCATAGCTGGTGGGGGGGAGAAGAAGAGGATTCATACCTTTTCCAAGGATATTAGCATGTAAGTGAATGTAATGGATTTGACTGGAATTCAAACTTGGCTCTCTGATTCCTCAATCTGAGCCGCTATCTATTACTGCACCATGGCTTTATAAAACAAATACATCTAAAGAAATGAAATTTCTTCAGTTTTAATCTGAAACCATTTTAAGCATTTAATCTTTTAGGCAATACACCTCAGCTTTCTTAAATGTTGATTCTTCATATTTAGATATTAATATAAATTAATATATCCCACTAATCAATAAAGAAATCTGACTGATCCTTTTTTTTCTTTGAATGTCCATCAAAATCAAAGAAGAAAGTCTTTTTCCTCATACAGTATGGAATCACCTTTTGAAAAAAAAAAAAAACTATTAATCTGTACAGTTCTTCAATTACTTATTTGCTTACTCTCTCTCATGCACACAAACATTTACCAGTATATGAATGATTTCAATTTTTTAAATATTCCCCAAAAAATGGAAAAAAAAACTTTTCAGTGAGTGGATCATATATCAGTCTATCTAAGGCAAAATATTGAACTCAATCTTGGATTTTTGTGCCTGAAAAAATGGAGTGTCAAAAGAATGGTTTTTTCCCTTGATGCCACTATTATTTTAACTACCATCAATCCTTGCTTAGGGTGATTTTCTCAAAAAACGAATATATATATATATATATATATATATATATATAAAGGCTTACCAATTTACAAAGAAATAAATAAGGAAAATTTTTTATTCATAAATTTATAAACATTTACAAATTTATTAAAATATGTGAACCAACTAGATGGAAATCCTTATTATTTACCATTTTATAAAGTTCAAATTGATTGGCAATTATCCAATGTTTTGGCAACCATTTCAATAAATAATATAAGTAAATAGCATAAATAAACAATCTAATAAATAAGTAGTGTTTATTATTTTTGTTGTCAATTCTCAAGAACAAAGAAAACATATAAATTAAGTTTCATCATGTTTAGTTTTTATTAAAAATTCTATTCATTACTTTTTAAAACAATAAACATTGCTGAGGAGTAGAAGTAGTTAAAATAATAGCAGTGTCAAGGGAAAAACTGTCCTTTTGACACTCTGTTTTTTTTGCAGGCTTAAAGGTCCAAGATAGCCAAATTGTGTATAATCATTTAGAAGATAAAAGAGTTTTTTTTTGTAACATTATCTCCCTTCAGGATGTAGGTAATCATGACTCTCCACAGATTCTTTTTTTTTTATTATCTGTAAATTGCAATGCCTTCTTGGTAAAGATAGTGGAGTGATTTCCCATTGCTTTCCCCATATTTTGGAATTCAGAGTTATATATATATATATATATATATATATATATATATATATATATATATATATATATTTACATTACAAAGTTTATCTTTTAACAAAATTCAAACATATGGCAACAAATGTGGTTCATTTAAAAAAAAAGAATGGGATTTGTTATATATAAACGTGTAATGAGAGAAGAGGGAAACAACAAATAAAGAAAAGGAGAAAGGAAAGAAAATGTAAGGATTATTATTAGGAGAATGTTCAACAGCCATTTATCTTGTGTCAACAATGATTTTGCTGATCAACGGCTATTATTATTTTACTGATTATTATTTCTTTTTTTTTATAGTTTGAGTAGAGAGTTCATAGTAAAAGGGACTTGAGATATTTCCTTTCACACGTTGAATTGCTTTGGTCAATCAGTGTAGCTTGTTTATCAACTTGAAAGCACTTTGCATTTCATTCATAGGAGATATATGATCCTGGCTTTTGAATTCCTGATAATCACAGAAGTTTCTTTTTCTTTTTACTTTCCGTCTCTGAAATACCAGTAGTCAATTTTATATGGTAGTTAGTCCATGGAGAAAGGATAAGCATTTTTTACGTCTTCTCAATACAACAGCTGCAATCCATTCTGATCAGTTAGTATAGGGACACCCCTTACCATTGAACACCACATAAAAAAATTAAAATTGTCGAATGCTTCATATGAAACTGACAATTTGACCATTGGTCCAATCTAAAAGCAGTCAAGAGTGTATATTTAAGAAACAGAATTTTTGAGAAATTGAATAAAGAATAACAGTTAGATTATTAAATTTTAGGATGGCGATTTATATTAAATATCAATACTTCAAATGATTGATTTAATTCAACTTAATTATTTTTATTTACATTATTCGGACCGTTATCCTCATCTTCATTGCCATATTCACAACTTTTTTGGCCATTGTACAGTTGTACGCTTTGGCTTTCCTCAGGTGATTGGAATTTTGAACCAAACCCTTTATTTCATCCACCAGGGTAGATTGTTCTAGTTCCACATGCCATGCCTCTTTGAATATAGCAATGAAGTTGAGGATAATAGTCTGAATAATGTAAATAATCATGATACCTCATCTCAAAGATAAAGACAGATATTAATTATTTTTAATATAAAAAAAGAGGGTCATATCACAATATATATACATACATACATATATATATATATATATATATATACTAAAGAAAAAAAATGATATTGGTACCTTAAACATGAAAAAATCATGAACAGGGAAAGAAAAAGAAAGAGAGACTAAAAGCCAAATAGTAAAGTGCTCAAAACCCAGACTACCCAGCGTGGGTGTTGAAAATTTCTTGCTTGACCTATTTTTGAAGATATGACCAAATATCGATATTTTTGTTTTTTAAAATATTTTCTTGATCAGGATGAGAGCATTTTAGCACCTTCTTCTGTGTGTGTTTGTATGTCTTGATTTTCAGAACTTATTTAACCAATATTCTATTTCCTGAGGTAATGTTACCTCATGAATTTCAAAGATGCCTAATTATTAATATTTTGCTGAATTTTCCTATCTTCTTCTTCTTCTTTTTCTTCTATGTGCCATGTCTCTTCAAGACTGGTGATCATGGCTCTCCAAAACTTCCTATACTTTGTGGTCCTTAGAAATTGTTCTACATTTGCTAAGGCTCCTGCCCCCTGTTCTATCATCCATTCACACAAGCTTTTCAGATAGGTGGTTTGCTGCCTTTGCCATCTCTTTTTCTCTCAATATGCCCTGTGACAGTTAAGTTTCTAATCTCTCCTTCAACCAGCTTACTCAATAGTATAAAAGTCTATAATATTTGCCTAGAAGCATATCATCACTCTGTACCACTCCAGTAAGTACCTGACTCCACATGCTATCCTCTATCTTTACAAGAGCCAGATCAGGCCAAAAATGTAGTACTATTGCCACATTTGAGCAGGAACTGCCTAGACTGTCTCCAAGTCCTTTTGGGTGACAAATTATTTTGCACGCTCCAACCTCTCTCTCACAGGCAGGATGTGGCAAGCCTCTCACTGATCTGTCACGACTTCCACAAAAAGTGCTTGGATGAACTAGATTCCTTGGTTCTGTTAGTTCTAACATTCATGGCAAGGACTTGCCATGCCATTTACATTGTAGCAAACCACTCACATTCCCTCTGTATTCTATCAGTAAGAAGTAAGTTCCACTCAAACCACTTCTTACTGTGAACCACTGCTCTGTAGAACCAACTTTCTAGAAGATGTTTCCTCGATTACTACAATCTTAACCTGTTCAAGTCTAGAATTAACTGTTATACTCCCTTCCTATCTGTTCAAATTGCCTCCTAACTTAACCCTTCACAGGTTGAACCTTACTGGAAAAAAATAAAAAACCAGTAGTTCAAACTTATTTTTATTCTATGGTCATGAATTGGATTTCCATAAAAAAGTTACTTAAATATTTATTCAATTGATGATGACAGATTGCTCAGTCTCTCACTCAAATAATAGATTTTCCATGTGTTTTCCTAATTATATCTGATGGATATGCTACTCTACTTCATCTCTTCATTATTTCCTCTTCAGACTCATGTCACGCTCTACAGCTCTGTCTTCTTGGTAACCCTGACCATGAGGTAGTGTCTTTATATATATCTTACCTCTCTCTTATCAAGCAAGAACCCTCTATTTCCTGTTATCAATGTACTGGTTAGGACTCATTTTGTGATTTTCTTCATGATGCCTCTTAGAATGATATTTGTAATCATCCTGTTGAGAAATGTCCCTCTGGTCTCTTTCTGGGTGAAAGTTGGCATCAAAGCTTTCATGCCAGCATGAAAATACTAATTGAAACCATAATCTTCTTCTTGATTCTCTCCTGCCGGTTAATCTGCTATAGTCCACATGAATCACTTCTTTTGGCTATACCAGAGCAACAGGTTCAATTGTAATATACGTCTTTTTGTTACCACTTGTAATGAGTGTAAGGATGTTCTCAAAGAGGCAAAATCACCATTTGCTGGTAGAATGAGATACCACATAGCTTCTCACAAGTTTGGTTCTAGAGATTACTGGCAACTCACCAATAGTGTACTGAACAAGAGCAAATCCTCAGTCCTTCCTTTTTTCAATCAATTTGAAGTGCTGTCATTGACTGCAGATAAAGCAGAGTGCTTTGCCCAGAAATTCTCTTCCAACTCCACTCTCAACTCATCAGGAGTATCTCTGCCTGATTTACTCCCTAGAACAGAGTCTCTACTGAGTGATATGCACATAACTCCATCCATAGTTTCTGGGATCATTTCTAAACTAGATCCCCACAAGGCTTGTGGATTCGATGGTATGCCTATTATTGTTCTATTAATTTCTTACTTTTTTTTAGTAAAGTACTACATGCTCTAATCAACACTGAATTGGTTAAGCATCTTACTTCACATAGCCTCCTTTCGGGTAAACAATATGGCTTCTGATTTACCAGATCTACTGCTGATGCGTTAATGGCTATCACTGAATTTGTCTATCAAGCTTTAGATAAAAATAGCAAAGTTCAGGCTGTATCTCTAGATATCTCAAAGGCATTTTACAGGGTTTGGCATTCTGGCATCTCCAAGAACTACAGTATCTTTAGACAAATATTTAGCTTAATTCAATCAATCCTAGCAAATTGTATAATGAAGGTCATGTAGAACAGATATGCTTCTAAATCATTTTATATTAATACAGGGGTTTCCTAAGGCTCTATCCTTAGATCTACGTTGTTTCTTATCACCATCAACAGCATTCCTGAGGTCATTAGCTCCCAACTAGATATTTATGCAGCTGACACAACTATTTACTCCTGTCTTAGTAGCAAGTCTGACAAATCCCACAAAATAAACCTGGCAACTGCTTTCAAAAAGGATTTCCAGTAAGCAGTTAAGCAAGGAATGGCTTGTAAATTTGAATGCCTCCAAAACAAAACTGCTTTCATTTAATCACCACAGAGAACCTTTTCTGTCATGCTTGATGCTAAACTCCAGGAGAGCCACACACTATGCCTTCTTGGCCTCATGTTTTCTATTAACATGAAATGGAATGATTATATTGAATCAATTGCTAGGTCTACTGTTAGGAAAGTTGGTTCTGTTAAGTTGTTAAATAGCTCAAATGTATATTTACTACCCAGCACAAGTATTGAACTGATAGCCTTCAGCTAGTGTAAACTTGTGCTTTAATAAGTTGACCTGTTCCACCTGCAGCTGAAATGGATTCTGCCCATTAGTTCTATATAAACTTATGATTTTTCCACTGAGGAAATAAAAATCTATTTGCCTGGTGAAATGCTGTCACTCAGTTCTCCAAGTTACAACTACTTAGAGAACCTTTTTGTTTTGTTTAGATTGGTTTTCTTTTCTATATACAGATTTTTTTAACACCTGACAGGACCTGATTGTTTTGGATTCTCACTATTTCTACCTTGTCCATAATGAATGAGAACATTAGTAGAGCCCTCAAAGATATATTTGGACCCCAGAAAAAAGAAATGACTACAACACAGAACTGGCAAAGACCTGGGAAAAAGGGAAGGACAAGGAAAATTCATCTACTGCCCTGCCACCTCAATGTGTCAGAGACCTTGAGGAATTTGTTCATCAGGCTAGGCAATATATCTACCTACCTAGTTACGTTGGATGGACTAATCCTAAACCCTCCAGATCTGGAAGTTGTGAAGAAAATCATTTTTGTCTGTCATTGACAAAAAAATTAAATAAGACCATTAAATTCAACAGGGATTGTCATGAAGATGTTGGCAGAGTTGGGAGTGAAAATTCAACAAATTGTGAAAGGAGAGGGTTTCCTTATGTGGGGAAATACTATTGCTGACCCCAGAAGAATGCATTGCATTGACCAAGAGGGACCTGCAAAATAAGAAATGCATATAGTGAGTTGAATATCAAGGACAACTATGAACACATATTATGGCTTTTGAAGTGCTCAATTTCATCTCTGGTCAACAGGTAGGCATTTCTAATGCAGTACAGAGACTTGATAGGTGATTTTGGAAAAGAAAATAGGATGATGGCAATACTACAGTCCCCCAATTAAATGCACTTAAATGGTAGAAAATTGCCACTTGTCTCTGGAGGGAAACCAGTTTGCTGGCAATGTGGTGAGGATGGGCATCGCTCGGCAGTTTACCTCCAAAAAGGAAAGTGTGGAGAGCACACAAAATCAAACCTTTGCCTCCTAATGAGATGAACAAAACTGAGGATCAGGAGAATGGTGCAACTTTACCTGCTTCAGCACGTAAGACAGCAGAAAAGACGAAGATGATTGGCAGATTGTCCTGAAAAAGAACAAAATGACATCAACAGCTCCATCTCTTCTAAGATCGAACACTAAGAAGAAAGGAAGGAAGGACCAGCTATGCAGAGACCATAGACACTGCATATGTTGTATGCAAGTCCTTCAAAAGAAAAGAAGCTTTTGATGATTAAGAAACTAGAAACCGAGAACAAGCTAGTGATGGGAGATGCCACCCACATCAAAAAGTCCTCCCCAGGTAAATATACACCATCACCAAAAAAAAAAAAGACAAACCTAAGTTCAAAGCTATGCCCCCACACTGAACCTCTCCTTCTCCCAATCCCCAATCCTCATCTTTGAAAAAAATCAATTCACTCACCTTACCCAGTCCACGACCCATTCCCTCCATCATACATTGAAAGTTCTTTCTCAAATACAGATTGACCTCTCTGATATCCAGCTATTGTCAAGAAAGGTATTATATTGGGCATTGGTTAGGTGGGGTCCAGTCACCACAGTCTGAAGTACTGTCTGACAAGGGGGAGTTTCACACCATATGGCCTTGGACACCTAGATTGAAATATCTCACTAATGATGAAGCATCACTCACCTGGATGATTTGAAATATATTCTGGGTCAGCAAAAGGTCTTTAACAGTGGGACTTGTTGTTTGAAATGGAGGAGTCTGTTGAGCATACCTTTTTCACTGCCCAGTTGTACACCTGCTTATTGAAGGCTACATGATCTGCATGCTGCATTCTTTGTCCTGGATGCCAGTTCTGTTTGTGGCAATGTGAACTCATTGTCAGACAGGAGAAGCACTATATCGGTGCTTGCTAGCTGTGACACGACTAGTGATATGGATGATGAGGATGAATGAAGTTTGCAGAGGATTGCCTTTCTCTTTCTATTGACTGACTGACTGTGTTTTTTTAGCACCATCTGAAGGCCAAGATCAGGGTGGAGTGAGAGGATTTTTTCAAAGAACTTTGCTGAAAGATGGCTCACCATTGCACAAATGTTGAGAGAATGGTGCTAACTTTGTGTGGCTGGTTGAAGGACTTGTTCTTCAGAGAAAAACATGCCCACCTGACCCAGTTAGCTTATAGTAGGAAAAGTTTGTTTTTCTCTGAAAATTAGTTCACTTATCTGGGGAGTGAATGGTTATTGTCCACTTTTCTATTTTTTAGTCCCCCCCCCCACATTTTCAATTTTCATTCCCCCCTATCCCCTTTTAAGTCACATAAGGCATAGTTCTCTGGAACAGTGGGAATATTCATTTTCTGTTTTTTTTTCACATGTTGCCCAGTTAACTTGTCTTGTTTTTCTGTCATGTTTAGACATGAGGAGGGATGTGTGTGTGTGTGTATATATATATATATATATATATATATATATATATATATATTAAAGACATTTTTGATATGTTTAATGTTCTTTTTATAGATACAAGTATTTTAAGTAAATGCTCTGTTCATAATAAACAGTATTAAATAACATTTACCGGCCTGAATGTTCGAGAAATTTTCATATAAATTATTTATGAAAATGCATTTGCTTAAATACTTGTATCTATAAAAAGAACGTTAAACATAATATAAATGTCTTTATATATATATATATATATATATATATATATATATATATATATATATATATATATATATATATATATTTTCAAATCCTGGGTTATTTTATGATGTAAATAACAATTATGTTCATATCTCTCTCCACATGTTTGGGGTATTAGTTTAGGTATTCATGGAGAGAAGGTGTTTTGGTGATTGTGACATTATGATCAAAGGATTATAAGTTTGATTGGGTCAGTGAATGTGACTAGTTAAATTTAAGAACAGTAATGACAAGCTTTTCCCCATTCCTCATTTTTTGACCATGTGCCATATTTATGTATTTTTACATAAATACTCTATTTGTTTGGTGAAGTTATCAGATTACATCAACAAGGCCACTGCATTGTACCAGACAATTTTTCTCTTTAAAATCCACTTTACACATTTATATTCATCCATGTATTGAATGTCATATCTGGTCTGGGGCTCCTGCTATATATTTCAATATTCTTGACAAAATTCAAAGAAATCTGTAATTTAATTGATGTTGATCTGGCATCTCAATTTCAGTCACTATATCACTGACCTGACATAGTTTCCCTCTCTTCTCTACAAATATTTTTATGGCAATTATTCTGGTGAGCTTTCCTCCTTATCCTTAGTAATCACACACCATATGTGTCATGTACCATAAGTGTTATGTTGGAAATGTCAAATTTGTTTTGATAGGTCCTGTTGAGTGACTGAGGTTACCAGACTGCACACTCTTGGATTTTTTTTTTCTGTCATCCTATTTGATATCCGTTCATCAGATGCACACAAGAAATATTTAGAAACTTAAAGAATTAAAAATGAATGCACTAAAATGACAGGAAGATCTGACATATTAATGAATAATGCAGGTACAGAATTGAAAAGTAAATGAAATTTTCATGTATAATTACTTTTAATAAATTATCATTCCCCCACCTTTCAGGATTGTCCGACTCAATAGGTGCATTCCAAATAATATGCATATATTATCGAAAATCTTCATTTTTCTTTTTTTTTTTCCTATTAATACATATACATTTACATGGATTATTTTTTAGTGGCAAAAAACGAGAGTTAGTGGAAAGAAACCCAGCATGACCTCTCAGTTGTGTGGACTGACGCACATTAGTTTGTGTTGCCTTGGAAAGTTTGAAAGTTAACATTTTGAGTCTACCAATCTGTGGCCCCAATTCCTCCACTTGAAACCCTGAAATTCCCCCAAGTGGGAATTCCCTACTGGTTGAGGACCTGTTTTAGTGGATACCTGCATTTAAAATAGACGCCCTTTTTTTATCCTATTTTAGTAATATGCATTACATCCATCAGCCTGCACACTTATAAACTTAAAATGGTCTCTGTTTAAAGTAATAAAAATGTTGGATTAGTGTGTGTGTGTGATCACATACACACACACATATATAAAAATACATTGACAGTAATATATTCAATTTGACTGATAGTCATGCAAACAGGCAGTCATTAACAGTAAGATGATTACAAAATTACACTCAGCTCTGTCCCATCTGCCTGTCAGGTAATTACAAACCAATGATTGATGAATTTTGCTAAAATAGGGCAACAGGTGTGCAAAGGATTTCAAGTTTTTATTTAATTATAAGCAAGACCTGATAAGAACTTGTATGTTCTTTTCATTCTTTCTAGAAATGCAACCAGTATGTGATATGTCTGCCCATAATTTTAAGTTATTTCAAAATGAAATTGTCAGAAAAACAAGCAACAAAAAGGTATAGATAGGAACTGGTGCATCCGTGCCTAAAGAAATCTTTTCTAAGCTTATGCAGAGACTTGTTGTCTTAAACATCTATTGGAACTCAAGCTCACACTGGCACTGAAGTTGAACTCTTATGTACAAACCTTTACTAAAGACTATGAAAAAAGGTTGGCACCATGCACCACCTGAGAAAGTAACTGACTCCTCCTGCTATCCATCTCTATAAGAGCTGGATCAGACCAAAAATGGAGTATTACTTGATTGAAGCTGCCCAATTCTCAGCCTTGACTCTGTTTAAAATTTTGTGAATTTAGGCAAAAATTCAAGGTCTGCATAGTGATAATGCAATATCTCTAGCTTTATTGTCCTTTGATCAAACTTTCTTTAGTCTAATTGACATGCTCTTTGAGAGCATCAATTAAGATTGTTCTTTCTGAACCCAATTTGAGATTGTCCAATTCACTAAGAATTGGTCAGACCTTTTTTTTTTTTTTTTTTTTTTTTTTTTTTTGTTGCAGTGATATAAAGATCAAGTTTATTTTGGAAGCTTCCAAAGCACAAATCACTTATTGATTTTCCCCAGTGAAAGTAATGACAATTTGTAGAAGTCAATTTATACGGTTTTCTTGTTTCTGAGTTTTTCTGTAATTTCTGCACAGGAGCACCAGTAATGCTAATACTACTTTATTATAAACAAGAAATTCTAGAAAATTCTGAGAAAGATTAGGAAATAATTTTTTGCAATATCTTATACTTCTTCCCACCCTTGGAACATGTAATTTTTCAAAATTTACATATATAAAATCAGGTAGCTAAAAACATTCTTTTGATTATTTTTAAAAATTTTTTTCTTTATATATATAATGTGCATTCCACTTTTTTCACCAATATTTGAAATTTACAGCTTGCATTTATGTGCTGCCTTGTAAATATTTCTGTATACATTGTCTTCAACTATTAAATGTTAGCTGACTGTAAAGAAGCTGAGTTTAGCCTGTCATGTAATTTTAAACCCATTTAGTTTCCAACAAAAAAGCAAAGTATGTCTAAATATCAATCACAGAAAGCTTTTTTCTCATGCTTCATTATTTTGGTCTAGATTTGAGTTTCAAACGCATGCACCTATTATATAAAGATGTTTCCATTCAATCTTCATTAATATAAGTTGATCACAATTTCTACATATACAGGCTGATTTACTTTAGATGTTCAAAGGAGATCATTTTTGTACTTGTAAAACTCAGTATCAAATAACCTGATAATGTTTATTAAACTTAGCCAACTTTCAGTACTGATACAGTCTCATGAGGCAGTGAGAGAAAAATAAACTATAAATAAAAGTGTATCATGTATGAAGGTAGGATTGTAACTGATATTGAGCAATGAAGAAAAAGACAACGTAGATACATTTATTTTTGAAGTAGTGAAAATGGCTCGTTCTGCTTAAGATTTCACAAATAGGTTTACAAGATAATCTTTCAAACCCTTTCAACAAAGGGTTTACAAGATAATCTTTCAAACCCTTTCAACAAAGGGTTTACAAGATAATCTTTCAAACCCTTTCAACAAAGGGTTTACAAGATAATCTTTCAAACCCTTTCAACAAAGGGTTTACAAGATAATCTTTCAAACCCTTTCAACAAAGGGTTTACAAGATAATCTTTCAAACCCTTTCAACAAAGGGTTTACAAGATAATCTTTCAAACCCTTTCAACAAAGGGTTTACAAGATAATCTTTCAAACCCTTTCAACAAAGTGAATGTTCTGTTGAAGTCAAATTTGACCCCTATCAGCAGGGCTGAGAATACATTGACTGCACTCTCTGCAAAAGTGGCAACCTACCAAGTAAATTTTTATAGACTCAGATATAAGTAACCAGTATTACTTCTTCCTGAATAAAAATACTTATAATTCCAAATATAAATAACAAATAATCACCTGTCCACAAAGTCAATACTTATAGACTCAAATATAAAATGGCCAATATTTACCTATCTCTGAATCAAGCAAACAATTTTACTCGGATATAAACAATCAATATTAACCTATTCCTGAACCAAGAAATGCTTATATTCAAACATAAATGACCAATATTTACCTGTACTTGAAACAAACGCATATAGACTAAAATATAAACCAATATTTACTTTTTCCAGAAATACTTATTCAAATGTAAACAACCAATATTTACCTATATCCTAACAAGGTTCATGTTTACAAACTCAAACATGAAAAACATTTACCTATCGCTGAACCAAGTAAATGATTATAGACTTAGATATAAACAATCAATATTTACTTCATCCTGAAACAAATGAATACACTCTATTTAAATGACCAATATTTACCTATCCCTGAACCAAGTATGCACTTATAGGCTCAAATATAAACAGTCAATATTTACTTTTACCAGACTTAGATATAAATGTAAGTCTCAAATTTAAACAATGCTAAATTCGACATTAAATAACCCAACAAAGATTGAATTTGTCATGATTTCTGACATGAGGAGTTAGCATTATTTACACTATTTATATTTGGAATATTGTCCTCATCTTTGTTGTATCATGTTTTGGCCATTATGCCCTCCAGCCTTTAACCAGGTGTATGTCAATCTAGTCAACCTATAGGTAGCTTTGAAATGAACCCTTTATTTAGCTTAGTGGATTACGGCTTTGGTTTGTGAATTTGGTGACATAGTAATTTTGAGTTCAATCCCCGAGCTGGGAAGTGTGTACTTACAGTGAAACGGGGGAGAGTGAGCAATAAGAACTAGATGAGATATCTCTAGACATGGGCAGTAAAACAAGAACAGTATACCCCCATAGATTAAAAGTTCGGTTTGGAATTCCCTGTGGATTGGCTAGATTGACATTTGTTGCATGATGAAGGCTTGAGAGAACAATGATATAAATGTAACAATTACGAAAACAAAAGTCTACATGTAAATAAGGTACAAAATCTCCTACAGAAGGTAGCGACAGTGAGAAGAGACTAAACACAAATCAGTAATAGGATGAGCCTGAAATGTAATCTGAAGGTTGTGAACGCTAGAATCAAGCAAACGCGGAAGTTTAAATACCTGGGAAGCATCTTGACAGAGGATGGTAAGTGTGACTCTGAGATCCGTAGGCATAATGAATGGCCAAGGACATGTTCCAAAAGCTGGGCAGAGTACTGCGAGACAGGAAGATATCTTTGGTAACAAAGAATAGAATACTGAACTTTTAAATGACATCTGTCCTTTACGGCAGCGAATGTTGAATGATTTCCTCAAAGATGAAGAAGACTTGAGGTGACAGATGTGGTTCTACAGACGGATGCTAAGGATATCATGGACCAAGCATATGAGCAATGATGAGATCTTAGAGAGGTTGCAAATAAGGAGGAGGCTTATACTTAATATCAGGAAGAGGCAGCTGAAGTTTCTGGGACACAATGAGGAAGGAGGGCCTGGAGAATCTGATACTCACAGGTCAAATAGAGGGGAAAGAGACAAGAGAAAACAGCACATGACATACCTGGTGAACTTAAGCAGGTGGATGACAGAATGTGATCTGGGCGGGGAGCAGAGGGAAGGAACTTGAGAGCTACAAGGAATAGAGGGAAGTGGAGAGCCATGATCTCCTACACCCTGAAAGGACATGGCACATAAAAAAAGAAAATCAACCAACCCAAATGGGTCGCCCGCAGGGAGTATTAAGTAAGGATGCATTTATTTTGTTAACTACTAGCAAATAGTAAATGGCCCCTCTTGGTATTCAATAAAATGCTTATTTATGCTATAAAGATTTGAAAAATCTGACACTGGCTACCATGGGAAAGGTGATTGTAACTTAGACTTGAAATCCAAATTTTTAATAATTACAGGACAAATTTGAGGCAGGAGGGGTAAGAGAGCAACATGTGGCCTGCCTGGTGAGCTTGGATGGATGAGGTTTGGGTGAGAGAGCAAAGACAAATTAATTTGAGAGCTGCAAGAGATAGAAAGTTTTGGAGAGCCTTGATTGTCGATGAACAGGAGTAGAGGTTTATCCCTTGTTTCCTGTTTAGGAGTGGGTTTCCAGTTTCTAAAGTTTACTTCAACTCTATATTTCTGTTTCTGAAATTTTATTCATTATTTTTTCTTCTCTCCCAACAGTAGATAGGGTTGTCTATCGTTCGATACACGCTCCTCTCTGGTATTTTGAACAGGAGTAGAGGTTTATTCCTTGTTCCCTGTTTAGGATTGGGTTTCTGGTTCCTTCTAAAGTCTACTTCAACACTATACATCTCCACCTGAATTCAGATATTTTATACTTTTTTTTTCTCTTCCAGTAGGAGTAAATAAGCTCACCTATCATCTGGTTCACGCCCCCTCCCCAGTCTTTTGAACATGAGTAGCTTATATCGTTTCTGGTTCCTTCTAAAGTCTGTTCATTTGCTTATGTTTACTCAATCACAACAATCTTGACCTCTTCAAGCCTAGAGTTAGCCGTTATCTTTCCTGCATAGCCCAAAGAACTTCACTTCTTGCCCCTTTCTTATGCAAATACAACTACACACAGTAACCCTCTATTTTTTAGTAGCTCTTTGGTCATTTAATAGGTGAACATTAGTTATGTATGTACATATGTATATATATATATATGTATAAATGGGCATGTGGTCAAGTGGCTAGAATGTTCGTTTTCTGACCATGAAACCTGGGTTTGAATTTCACTATGGCCGATCAGGAGACTTCCTGGTGTTATCGGTCTGGAGGGGGTGATCTCAGTGTGTGGCACCTTTGGAAAGTGCTTGATCCAAGCCTTGAATGGAATTGGGTGGACTGTATGCTTTGGGGCCATCAGTAGCTGCACTAGCACAAAGTCACAAATCATCGTGACTGAGAGTTTGAGTATGCTGATGTTGTTCAGACGGTTGATCATGTTAGATAATATGCTCTCTCCCAGAAACTGTAACTAAGGTCTGCTCAGCATAGTTGCAGTATAAACCACAGGTGAGCTCTGTGGGTGTTAAACAAACACAAATGTACCTGAGTAGGTGTCTGTAATAGAGATTGCTAGCCGCCCTAGTAGATGGGTATCCTCGAATATAAGTGGCCTGCTATTATGTATAAATAAGTCAAAAATTATCCACACTTTGGGCGTAACATATCTTGCCTTCTGCTCATGTTTGATTATAGTTGGTACTATTGTGGTCACATGATCAAAGTTTGAGCTTGACCGTGCCAGTTTTGCCATTATCATCTCTTGAGCTTGCTGAATCTTTTTGTCAGTGGTTGGAGTGTGGCAGGTGTCCTGCTCCCTTGTGCATCATGCTTGTCTGAACACTTTGAAACATCTCAATCCACTCATATGCACTTCAATACAGTAGAGTTCTGTTGCCATATTTTGTTAAAAGCCTCTGATGAATTTCAGCCCCTGACACACCTTCTGACCTTGGTGCACACTGCAATCAAGCTCAAAGTTTGATCATGTCAACAATAGTACTAAATATAAGTACACATGACCAAAAGGCAGTGTAAGATATTGTGCAGATAATTTTTGACTTACTCTTACACACACACACACACACACACACACACACACACACACACACACACACACATATATGCATGCTTAATGTTAAATCCAGTGAAAGGATGGCTCTCATAACTAGTTTTATGATATAAGTGATCTTCAGTTAAACATTTGTGAGCATGAAACTTAAGCAATCGTTTCATTGTATGTGGCCAAGTGGTTAGATTGTTCACTTTCTAACCATGAGATCCGGGTTTGAATCTTACCATGGTTGATTAGTCAGGAAGGTGACTTCCAGATGTTATCAGTCTGGAGGAAGTGATCCATCATGTGGCACCATTGGAAAATGCCTGAAAACCACACCACAGGCTGACCCAAGCCTTGCAAGTGAAATTGGGTAGATGGAACCCTTAGGGTCTGTGGGTGGTTATGCTAACCTTGTTTGGACTATTGATCACACTAGATAATGTGCTCTCTCCCAGAAACTCCACACAGCATAGTTCCAGTATAAACCACAGATGAGCTCTGTGGATGGCTGTTATATATATATATATATATATATATATATATATATATATATATACACGCACACACACAAAGTAATAAAAAGTGTGGTAATCCGTATGGGTAATTCCAAAGAGGATGTAATCCAGAGAGCAATTAATAATTTAAATAGAAAACAGACAACCTTAAGGGTCCATTGGTTATAATTTATTTCCCCAGGTGTATGATTTTTACCTGATTCATCAGACTGCACTTCCAAGGGTGAAAAAATAAAATATATATATAACACACTTAGATTATATATATATATATATATATATATATATATACACACGCTCAGATTATATAATATATATTATATAATCTGAGTGTGTTATATATATATATATATTATATAATCTGAGTGTGTTTTATATATATTATATAATCTGAGTGTGTTTTCTATATATATATATATATTATATCATCTGAGTGTGTTTTCTATATATATATATATATATATTATATCATCTGAGTGTGTTTTCTATATATATATATATATATATATTATATCATCTGAGTGTGTTTTCTATATATATATATATATATATTATATCATCTGAGTGTGTTTTCTATATATATATATATATATTATATCATCTGAGTGTGTTTTCTATATATATATATATATATTATATCATCTGAGTGTGTTTTCTATATATATATATATATATATTATATAATCTGAGTGTTTTCTATATATATATATATATATATATATATATTATATAATCTGAGTGTGTTTTCTATATATATATATATATATATATATATATTATATAATCTGAGTGTGTTTTCTATATATATATATATATATATATATATATATAATATATTATATAATCTGAGTGTGTTTTCTATATATATATATATATATTATATAATCTGAGTGTGTTTTCTATATATATATATTATATAATCTGAGTGTGTTTTCTATATATATATATATATATTATATAATCTGAGTGTGTTTTCTATATATATATATTATATAATCTGAGTGTGTTTTCTATATATATATATATATATTATATAATCTGAGTGTGTTTTCTATATATATATATTATATAATCTGAGTGTGTTTTCTATATATATATATATATATTATATAATCTGAGTGTGTTTTCTATATATATATATTATATAATCTGAGTGTGTTTTCTATATATATATATATATATATATATATATTATATAATCTGAGTGTGTTTTCTATATATATATATTATATAATCTGAGTGTGTTTTCTATATATATATATATATATATATATATTATATAATCTGAGTGTGTTTTCTATATATATATATATATATTATATAATCTGAGTGTGTTTTCTATATATATATATTATATAATCTGAGTGTGTTTTCTATATATATATATTATATAATCTGAGTGTGTTTTCTATATATATATATTATATAATCTGAGTGTGTTTTCTATATATATATATTATATAATCTGAGTGTGTTTTCTATATATATATATATATTATATAATCTGAGTGTGTTTTCTATATATATATATATATTATATAATCTGAGTGTGTTTTCTATATATATATATATATATATATATTATATAATCTGAGTGTTATATTTATATAATATATATTTATATAACATACTCAGATTATATATATATATATATATATATATATATATATATAATACACACTCAGATTATATATATATATATATATATATAAGTCTGAGTTTGTGTTTTGTTGTTTTGTTTTTTGTTGAAAGGAACCTTTCAGATTTTCAGGTATTTTCATGAACTCTTCAGCTGAATCAGCAAGTGCAACAGCTAAATGGTGTAACACTAGACTCTATTACTGATTACAAGTGCCAGGCAAGGTGTGAGACTGAAAGAAAATCTGAAAGGTTTCTTCTAAGAATCAACAGATGTTGCATTATGCAATATTTCTCCAAAAGACAAAAGGCATTCAAAGCAATCAAGTACAAGCACTTGCACTCAGTTTGATAAAAACTGTTCTATGACAAAAGGCAAGATAAGTTAGTCCAGCTGTGACCAAACTTGGTAAAAAAGATAAATAAATCGATAAGCAAGATATAAATAAAACAGTAATGTCTGTCTTGTGGACAAGAAATTTATTCCATGTTCCATAGTATTTCAACTATTCTTTTACAAGTCAGTTAAGAGGATTAATATATTTTCTTAATTTCTACTTGAGAGGGATTTAAAAATAACTGGAATGACTTTGATGGAGGATTTTTTTTTTTTTTTACAGTGGATGATTTGAGAATTCTAACACCTATATACTGTGTCCCTTTGTCACATTAGCAATCATGGCTCCTCACAATTTCCTGTTCAAGATTTTTGTATGCTTCTATATTTATATAGTGAACATACACTTTCACCTAAAAATACACTCAAAACCCACAACCTTGTTAAGTTGTACAATATATACATGCACACATACACACATAACCAAAATTGTATTATTTTGAATAAATTCAGCTTGTCATGTGTAGAGGGAAGATGGATGTGCCTATAATACAAAGAACACCTAGTATAAATTTTATGGGGGTGTTTTTCTCATAATGGTACAATAGCAATTCATGTGATAGAAGATACTATTAAAGGAGCATTGTATCACAGTATTTCAGAAAATTTATTTATCTCTGCTCAACAGTTGGAGCTAGGAGATGACTTGTTTACAACAAGATAATGATCCTAAAAATACTGGTGAATTTACTCAGGAATGGTTCAGTGTGAGGTCTAGTCAGTCATCAGATGTGAAATCAATAGAGAATTTGTAGCAAAACCTGAAAATACACATTCATTTGAAGAGTTTGAGATACATCAATGAATTGAAGGTTATTTGTAAAGAACAGTAAGCTAAAATTTCAAGTTTCAAAAATCTAGTAGACAATGAAAACAAGTCTCTGAGTTATAGTCAACAGTGGCTTTGCAACTAAATAGTAAATTCTGAACACTAATTTGTATGAATGTTTTTTCCTTACCTTATTTAAAATATTTGATTTTTCAAAATTATCCATTTTTGGTCCATTTATTTAATTGTTAATTTAATGACAATACTTGTGTGAAAGTTTGAGATAATTATATGGATGAGAAATTAAAATAAATTTTCAGGTGTACAAATATTTGCTTTCTCCTGTGTGAGATATAGATATATATATATATATATATATATGCACACGGGAAAGGTATGAATTCATCTTCTCCTCCAGCTGTGGGTTAAATAGGACTCAAAAATCATTCTCAAAAAATTAATGCAATATTCACTCAAAAAATACAATTATGCTTACAATACAAAATGTTTCAGCCTTAAATACTGACAAAGGGTTGATAAAACATAAAAAAAAAACAAATGAATCAATCTTAAATGCACAGGTTGGTAGATTTATATTTACACTACTTGAGTAGATGTCACTTTTTTAAAAACACTTGTATTCATCAAAATATAATGTTTAAAGTAATAAGAAATAATATTGAATAAACCATAAAATCCAATTCCTTAGAAATAAATAGATATATCTATTGTATATAATAAATGTGTCACTGTCACTTTTTGAACTTTAATCCTAGAGGCTGTAGCCCAACATATCATACCATTTTGGAATCCAGCTGACTCTGACCAAATTAAAAACATTCTAGGTTGGATCTGGACCCACAATCCTGAAATTTTGGATTCCTAAATTTTCATTACTGCAATTGTTTTTGGCAATTTTTTTTTTTTTTTTTGTAATAACAATTTTTATATGTTTGAAATGAATTTGGGAAAAATGAAGTGTGAAATCCAGTGAAAGTCACCCATAAAATAAAAATTGTTTGTATCCACAGTAAGCATCTATGTACATCAAATTGTCTTTAAATTAAGTGGTGACAGAAGAATTATCATTGAACTTTTAAAAGGTAAGCTTAAATATTAATGCAAGTAAATACCTACCACAGGCAGGACTGGCCACAGTGGATAGAGTTCAGTATGGGGAAGAACAGTGTAAAATGGGAGTTGCTGTTGAACCCCTGGAAAGTATAGTTTCCTCCATTGCACTTAAAATTGGGCCTTATGAAACAATTTGTCACAGCTCTAGATAGTACTTTCAAGATTTCTTCCCTAAGCAGTCTGAGGCAAAAATCAATGTTGATATCTTTGTTGAACCACAAATAAGACCAAAAATTGGAGCTTATTGAGATCCTGGTGAAGAACTATGGCAAAATGGGCTTCAGGATGTCCCTCAAAGTCCATAATCTTGATGCTAATCTTGATAAATTCAAGGTGAACATGGGGGTGTACTCAGCAAAGCAAGGTGAATGCTTCCACCAGGATATACTGAACTTTGAATATCGCTACTAAGAAATGTATAATGAAAAATTGATAGACTATATTTGGGGGATGAATCATGAAAGTAATTTACAGTATAACTTTATTTCAATCCTTCATGAGCTTCTGGTTCTTAGCTATGATTAATTAATGAACGTCATTTTCATTTATGATTGAATTCATCACGATTCTTCTGTTAAGTTTGGAGAGTAATTATACATTCTTATTGCTCAGTCCAATAATGTTATAAGAACCTCAGAATTCCAGTAAGATAATTTTAATCATTACTAAGGTACAATGGTTCAAAGCTTAATTTAACAAATGGACAATTTTGCTTTTGCATGATTAGACAATTTTGCTGTTACACCCAGTATATGAATACTCTTTTAAATTCTTTTAAGAGTTTTTTAATATACATAAAAAACTCTCTGCATGAAGAAACTACAAATTATAGAATTCAAGAACATGAATAATCTAATAAATAAAAGGAATGAAATTATTTCCATCTGTTGGCATGCTGATGCATTCCTTAAAAAAAACAAATAGATCTCAGGAACACAAAAGCAGACACCATTTTGAAAAATCACTAAAAAAATAAAACGGTGCTATAAACAGATAAATAAAACAAAAATGTCATTTTTTTATGTGGTTAGATATAGAGGTATGGACAGGCTGTGAGATATAGATATGATCAAACTGAGAGATGAAATGACAAAATGCATAGAAGAGTTGCATTACGAAAAAAGGGAAATAACTTTCTTTAATGAACACTTCTCATCCACCTTGCTCCACATAACTCCATGCAATTCTAATGAGAAAACTCTATTTCTCTTCTTTCTCAACCAAATTGCAATCTATTCATGGAGGAGAAACTATAAATTATAGAATTTAAGAATAAGCTGTCCTCCTTTACAGCAGCAAATGTTGCACGGCCTCCTCAAAGATGAAGATACTCAAGACTACGGAGATGTGGTTCTACAGAAGGATGCTGAGGATATCATGGACCGTACGTGTGAGCAACAATGAGGTCTTGGAGAGGATGCAAACAAGGAGGAGGCTTATGCTTAACATCAGAAAGAGGCAGCTGAAGTTTCTAGGACACATAATGAAGACATACCTGGCGGGCTTAAGCAAGTGGATGACAAAACGTAATCTGGGGGAGGTGGCAGAGGGACTAAACTTATTGAGAGCTACAAGAGATAAGGGGAAGTGGAGAACCATGATTGCCTACGTCCTGAAAGGACAAGGAATGAAGGTATTTAAAAAAAACATTAAAAAGTGGAAAGAAAAATACATCTTTGAAATGCTATTAAAAACAGCTACCCATTTTTAAAAATTGCTAAGCAGGAACCAGCACTGTAAATGGGTGAAACACACAGGGTTTGTCTATATTTCTGAGATGAGGTATTATGTACACTATTTACATTATTCAGACTATTGTCATCATCTTTGTCGCCATATTTATCACAATGTTTTGGCTTCTGACTCATCCCTAGAAGAACGGACCAGTATTCCAATAGATAATCTGATGGAGATGTTGACTTTCTGTACACAAACAACATACTTCGAAATGGGATTACGCATATATCAACAGGATGAGGGCTTAGCAATGGGCTCGCCATTATCACCAGCAATGGCGAATATATACATGGAATACTTTGAGGAAATGGCATTAGAATCTATATCTCTGAAGCCATCTATATGGTTAAGGTACATAGATGACACCTTCATACTCTGGCCACACCAGGAAGATGATCAGGTTCTACTGGACCATGTAAACTCAAAACCTTCAATATGGTTCACAATGGAGAAAGAGAGTAACAACACACTCCCATTCCTGGATGTTCTAATATCTTGAACAGAGCATGGGTTCAAGACATCCGTATACCGTAAACCAACATTCACCGGACAGTACCTAAATTTCAACTCCCACCATCCATACAGCGTAAAGAAAGGGATCGTCCGCTGTTTACAACACTGAGCAAAATCATAAGTCGTAACCCAGAGACAGATAAAGAATTGGTCAGTATAAGTAGTACCCTACAACATAACAACTACCCTGGGTACATGGCAGCATCCCCCAAAAACTGTGATAGGCGGGTACAAGAGGAGGACAACAACACTCAGAAAACAGTCTGCCTGCCTTATGTGAAGGGGTTATCAGAAAATACAAAGGATCTGCGGTCTATATAACATCAGGACAACCTTCAAAAGCTGGACAACACTTCACAGATCTCTCTCCTGAGTAAGACCCTCCCATAGAGGAGAACATGACTGTGTGTATGCCATCCCGTGCAGCTGCAGAAATAAATATAAAGGGGAGACAGGCTGTCCCCTTAAGGTAAGGCTTCAAGAACACCAGAAAGCTGTAATACGAGAAATGGAAAAATCAGGCGTGGCTGACCACATATGGAGAGAAAAGGGAGATCACCACCCTCTGTGGGATCAAGTTGAGATCATAGACAAAAAACATTGGAAAATTCGTAAACTTAAGGAATCAGCACATATGCTAGGCCACAAAAATCTCCTGAGCCAACCAAGCATAGAAATGAATACAATATGGCAACCAGTAATAAGCGATAACAAAAATTGCAATATGAGCTCTGGTAAAAACATGTAATGATAATAGCAAAAATTGCAATATGAGCACTGGTAAAAAATGCTGCTGAAGACATTAGGTTTATAATACCCAGAAATTCATACACAGATGTGCTCAAGGACACATGACATAAAGGCGTTAGTTAGATCCAGTGACAGGACCCAAAGAGTGTGAGTTCAATACCTGGTTAAGGCAGTGGAGAACGGAGAGGGGAATTAACAGGAGATAACTGCTAACTGACATCCATTACACATGGCACATAGAACTAGAACAGTCTACCCCAGTGAGTAAAATAAAAGTTTCAGTTTGGCATTTCAACCACCTGAAGAAGGCCGGAGCATACAATGGCCAAAACGTTGTGATAAATATGGCAACAAAGATGAGGACAATAGTCCGAATAATGTAAATAGTACACACAGGGTTGCTAAAAAAAAACGTTCTTCGCCTCTGGAAGAAGCCGCTCACTCAAATCTGTTGATTTGATCATATTCTGGAAAGTAGGCTGGGCCAAGAACTTTTCATCAGTCTCTTGTGTATATGACCTATTGTCTATAACAGGGATTAGCAATCAACCCTAGCAGGCAAGCATACTCGAAAGCAAGTAGCTGGGCATATATATTAATGACCTTCAGTCTGTTCACTGGAGCAAAAGATGGCTTGTTAATTTTAAGACCACCCAAACTAAACTGCTTTCCATCAATCATCTGAGACACCCTTCTCTGCATGGCTGATGCTAGCCTCCAGGAAAGTAACTTGTTGCACCTTCTAGGCTAAACCTCAGCTGATGTGAAATGGAAAGACTATATTGAATTCACTGCTTGGTCAGCTGTTAAGAAATTTGGTTCACTATCATGACAATTTTTCTCTCCAGAATCTTTTACATATATAAGTGTACCATTTGTCCATGCTTAGAATATTGCTGCTACATATGGTCTGGTACTCCTATTTATTGAGAGCTCCTTGATGATAACATCCAGAGAATCAGCAATATTATTGGCCCTGATAAAAACTGTTGTACATGCACACTAAATTATAATGTTCTTGCTCACTTCTGTTTATAGCAGTGCTTTGAAGGAAAGTGTGTAGTGTGGTCATCTCACCACACAAGACCTTTTGAAAATGCTCATAATAGGTAATGAATTATGGGACTATGGCTATGACCTTAAAACCAAAGTTCAGTCTTCACAATGGAAGACCAGGGGACTGAAAAAAAAGCCTGAATGAATTGAAGCAATGTGAAGACTGTTTTCTTTGACTATAAGTTCATTATGAGTAAGCTCTACCTGGTCAAACAGTAAACAAATTAGTACTATCATGATGTGTTTTGGCAGTTACAGGATGTTTGTCAGAAAAGAACAGAATTACAATTCTTACAATCCAAGATGTTTAGACCCTAAATAACCCACAGAGTTTATAAACTGCAACAAAAATCAATCAATTAAACGCACAAATAGCCTTAGGAAAGGTATGAATTAATTTTCTCCCCTCAGGTATGGGCTAAATAGTAGGATTTGTATCTGGAAAATTCATTCTCAAAAAATTGTCAGTGTAATATTCATTTGCAAGAAAAAAAAAATATTCTTAGAATCCAAAATGTTTCAGCTTTAAGTAATCCACTAAGGGTTGATAAGCCATAAAAAAATAAATCAATAGCAATACAAGGAAAAACAATATTATGCCAACTATGATTTTATATTTAAGGCACCATAAAAGTGTACAAAATTCCCTAAAACTTGGGTTTGTTTTCATTCCAACTCTGAAAATGTAAATTTGAACTGAAATCTCAGGTCAATGAATTACAGAAGTCCATTCCATAAATCTCATGGATTTAATAAAAAGTAAAAAATTCCATTGAAATAACTTGCATAAGTTAAATAATAGAGAATTACATTCAATTATTTGACTAATCCCAAAACAGGAAGAAAACTGCTGTTTTCATATCTCTGCATTTCTATAGTGTACACCGTCTTTGATTGATACCTTGATTGAACAATAACATCTTTATTAAATAAGTTTATTGTACTATAAAACCCTTTCTTAGAATAAGTTACCTTTTTAGTAGGTTTTGTGTGTTAAAAAAAAAAAAAAATTTTTCAGTTATGAAAGTTCTGTTTTGATTATCTTTAATTTTTTTATTCCTTTTACCAAGAAAGGCAGTAACATCTCTAAGATACAAGGGGTTACTAAGTGTGAGAATGATTTAAAAAAAAAAAAAAAAAAAAAATTAATATTTAGAGCCTTAAATTGAACCTATGTGCTGTGTGCTATGTTGTATTAACAATAGTCTGAATGTAATAATTCCTCATTCTGAAACTTCAGACAGAAAAGAGCAAGAAGTATAAATAATTAATATTAGTTCGTTATGGTTATTCTACACTTTGTGTCATCTCATTATCTTTTTACGTAAAAAGAAAAAGAAAGAAAACACTTGCTATTATTTATCCTATTTGATCTCAAAAACTAATAACAAAACAAAAGTCATTGAAACAAAGCAAGTTCAGTCGACCAATGATGACAATTCCAGAACAACGTAACTATAAACAATTTTTTCTATCCTCTGCCAGCCGCTTGATAGAAAATGTTTAGAGATTCTTAATAAAATACAAAGAATCTACCAATGTTATTGGTCCTGACTTGCCATCTCAGCTTCATTCACTGTCCTACCACTGTAACACGTCTTCCCTGTGCCTTTTCTATAAATGCTTTTATGGTAATTGTTCTGATAAGCTTTCCACTATGGTGCCTAAATTTTATGAATTTAAGTACAGTACTAGATTAGCAGCACGGTCTCATTATTTTACAGTTGAGATGGCTAGACATAACCATAAGTTCTATGCTAACAGTTTCTTTTATTGCACTTCTCACTTGTGGAACACTCTTCCAGCACCTTGCTTCCCAGTTAATTTTGACCTTCAAAAAATTTAAATGCAATATCAGTCGTTCTTCTGTCTTAATTCTTATTCTTGTATTGTTCTTTGTCCCTAATATTTTTTCTCATTTTCCAAATAATTCTTTGCATCTTAGTGGTTTTATTGTCTTGCCTGGGGTGAAATGATTAAAAAGAAAAAAACTGAACTAAAAAGCTTTTTTATAATTTTATTTTTTTTTCAGTCAAAGCAAGGAAGGGCATTCTTTTACTAGAAGAGTTTCTTCTGTATAACAAAGTGTTGTTTGAATCACCCACAAAAGCATAGAGAAGACAAAATGATATGGCATTATCATATCTACCACATCTTTTTATACAAAAGACAGATAAAAGGTAAAGGGAGAAAGAAATCAATAAATACTGATATTTCTTGCGTTATCACTTACTATTCTGTCGACAGCACCGGACACTTGTCTTCTTGAGTTCCTCAAGCAGGAAAAGTAGTTGAAAGTAGATGTCTTCAGAGGGTGCAGGAGGTTAGAGAAGGAATAAATGTGAGAAGAGAGCAGAATAGAAAGACAAAATGAATCGCTAAATCCTACATTGTTATTCTCATTGAGTTACCATGCTGGTATTAATAGCACCAAGAAACTATTTCTCTGCAATTATATTATCGCTTTTTAATGAGACTAATAAGTGATAAAAAAACAAAACAAAAAAAAAACTAATAATTCATTTTATTTTTTGAGTTTCAGCTGATTTACCCCCCATACCCCTCACCACACAAATATTAAGCCTTTGGTTGTCAACCAGTGGGCATTAGATATCTACCACAGGGTTTCCAGTCAATGTGTTGACTAAACAGAATTTTGTGTTTGGTTTATTCTTTTAGGTATTTAAAGCCAGCATTACAGTGTATAACTTTGGACACTTCAGGATTGTGTACAAAATGTGCATATAAGACTGAGTAAAACTTTCCTATAAATATTTGCTTTGCTATTAAGCCAAGCCATTGTCATTAAAGTATTAGTGTTTTATATATATATATATATATATATATATATATATATAATCTCTATCTCACACATACACGGTGCAATAGGTAAATTGTTGGTCAAATGCACAGTATAGTAGGGTCAATTGGGTACGATCTGTGAGAAAAAGCCCATCATAATACAATTCACTCTACCAGGAATTTGGAAACTGCATGCTCTACTGCTTGGTATTTGTGCTGGAATCTCAATACAAACATTTGAGAACATTTGGCTGTCAATCTGAGTGCATAAGATTTGGAAGGAGTTGGTTGAGTTTAATGGTGATTACAAAGGTACAGCAGCTCAAAACATTTTGATGAGAAAAGAACTACCAATTTGTTGATGAGGGCTTCAGACTCAACACGGAAGCCTACATCAAGTATCTTGAGGAGGTAGTGTTGCCCTGGGTCAAGAGAGTAGCTGCTGGAAGACTGTCTGGCAACAGGATCCTGTATCATGCCACACAAGCTGGAGAACCCAGTCATAACTGTTAGACAATTTCTGTGACCACATTACCCTTTACATCTGGCCACCTAACTCCCCAGACTGCAACCTTGATTATTATATGTGGGCTGCAGTTGAATGAGACACTACAAAACTCCTTGTAATAGCAAAGATGAACTGAAGGCAAGGATTATGGCAGAAATTCACAACTTAAACAATTAGACTGTCTAGAAGAGTTGCTGGAGATTCCGATGTTGTCTGGAGGCTGTGGTGAAGCCAGTGGTGATTTTATTGAATAAATTTACTTTTTAGTATTTCAAAATATTTTTGTGTAACTTTGGTAAATATATCTGCTAAAATGAGATGTCAGTGTTATTTTCATTTTTGTGTAATTTAGCTGACAATTTATCTATTGCATCCTGTATATATACCAAAATAAACTATAAGCTATTAGCAAAGTGTCAAAGAACAACCCTACCAATACTAATACTTGAAAAGACAAAAGAAAAGGAAATACCAAAAAAGCAAGTAATAAAAGACAAGAAACAAAAATGGAGAGACAGACAGACACCTACTTATACAAAAACCTAAAGAGCTCAATGTCTCTAGAAATGAGACAAAGAGCAGAATTATAACACTAACAAACTAAAAGGAATTTAGGGAATCCAATCCAAATCATGAAGCAGTTTCATGCGATGTGATCACATAGCATAAAACTTGGTTATGTGAACTATTTGGTATTCATTAGTAGGTGTCTCTCATATATATATATATATCTCATCGACTCTCCCGTCGAATTCGATGTATGAGGGTAGAGCAGATCAGTTCCTAGAAACTGAGAGCCTGACACTGACACATGAGATTTGATTGATTATAGTGGTGAAGGTTTCGTGCAGGATCATCAAAAATTTTGAAGGGACAAATACAGAGACCTGGTGCACTGAGGTCCCCAAACGACCCTCCGCAGGTTTTGAATTCAGAGTTGTCCTTCTCCTAGACCAGTTGCCATCCAAGGCTATAGAACCCAGTCTGTCCTGCTATTTACCCATAGTTGGAGGGAGAAGAAGAGGATTCACACCTTTCCCAAGTCTATTAGCACGTAAGTGAATGTAATGGATTCGACTGGAATTCAAACTTGGCTCTCCGATTCCTCAATCCTAGCCATTATCCATTACTCCACTATATATATATATATATATATATATATATATATATATATATACATACATACATACATACACACACACATATATATATATATATATATATATATATATATATACTAATGGAATTAGTGAAAGAGTTTAAGTTACACTGGTTGTGGTAGCAAATAGACATATCCTAGATTCTTTAAGTATGGATTTTGTAAAACTCTGTTTGACATGTGGTTATAGATGGTAAAATATTTATCAGGAATCTCTCAAAGTATTTCCTGTGTAAAGAATTATGTTTTTCTAACAGTGGCATTTACAAAATCAAAGTTATGGCCTGTTTTGTTTCTGTGTATTACAAACAAGTTTAAAGAGTTGTCCTAACATAGCTCTCTCTTATGTTCAGAGATGCAGGCTTTTAGATTCTTAGATTTTTTTTGCCAATTTTATTAAATTGCAGGCATTTTATGTCATAAATCCTGGCATCTGATGTAGTATTGGATCTATTTTTCTTCCTAACTATATCTCTGATTGTCTTGGTGGTGGTAAAGATCCTAATGTTGGGGATAACTAATTTATTTTCAAATTTTGTTGATAGTGTTGGAGGGTAGGATTATAAATGGTTTTCATTTTTGGAAGTACCTGTGTCATTGGTGGGGTCTGCTTTTATTTTATTTTTTTTTTTTGGATTTGTGAACTTTGTATGCTTTTTTTCTAGTATTGAGGATGAAATGTGGGTAGTTAAGTGTAAATGTTTTTTCAATGTATTGTTCTACTAAGAATGGTTATATAGATTTTATATTGTTACAGTGTGGGATAGTCAGGGACAAGGGTGATGAAGAGAAAAAGAATACAGATGATTTCAGCTAGATTGAGGGGGAAAAAAATTTCTCTCAAAACTTTTGAAACTACCTGTGTCTCTTGTTTTGTGTGCATGTGGCAATGTCAACGAAGCTCAGTCCGATGAAATCCTAACGGATGAAACATGTCACAAAAGAAACCTTTCCCATTTGTCATATTTTTCTAAATACTGTTTGTTATTATACAAAATATATAAAAGTGGACATGGAAGTCAGCACTTAGAGGCGACAGTCTGTTTCATGCTAGTGCAATCGTCAGGCAACTCTGCCTGACGATTGCACTAGCATGAAACAGTCGCCTCTAAGTGCTGACTTCCATGTCCACTTTTATATTTACACACGCTCTATCTCTGATATTGAGCACTTTATCCCATAAATATAGCACACTTTAAGACTATATTTCTTCATATATATATATATATATATATATCATTAACATAGTCTTGTGGGTGAGGATTTGTTTTATACTCTGCAAACTCTTTCCTGCAAACACTTCATCGCAAACCTCTCTTGCTATTTTTATAGGAACTGCTCAAATGAGCTCCATTCTTTAGTTTTACAAGATCAGACCTTTAAAACTAGGACACATGATGCTATATCCAGAGTCAGATCCCCATCATTTCCTCAGTGTTCCAAATGTAAAAAAGACCCTAGCTTAAATATGTTGTAATCTGACAAATATTGATTTTTGCATCCCCTTGTCAATGAAGATGAGTGAAGCTCATAACGTCCATTACTAACGATGCTGGAAAAAGGGTTGGCTTGTTCTATTGCTCCAGAAAGTATCTGACTCCTCCTGCCATGCTTTATCTTCAGTCAGGTTAAACCGAAACTGGGGCATTGCTGCCATATCTCTGCTGGAGCGGGTCAATTCTCACTTTCCAGACTTGATAGATTACACTGGTCAACATTTTCTTTTTCAACCCATATGTTGTTGGGCAAAGGGCACATGTTTTTTGGGCTATTTTCCCCTGCTGAATCTGAAAATCAAGTCCATTTTTTCCCATCACATCACATTTTTTTTCAGTACAGATAATTTCTATTCTTAAAATAGGCCAAAAATACCATTTTAATGGATGTGCCAGGGCCAAGTAGAACCAACCTTAAACATTTTAGAATAACTTATCATAAAAGAAAAAGTATCCCAATAACTTAAAGAATGCATTTTCAGTTCAGAAAAAGTTTTCAGAAAAATCTCATAAAATTAAATTAAGGCAAACATGTGTCAGCAAGTTTTGAAACAAAACAAAAGAATGAAAAATACATTCATTTTTGTCCCTCCAAAAGTATAAATCTTCTCTTCTTGGAAACTCTTCAGTGCTTTTAAAAAGGTTGATCTCTTTTGATGCTCCACCAGAAATCAGCCATCATGTTAACATCCCATCTTCAAAGTACCTAGTTGGCTATGCCTATCTGGTGTTTGGTGACTATTATATCACTTATAAGGAAAATTCTAATCTTACTATTCTGAAATACATTCACCTTACACCCTAACATCACTCATTTATCGATGTTCCTATGCACGTTATACAAAATCTGTTTTTGAACGACTTCTAAAGAGCTTATTCTATGAAAAGTAAAGAAACACAAATCACAAAGTTTTAACAAGCTAAGAACATTGAGAGCACAAGAAATATTTTCCTGTGAGATATCTCATAAAGTCAAGCATTTTCATGTCAGCTTATCTGAACTGAAATAGATTAGAATTCAGTTTGAAAGTTATCTGGATACTTTTTCTTGAATAATAAATCATTTTAACATGAAATGAAATGTTTCAACTATGTCACTCGCATATTTAAACCATGGCATATCCCTGTGAATTAGGCATTTTGGCATATTTTAAGCAAAATAGAAATTATCTGTACTGAGAAAATATGATGTGATGGGGCAAAATGGACTTTATTACCAGATTCAGCATGAAAAAATACCCCAGAAAAATATCAGCCAGTGTTATTTGCTGTTTTAAATAATAGCTTAGCCATTTATCAGTGTATGCCATTAAGTAAAAAAAATAAAATGTTCTTTTTTTTTTCTTTTAAATTCCTTTGCTAGCTTACCATTTTTCTCTACTATGGTAATAATAATATTAGGCATTTCCTTATAGGGAAATATTTGACATTCACTGACCAAGTATCTAGTACTGGTGTTGGTTGAAATTTAGAAAATCTTTCTTTTACAAGAAAATAGTTCTCAAGTCCAATGGCTGTTGTTGCTTTTTCAAGTATTGACTGGGTTTTTCTTCTTAACCTTTTATTTTTCTTATAATTTTTATTTTCCATGTCTAATCACCATATTTACACTTATCTTAATATATTTCCTGTATACAAATCTCATTAATTTGTTTACCAAGGTATAAATAAATTTTATTAACAATGTTTTTTTTCAAATTGATCAATATTTTTATATGCCAGGATTTCTATGGTATTGACTATTCCTTGGGTCCTATCAGTTATGTTTTTTTAATAATGCTCATGTAAAAGGAGTGAAACATCAAGAAGAAAATTTAATTTCTTCAATTTTTTTTTTTAAACATTTCACCTGAAGCAAGGCAAAAAAGTCACTAAGAGGCAAGGGGTTACTAGAATGAGATAATATGAGAAACACTATTAAGAGAAAACAATAAAACAACAGGAATAAAAGAGGAATCAAAAAGACAGATTTTGATTGTATTTTAGTTTTTGAAGATCAAAGTTGGCTGGGAAGTGAGAAGAGTTCCACAAATCGGAATTATGATAGAAGAAACTGTTAGCATAGAACTTAGTTACATCTGGCAGCCATTTCAACTGTAAGATGATTTAAAAAAAACAAACAAAAAAAACATCCAACTGCTTTTCCTATCTTCTATCTTATATACATTGTTTGGATATCTCGTATCAATGATTTTTTTTTTTTTTTTTTTTTTTTTAAGCTTATCACCCCAAGCAAGGCTGGAAGCCACTAGCACGCAAGGGGTTACAGAAGGTTTGGAGGAAGAACAGATAGGAGTGGTAAAGGAGAGGATGTGGAGAAGGGAAGTGGATAGATCAAGGCAACTGGAGATGTCGATTGACGTTACACTTAAATAGTTGGAGATTATATTTGTCAGGGAAACAGGAATAAGGAAGGGAGTTCCACAGGCGAGATGTGTGAGACATGAAGCTATTGGAGTAGAAGAGACGTCTACATCTAACAGTTTCAACAGTGAAGGGGTGGGAACGGGATGCCAGCCTCGTAGGACGTTTAAATTCATGAGGCCTAGGAACCAGCGAAAGCAGCTCATTGGAGCAATTACCGTGAAAGTAATTTGTCACATTTTTAGATAAAATCATCTATATAATAAATGCAAATGTCAGTGTGTCACACTTTTTAACTTTACTCCTAGTGGCCGTAGCCCAACATATTCCATTTTGGAATAATACCAAGTCTGTGGGCAAATTAAAAACATTCTGGGCCAGATCTGGACCTCAAATTTTGGATTCTCAAGTTTTCATGAACGATTCTTTTTTTTTTTTTTTTTTTTTTTCTGTGATAAGAATTTTTATAGCTTGGAAATGAATTTGGAGATAATCAAAAATTAATTGTGAAATCCAGCAAAAGTCACCTATAAAAATAATTGTTTGTATGGAAAGTAAGGACCTGTCTTTAAATTAAGCAGTGGCAGGAGAATTATCGTTGAACTTTTAAAGGGTAAGCTTAAATATTAATGCAATACTTAAATGTAATGATCAATTTTGAGTTCTTCTGTAGTTTATTGTTGCCTGTCACATCTACTCCTCCTCACATCCTTGTGATGAAGGTCCAATCAAGAGTCCTTCACAGGAACTAGCGTAAATGTCACCTGATGGGGCAGCTTTTAAGCTAGTTTTAGTAATATTTTACTTGGAGAAAATATTGTTTCATTTGCAATGAATCTGACACAAAAAAATATCAAATTTGGAGCCTACACATTAATGTGTTACAAATGCACTAACCACTGCAGTATAAGCAAACATTCCAGAAAGTTTTGTTTGCAAAAGAAAAATATTTATATAATTAATTTAAAAGATTTTTGATAAGTCTTTACAGCTTTTATACTTGCTATTTAGGCTTCTAGAAAATTTTCAAATGCTTCATTGAACTGAACTTTTTAGAAATTGTTTTAAATATAACTTTGCAATATGAAACCTAGTAAAAAAAAACAAAAAACAATTGTTTTTGCTTTTTCTTTTTAAAATATGAGTACTAGATCTCGTACTTAGCTAGTTGTAGTAAGCTATATTCTTGGTGACTGTTACTAACTCATGAATGTCTTTTTGCTTTGGGTTCAGTTGTCTGAAACTAAAGTATTGATCATTTTTAGTTTTCCTTTTTCCATTGACTTAACTTAAAAATCATTCATTTTTAGTAATCGGAGATATCTTAAAAAAAAAACAAGCAAATGAGAGATGGAGAAAAAGTATATATGCACACACACACGAAAGAAAAAAATTGAAGGGAAAAAACTGAAAAAGCAATTGAATTTTCCGTCTCTTCTCAGGTTTTTGATGCCTTTCTTGAGGAAAAGGTCTGAAAGACTTTTCGATTTTTATCTCAAATTTCTTGTGGTGTCATCTCAAAGATCTTAAAGGATGCATTGTAAAAACACAACTGCTGCTTCGAATAGTTTGGAGGTATGAAGTACTAAAAAAAACACATGCATATTCAAAATATAAAATGAGATAAATAATGCTGTTATTTTTTATTTTAAAAAATTATTTTAATTTACTTAATTAGCATTTTCAACAAATTAATAATTGTTTTAAAATCAGGTATGGCACAAACATTGATACCTGACTATTTTCAAGAAACCATAAAACGTTCTGTGTATGACAATAAATTACATTCAATAGCAAGGCTTCTGATCAGGAGGTTTTGAGGAGCTTGGAACCACCTCTTAGTTGGTGTTCTCAGGTCCACCCTGACCCAAGGTGGTAGCACCAGTTAGGGTACCATCTATGGGCAAATAGTTAATCCCCAAACTGGGGTCAAAACACTATGAAAGTATAAAAAAATTTATAGTTAAAATACTGGCAATACATTTTCATAGTAAAAAAAAAATTACCAGCAATACATTTTTTGTCAAAGAAATTACTAATGCTATCGAGAAAATTAAACAAGTAAGAAACCATAAGATAAACCTTTCCAAAATAGAAACTATGATCTGAAATTGGAATGAGGGCACTTATGACATCCTATCTGCTCTTCCTCCAACTCTTCTATAACCCCTTGAGTGATAGTGGCCTCCAGCCTTGCTTGGGGTGATACGCTTAAAAAAAAAAAAAAAAAGTACCCTGAATCTATCAAAAGTTCAGGATGAGGAATTAATAAATACAAAACACTTCAAATATCTTGGTGTATGGATCAGTTTTTTTATACTGATAGTTCATGCAATGCAAGGCCAGGCCCAAAGGCCACTCAAGGTAGAGTTTACTGTGTAAGACTGTAAGGGAGAGGGAAATAAAAGAGTATTATGAGGATGAGTAGGATAGATATCTGTTAACCCTGGACTTAAAAAGACTAAGATTGTAGTTGTCAGGGAAGCATTCTCTTGGGAGTTTCTTCCACCAAGTAACAGATCTAGAGATGAAGCTGTTTGAGTGAAAATTGCTTCTTTATCAAAGGAACATGAAGGGAATGGGAATAGTTTGCCACCATGAACATGGCAGGGTGGGTCCAAGGTCTGAACTGGTAGCACTAAGGAATTTAACATATCCGGACATCTACCATAGTAATAGTGATGTAGTAGTGAAAGACTAAATGTTTCATCTGTGAAATAAGGGTTGCAGGTGGGGGGGAGAATAATTCATCACCCTTATGCGCTTTTGAACTCTGACAAGGCCAGAAAGTGAGGATTGATTTATAAAAAAATTCAGTATAGGAGATTGTTGTGGAGTTATTTCCACAATAGAACTTGTAGTCGGACTAAATGCGTCCTAAATGGGGTAAACGTACAGAAACGTTAGGAACTTGTAAATAAGTGTTACGCAGAGTAATTGAGTTGTGGTCGCTGATAACTCACTCCTCCTCGACTATCTACTGACTCCTACTTATAATAGGTGGGAGAGTCTATTATCTAGACAAGGTGTCTTCCACTATAACAGAGATAAGGAGATCGAACCTGGAATAGGTTGCACTGGAGCTAGTTTGCCCGCAACCCCACAAATTGCTACAAAACCAAAACATTAACCTGAAAACTGAAGTCATTTTTTTTTTAAAGAGCTCCATCAGAGCGAGACATTCATAAGGATGTTGTACATAGTGTCAAACCTGTCCAGAAATAGCGGAACATCCAGCTGTATACAACCATTTTCTCAGATCAATGGTTAAAATGGCTTTGAGCAAGTGAAACCTGTAGGTTTTGGCAAAGGCCCCACTTCTTTGAACTTTGAACTGGCGCTACAGAATATAAAACCATGAACTGTACCAAATAACAGAAACCACATCACTTGAGTACTTGCAACAACTAAAATGAAACTCTGAGAAACTAATGGCATAAGCAAGCTGTTGACATTGCCCACTATTTTAAACAAAAGGTTATGAGGGAATTCACTGTCAATACTGGAAAGAGTGATAACAGCTAGTGGGCATGAGAAACATATCTTCATGAAAATTTGTTTTAATAGAAATTTTGGCCGATGATAGTACTGGCTACTTGGTCAATGAATGCCAAATGTTTCCTTATAAGGAAACAGCTAATATTACTATTGCTTTATACATCTCTTTTGCATGTAACATTATTTTTGTTACTAATTTTTTATCCATTGCAAGGTCAAAGAGCCGCTCAAGGTAGAGGGTTACTGAATGAGGTGGTTGTATGAGCATAAAAGGTAAGAATTGCAGTTTATATGAATATGGAGGAAAGATCGGGGTTGACTCCAGATTTGAAGAAGCTATGATTATAGTTATTGGGGAAGCACTCTCTTGGAAGTATGCTCTATTTCTACAAATCTGTCCCTGGTGAGTGTGTCAAGCCCAAACTCTTGAGTTGGTCAACCAGATAGGTCACTTGAACTTTTCTTGGTTTATTGGATATTATGGCTCCAGTTATCTATTGAGTGCTTTTTAGCAGAAGTACTGCCAACTTGAAAAATACCTTAAATTCTTGTAATGTCTCTTCTCCCATTTGTCTGATTCATTTCTACAAATGTGAAGAAGTTGCAGAAAGGTGTCACAGTAATTGTACAAATTGCAGATAGGTGATAATATGAAATTTGGGAGAGTTTCCACACAACTTTTACAGGCTTTCATATTGTAAGATTTGTGCAAATGAGCCATGACTTTCCACAATGACTCCTTAAAAGAGTTTTACAACAGAGGTTTTGGCTTTGCAGAGCTATCACTTTTCTTTTACTTTTTTTTTTTCTTGCGGTTTGATTTGGTGATGGAAGCTGGCTAATTGAACCTATCCCTCTATGTCTCCTTGCCAATTTCTGTTTCTCACTGACACAGGTTGAATCTACAGGAGATGAAGATCTTTTTCAAGGAGTCCTTCAATGGGGCTCCTCTTCTGTCAACCAAAGACTAGTCCTACAAACAGGATTTTTGGAAATCAATAGTCCTTCATTCTCACCATACAACATTTGGATCTTTTGCAACATAGATATGCCCACAAGTATTAAATCTGAGTCAATAAGTAACAAGTAAAAATTTGATATTAGTTTTTAAATGCTGTATTGGAGTGGATGGAATTTTCTTGCACTCTCAAAAATATGAAACCATGTCTTGTAATTGTATACCATGTTAAAAGATATTATTTCTGATGGACTGCAGAGGGGTTTGCCAACTGGTAGACTGGATATTTGGAATTTCCACATCAGCTGCAGGAGAGGTTTTGGCAGTTGATAGGAAGTTCCAGCTTTGCAGATCTGTCTTTTTTCTTCCGTTCTTTTTCTGGGGATTACTTCAATGAGAAACATTGCTTCATATATCCTTTGCCTCCATATTGCCATGTTAGCTGTTTCCTACTAACAGTTGTTGAGGCCACAGAAGATAAATGCACTTTTCAAAATGATTTTGTATCTCTTCCATGAGACTAGTACAGGAGCATTTTTGGAAAGCAATAGTCCTTTATTCATACCATATAGGATTTGTGTCTTTTACAACATAGATGAAATACTTGTGACTCTACTGGAGTTAAGAAATCACCTAAATGTACTTATCAGCTCAATGTACTTTTTAGTTGGCCATAGACTACTTCCCTTAATAGGAGTGTAATTGGAAGACAATGCTAATGACAATAATTAAATATCTCATACTATTTTTAAAATGCTCTATTGGAATAGATGCCATTTTCTTGCACTCATAAGAATCTGAAGTAATGTCATTCTGTACTGTGTAATGGCATACTATATTAAAAGATATCATTTTGATGGACTGCTATTAGCAAGAAAAATTATTCTGAAATAGGTTCAATTTCCTAAATGTTTTCAAGATTGATAGCAGGCACATTTAGAATTTTATGTTTTCCCCAGACAATGCCAGTCAAGAAATCTCATTCTACATAAAAAAAAACTTAATAAATAAGCTAAAACCAATCAGTACATTGTAATTCTATCTTTGTTCATGCTAAGTGCATCAAGTCTGCTTACGTGAATCATGCCATATCAAGTAATGAAAAGTAGCATGTATTTGTGTTCCTACATTTTATGATGTGGGCGATCATGACTCTCCACAACATCCTTTGAAGCTCTTAAAAAAATTTGCTTTTTTACTAGCCCTCCCAATCTCTGATTTGCCATCCATTTACACAAGCTCGGAGGGAAATGGACAGTAACTTAAGTTACTGCTCATTTCCCTCTTACCTTCAGTATGTCCTGTGAGGGTTAAATTCTCCATGCACTCTTTCTTCATTATGTATTCCAGAAATTTTAACTGTCTCTTTCTGATTCTAAGTGAAATTCAAATTTTTGATTGCATAGTTCTAATGCTGTAGAGTTTGTTAATAAATAATACCTAATAATGTCCATTTTCATTGTATATTTCACTAGAATAATTTAAATGATGGTATTACTAGTTTAGAAGGAAATGAATATTTTATTAAAAAAAAATTAGTCCTGAACTGGTATCTTAACTTTAGTCACTTTCCCACTGCCATAATGTAGCTTCTTTTCTATAAATACTTTCATGGTAATTGTTCTGATGAACTTTCTGCTATGGTACCTAGACTTTATATGACTTTATGAATTTAAGTATAGTACTAGATTGGCAAAAAATTTCATGATTTTTACAGTTGAAATGGCTAGGTGTAACTAAGTTCTACAATAACAGTTTTTTCTATTGCATTTCTCACTTGTGGAATTCTCTTCTGGCTTCTTGCTTTCCAGCCAGCTCTTATCTTCAAAAATTTAAATGTCAATTGTTATCTTCTGTATTCTTAATACCTGTTCTTTTATAGTTCTTTCGGCTTAATAGTGTTTTTTTTTTTCTCATAGAAAAAAATTACAATGGTAGGATTAGCCATTTATAAAATACAAAGTATCTGCAATGTTATTGGTCCTGGCCTGACATCTTGGCTTCAGTCACATTCACACCACAAGATGCAATGAGTCACTTTTCTGGAGGATAGTATCAGCCATGCTGATGGAAAGCAGAGAGGGGGTCTCTCAAATGATTAGTGAAGAGAATTTTAGTTTTGGAGGTGTTAAAATTGACAAGTCATCTTTTGTCCCAGTTAACGACAGTTTTGAGGTCACTTTGGACATCAGCTGTCATTTTGACCTCGTCAGACTGATCAGCCTTAATATCGAGGCAGAAATAAATGGTAGTGTCATCAACATAGATTCCAAGTTGAGAGCTGATGCTATCAAGAAGGTTGTTAATGAAGATTAAAAACTGCATAGGACAAAGGATAGGGCCCTGTGGGACACCTGTTAGTACAAAAGGATGTAGATGAGTGGCCATTCAGGATAACTTTCATTTCATGATTAGATAGATCAGCTCAATTTATTTACATATCTATTACTCTATCTTTCTATACATTAAAACAAATATACAACACATGGAAAAACAAAAAATAGGGATATTTACTCAAACATAGACACCCATTAAATATAACATTATATATATATATATATATATATATATATATATATATAATATGAGGATCTACAGCAGACATGCCATTCCATTAACATTAGCATCATCATGCCTATAATTGTTCAATATGTATCACAGATTTCCTTTCTCTAATACAGCTCAATTTCAATGACTTGGGTTTTGTTTTCCAATGCAGCCACTTTCTATTCATATACCTAACTAGCTGCAGTACCTGGCACTGCCTATGTGTACATGGTTGCAATTGTATAAGCTCACCCTCCTGCTTAGAAATGTCTGCCTGCATCCCTGCTTGCATGCATCATCTGTTGGTATACTAATCTACTCCAACCCCACTTTTTTTACGGTATGTCCTTCACAAGTGTTTGATTGTTCTTAAAGGAATTCCATCAAAAAAATTTACTTGTGTGGCCATTGCTCAGAGTAAAATTGTTTCCATGTTTTAGATATTCAGTAAATTTCCTATGGCTGTAATAATTTTCAAATAATATGGCGTTTGTTCACAAATCTAATAATGAAACAAAAACAGGGATGAAGCGTCAGAGCTTGATTCAACTGCAAGTGCAAATGCATGAATTCCCCCTCCCACCTCTCCTTCTTTGCATGTTTACTGTAAAACCAGGGTTAATAAGAGGTTCTTCGGGAATTTTTCCCTTTTAATGCTTCAATAATCCTTCTCAAACAACTTTGCATCAAAAGTTGTTTGAATCATATGAAGAAACTATTGGTTAAATGGCAAAAGCCGATTTTGAATCTAGTTTGTCATAGATTTCATCCACTTAACTGAAATAATCTAAACCAAACGTTCATGCAAGACAATTTGTGTGTCATATGTAATTTACATGGAAAATTTGGAAAGCAAATCAGGTAGTTATTGCCAAAAAACGGGCTTTTTGAACAGTTTTTCATGGTTTTTCATTATACACAGGGAAGTGAGCAGGATTAAAACCAGACTTATCTCTTGCAATATGGCAAATCTTTTGCGACATGTTTGAAGAAAATTGGATAAAGAATGAGGAAGTTATTCAAGTTTTTATTCTAACTAGTACGAAAAACTCGATTTTTTTTTCAGTTTATTGCAATTTTTTGTGTGAAGCCAATGTTGCAGGAAAACTATCAAGCATTTTCCATAAACCTTGTAACATGAGCTATGTTTTGCATTAAGTGCAAAGAACATCCGCTCATCCAGTAAAAATTTGTTTGCTTGTAACTTTGCATTGGTTTTTGCAAAAAGTCGTGCCAACCTTCAGTGGGCCTGGAGATTGAAAAGTTGGTCTTGATCTTTCTTGGTAAATTAGCAACATGTGTGTACAATTTCATTGAAATCTGTCAAGAAATGTGGATGTGCATAAATAGCATACAGACAAACACACACAGAAATCTTCTGTTTTATAGATATAGATTGATTTTTTCCTCTGTTGTGAAGGCTTGTATATTAATACTATTGTTCTACATATTTTATGATGACATACATTCTTGTGGTTTCTGTGAAGTGACATGGCCTAAAAAAAAAACTGTCTTTACTGACAAATATATAAGATTTTCCATCACAACATATTGAAACATTATATATAAGTATATAAACACTATATTTAAATAATTAAACAGGATTTGCAATGTCTGTAATCTAAATGTAACAGTTATTTAATAAGAGCAAGCTGAATCCATAGAACTTCTATGGTCAACACTTGATGTATTGTCTTTATATTTCAAGAGGGATAAATTCATTAAATTCCCATGCAACCATGCATATTGCATTCTAATAAGTTTTCAAATTGGTTTTTATGATATCTATTTCCTTTAATCATATAGAATGGGACTCATGGAAATTCCTTCGTTTTTACTCATTTTTGTTACTGAAACTAATCATTTTAGGCTGGCATATTTCTATTAGCATACCACTTCACTGAAGCAGATGTTAAACATGTTATGACATTATTGTTTCCTCCATCTTCACTTTCTTTCTAAGAACATATATACAGATTTGACAAACTTCAGAATGAAGATTATTGGAAGTTAAAAAGGGTTATACATTTACTCTCTTTTCTGTTGCTATACCAAGAATTTGTGGGCAGGGGACAGGCAAGGCAGATTTGTAGGCAGGGAACAGGCAAGCTAAATTTGTAGTTAAGGGATCAGTAAGCTATTACAAGGTGTTATGTATGTGCTAACCAAGGAATGAATAAACAAGCATAATTATATGATTTTATATGTCTATGGTGGCTTTTAAGTGATATTGTTCAGAAGAACACATTGAGAACTTCCCCAATGTTCGAAGCTTGAAACACAACTTTAGATGCTCTACTTCAACTTTGGAACAATAACCAATAGAAAAAAAATCTTTGCAAATTTCTAAATGATAAACAAATGCATGCCAATGTGTGAACATTTGTTTTTATCTGCCACACTTGTAGAATTGAAAAACCCTGAAAGCAAAACAAATTAAGGTCAGTGAAAATCCCCAAAATAAGTTGGCAAAAGTGCAAGAGAGATTAATTATAAAAAGAAAGACTTTTATTTTTCACCTTATTATGTTTTTAGTGTAAAATAATCTTGATTATATTTTCTTAAAATCATTTTGCCCCAAGCAAGGCAATATTGAAATACATTTAGAAAAGAACTCATTGCATAAAACTTTTTATACCCAAATCAGGGGTGAAGAATTCCTATCATAGTGAAAAATGTAACTGATCTGCTCTAACATTAAACCAAAAATGATTGGATTATTTGCTAACTACTGCAAATTAAATGGCTTAATACCTAAGTCATAGCTTTCAGAGCCTAGTACCTATGTCAATGTTTTCACAGTCTAGTACGTAAGTCAATGTTTTCACAGTCTAGTACGTAAGTCAATGTTTTCACAGTCTAGTATGTAAGTCAATGTTTTCACAGTCTAGTATGTAAGTCAATGTTTTCACAGTCTAGTATATAAGTCAAATATTTAATTAATTAGTACCTAAGTTAACACTTTCATAGCTAAGTCAAAGCTTGCCAAATTTTTTACATTGGTGATAAACTTCTGAAAGATAAAATTATTTTGTGACATATTGCTAAAGTTTTATTATCCTAGCCATGAATGATAGGATAAGGAACAAATAAATTTAACATGTTTCAATTTTATTTCTAATGAAATGTAGTAAAAAAAAAGGATTATAATCTGACAGAATGATAGAATAAGGAACAAATAGGAAACATAAATTTAACATGTTTCAATTTTATTTCTAATGAAATGTAGTAAAAAAAAAGGATTATAATCTGACAGAATGATAGAATAAGGAACAAATAGGAAACATAAATTTAACATGTTTCAATTTTATTTCTAATGAAATGTAGTAAAAAAAAAGGATTATAATCTGACAGAATGATAGAATAAGGAACAGATAGGAAACATAAATTTAACATGTTTCAATTTTATTTCTAATGAAATGTAGTAAAAAAAAAGGATTATAATCTGACAGAATGATAGAATAAGGAACAAATAGGAAACATAAATTTAACATGTTTCAATTTTATTTCTAATGAAATGTAGTAAAAAAAAAGGATTATAATCTGACAGAATGATAGAATAAGGAACAAATAGGAAACATAAATTTAACATGTTTCAATTTTATTTCTAATGAAATGTAGTAAAAAAAAAGGATTATAATCTGACAGAATGATAGAATAAGGAACAAATAGGAAACATAAATTTAACATGTTTCAATTTTATTTCAACTTCAACAAAAATTTAATGGAAAATTTTTTGAAAAATTCCTAACATTTCTGATAAATAAAAGTGAAACATTACATTTATGTTTCCTATTTGTTCTTTATTCTATCATTCGCTTGGATTTTTATCCATATTTAACCCCAATTTGTCCAAGCCGTACATATAATTCAAAATATACATAAGAAATGATTCAATTAAAAATTTAATTAATAAAGAAAGAATGAGTAATTTATAACTTTAATCTGTTGCAACACACCAGTTTGGAAAGCTTTAATCTAAGTAATCAAAGATTTTGAAATTTTTGAAGATTGCCAAACTGTGTTGAAAGATTTGGTGTAACAAAAATCTATATTATTAATGAATATTTTTGTATTTGGATGACCAGGTGATGAACTGGATCAGATGACAAAGTTTTAGAGAAAATGGCAGCCAAAAGGACACTTATATTTAACATCAAAAAGAAATAGTTGACATTTATAGGGTACATAATGAAGAAAGAGGACTTGGAAAATTTGATACTCACAGGACAGATTGAAGGCAGGAGGGATAGCAGAAAACAATTCATCACTTATCTAGCAAGCTTGAGTAAATGGATGGTAGAACAAGTTTTAGAAGAGATAACAAAAAGACAAAATTTATTAAGAGCTGCAAAGGACAGGAAATTGTGGAGGGCCGTAATCGCCAAAGTCCTGAAGGGACAAGGCACATAGAAGAAACTCATAAAACTTTATTCTCTATTGGTTTAATAAAATATTTTTTGTTTCCAAACATGTACAAGTTCAACATAAATTCAGTTTTCCAAAAGACTTTTTTTATAATAATGTTCACCATGTACAAGGCCCAAGAGCAAGAGGTAGGTAGTTACAGAGCAAGAGGTAGAAGGGAACAGCTGATGAGGATATGTGGGGAAGATAATGGTTAATGCTAGACTTGAATAGGTTAAGATTGTAGTGATCAGGGAAGTATCCTCTTGGGAGTCGGTTCTACAAAGTAGCAGTTTGTGGGAAGAAGCTGTTCAAGTGGAACTTACATCTCACCAGTGGAATACAAAAGGAATGATGGTGGATCGCTACAATGTGCATGGCTTGGTCAGTCTTAGGCATGAAGGTTAGAATGTGAAAATAAGTACACTTGAACACTTTACATGGAAATAACAATAAACTAGCGAGAGGCTTACAATGTTTCATCTGTGGGAAAGGGGTTCCAGGGTGGAAAATAATTCATCACCCAAAAGGTCACATAGACACTTTTGAACTCTATTGAAAATGGAAAGTGAAGACTGCCTTAGAGCATATAGTCAAAATTATGTCTAATATAAATGAGTTGAATTCATAGTATCAATGACCATCATTTTAGAGATTAACTAACAAGTTACTAATTCATAAAATCTGTGATGACTTTTGACTTTAGCATTTTTGGTTTACCATAAATAACTATATCTTCTATAAGTTCATAGTTCTAATATAGATGCACTTATCACTAAGAAATCCTTTCTGGCTTAGAGCCAGTTTGATATGATGTTTTCTCTCTTAGTGGAACTTCAGGTCAATATATATGATTACAGGCTCTACGAGTTTTTACTGAACTGAAGAATTAATGTTGAAATAATTCAAGTGGTAGATTGTTGAATTTGGAATTATACCTCCACTTTAAAATACTAGCATATCTCGGATATTTAGTGAGTACTTGATAGATGAAGAGGTTATGTGGGTGTCTCATTGCAAAATGTAATCTGTATGGCTGGACAATTGTGTCACGTGATTTGATAGTAAATAAATAAAGAGATACAGGCTGGTTTGCTGCCATTACATATTTTAAAATAAATGTGAAGAAGAAATAAGTATGTATAATAATAAATGTTATTTTAAAAAAAAAATGGAACTAAGTGCACAGAAAGAAGGCTACCATACTTTACATTATTTCAATAAACATGAATCTTACTAAGCAGATGATTTCTTATCTGACATGCCATGTGCAATTTTCAAAGTTCTCTTTAATATAGGTTTTTTTGTTTGCTTTCCATGTAGAGTTGTTGATTATTGTGATATCACTACCAGTGTCAAGTTGCATTTTCACATCCACATTATTATTTACATACACAAATTTTCATTGGTTTTCTGTAACTATTATTTCTGTCACAACGCTGTGTACAAAATCTTTCTCTGAGAACTTTTCCTTGCTTTAGTCTTACAGTGTGACTTTTTATGTCCTACTTTTCCACACTTTTAGCAATTTGAATTCTTCAAGTGACAGTTATCTCTGAGATGTAAACTTCCACATCTGAAACCTGGATTCATTTTTCTTTTTCCTGTATGTTTGCACATTCTTTTTCTTCAGTTCCTTCCATATCATATCTCAGCTATGATTAATAAATGATGAACATGTTATTTTTGTTTGTTTGATTTCATCATGATTCTTCTGTTAAGCTTGGAGAGTAATTATACTTTCTTATTGCTGAAAGTAGTGTCCAATAGTGTTATAAAAACCTAGCAAAATTCCAGTAAAATATCTACAATCATTTGTAAGTTACAACAGTTCAAAGCTTAATGTAACAAATGGACAATTTTGCTGTTACAACTGGTGTCTGTGTATATATATATATATATATATATATATATATAATATATGAAAATTTCTCAAAGTTAACTTTTAGAGAAGACAATATTTATAAATAAATGACAATAAGAATTTTCCTTCTGAGTGAGTTATTTTCTTTTTTTTTTTTTATAAGTATAAGAAAAAGGAAAATTCTAGAGAGTGCCGCCATCGAACAATACCCAAATATTAATCTACGCCCAGGCTTTTTCCCTATTTCACCTTTTCTAACAAAATTACTGCTCTCACAAACAAATGTACACAAAAACATTAAAATCAAAAGAAAATGGTTGAATCCATCAACACAGATTAATGAAATATTCTCCACGCGTGACATTAACTGACGTCATTTTCAGTTAACAATATGAAAATAGCATTTCCTACATTCCAGTTGCTAAGAACACTCTGTTTTTTGTTTTTATTAATTTTCTTTGTTTAATTAAATTCATTTCATTTCGTTACTTGCTTTGAAAAAGTCCGCATTGGACGAAACGCGTCAGCAGTTACTGTTTTCTTATTGTCATTTATTTATATATATATATATATATATATATATATATATATATATATATATATATATATAGCATTTCTGTAGTTCACTGCTACCAGCAAGCAGAAATATTTTTTTTTCTCCTGGTGATGGCCATGTTGGCTGAAACTAGTCAAGGAATCTAAATGAAATAATAATAATAAAAACGAAAGAATATTAATTTACAACCCAGTGTGTCTGAAGATTTTAATTTTTTAATAATTTTTATTGTTCAAAGTATATATATATATATATATATATATATATATATATATATATATATATATATATATATATATATATATATATATGGAGCGATGGGTAAATTGTCGCCATTTTATATTTTAATTTTGTGCATGCATATTGTTTTTGTTGACTGAACAGTATAGCAGAGTCAGCTGGGCATCGTGTGTGAGAAAAAGAACACCATGTCACAATTCACTCTGCTGGAAGTTCCAATACGAACATTTCAGTGAGTTTGGGTGTCAATCTGAGGACAGTGTAGATTTATAGGATTTGGAAAGAGTTGGATGAGTCTAATGGTGATTATGAAGGTACGGAAACTTGGAAAACTCACTCCAATCGTTCTGATAAGAACTCCTGAATTTGTTGATGTGGCCCTCAGACTCAACATAGAGGCCTACATAAGGCCTTGAAGAAGTAGTGCTACCCTGGGTCAAGAAGGTGGCTGCTGGAAGACCCTATGTCTAGCAACAGGACTGTACACCATGCCACACAAGCAGGAGAACCCAGTCATGGCTGTCAGACAATTTCTAAGACATCACCCCTTACATCTGGCCATCTAACTCCCCAGACAGAAACCCACTTGATTATGTGTGAGGTGCAGTTGAGTGGGAGACCAACAAAACTCCTTGTAATAGCAAAGATGAACTGAAGGAAAGGATTATGGCAGCATTCACCAACAGAAACAAGGAGACCATCCCAAAAGGTTGCAGGAGATTCCAAAGTTGTCTGGAGGTCATGGTTGAAACCAAAGGTGATTTTGTTGAATAAATTTGCTCTTTAGTATTTCAAGATATTTTTGTATAATTTTGGTAAATATATCTGTTAAAATGCGATGTCAATGTTATTTTCATTTTTGCATAATTTAGATGACAATTTATCCATCGCATCCTGTATGTATGTATGTGTGTGTGTGTGTGTGTGTGTGTGTGTGTGTATGTGTCTCTGTGTGTGTGTGTGTCTCTCTCTCTCTCTATATATATATATATGTGTGTGTGTCTCTCTCTCTCTCTCTCTCTCTCTCTCTCTCTCTATATATATATATATATATATATATATATATATATATATATATATAGGCATGTATATATATGTGTGTCTCTCTCTATATGTGTGTGTGTGTATATAATTATATATATATATATATATATCGGCATGTATATATATGTGTGTCTCTATGTGTGTGTGTGTGTGTATATATATATATATATTTTTATAAGCTGCATAGCTTAGATGTGGCACAAGGCTGAAAGTATGGGGCACCCAGTGAGGATCGAACTCACTATTCAGTCGTAACTGTTTTTTGCTAACCATTAAGTGTATTCAATTAACACATCTTTCAAACAGATGTTTTTAAAAATGAATGTATTATTGTAACTATTTAGAAATTTTCACCAGATTTCTTTTACCTTCACTGCACACATAATTCTTAGCTTTTAAAATAAGGATTTGAATTATTAAAATATAAATAAGAAATAGTAAAAGAATTCGGATTCCCGCTACGATAAAAGCAGTTCAGTATTTACTAAAAACGTACAAGTTAAGTACTGCGGTCCATGCTAAAATGTATGTAACATCATAGAAAACATACGATAATATGCGCTGTTAGGCAATTCTTTGTCCCCTTTAAACCCTTCCATTACCCCTCATAACCCTTAGCTTTTCACTTGCTTCTTTTTATTTTAAAGTAATTGCCAATTGGTTATTTCAACAACTTAGTTTGTTTGTTCCTCTTCTTGCAAGCGGTAATGCATTCTTCTCATATTTCTATGACGTCAGATACATTTCAGCATGGACCACAGTACTTGACTTGTACATTTTAAAAAACGTGAGAACATGCCACGCTTGGCACTTTTTGACACCGACTTAAACTTCTTTATCGCCTAAAAAAAGGAAATTAGTTTTAAAAATCGATAGTTTCATTCCACTGTTTTTTAAGTGTTTAGCCACGAGGCAATTTAACCCTTACAAGCGAGTTAGATCCTCACTTGATGTCATCATTGATCCCTTGTGGTTCAGTGCTAGTCCAGCTAAGAAAATAATATAGCTCAGCAAGGGGTCTAAAGGTCTAAAATTGTTTCTCTATGCGATCGAATGATGTTTGTTTTGATTTAAATTTAAAATAAGAAAGTAAGTTTGATTGAATGGTTCTATTTCAGTTTGGTTATGTGATATCGAACTACAAATAAAACGTTATTTTCTGGGAACATCTATGCATTTAACTTCAGGCAAGAGTTGTGAGTGATAATGTTTGTTCACTGTATGAGTCAAACAAAACAAACAATGAGACAAGTGTTGGCTGTTACTTATAAGACGACAACTAAAAAGAAGTGACAATTTTAGTTACACTTTTTATTTATCTATATATTTCATGTGATTAAGATCAGTGAGTAAATATAATCAAACATTTATTTTTATTATTTAGCGAATTTTTTTCTTCAGTCTTTCTTAAAGTGCTTCACGAACGTCTCAGTTTTCAGTGTTTAAAAAAATTACACTATACTTACTACATTATTTGTTTTTCATGGTAATTTAACAGTAAAAGAAGGATTCTTTTGTCAATTTTAATTTTTAATTAATTAATTTTAATGAACGTCTTTTTTTAAATTTATGGCAAGAAAAGATCGACTATAAATATTATGGCACGTGCTCGGGCGTATAACCTTGTAAGAAATAAGTGGGGGTATTTTCGCTAGGATTTAAAACCCGGATTTTAAAAGTAAAAGATATACGTGTTCGTTTTTTAAAATTTATTTTGAAATAATAATACGATTCCAAAACAACTGTTGCTAACTAACAGTCGAAAGGTTTTATTTATGTTTAAAAAAAACTTACATTTTGCTCATTTACACGACTAGTCTTGTATTTCTGATGTACAATAGGTTACCAACCATTTATTGAATTTCATTATTTTCGTTTTAAAACTTAACGAAGGAAAAAAAATGAAATATTTGATTAAAGAACACTAACAGTCAGTGCTAGTTCCCTGTGTCTGTGTGTTTTTTAACCTTACGGAAAAATATTTAAATAAATTGAATAATTTTTTCAGATTATTTTCAAGGAAATTAGACTGACGTGTATTTCGATTTTTATACAAAAAAAATATTCATAAATAAAAAAATAATAAAAATAATAAAAAAAACGATTATTACAAGATTAAATTTTAAAAAAATATTAACTTTGGGATGATTGTTTTTTTACGGATGACCATGAAAGAATAATAATTTGTATTCAGTTTTTAAAAAGTGAATGGATCTGTAAAATAAATTATTGTTCTTACATTTAACATCAAATTAATTACGCTTAAAAACTAAAAATTAAAATTAGATGACGAAAAAAACACGAATTTATTAAATATTTAAAACTAAAAGTAAAAAGCAACATGCTACTTAATGGTTGGTTGGTAAACAAACAGAAAAATACTAAAACATGCTTATTACTTTAAAGAAATAAAAATGTATGACTACTTTTTAGAATTAACTATTTTTTTTCTTTATGCGTGTGTGTGTGTATAATAGCATGATGCTTACATTCTACAACACAAAGTACTTGTTTAAACCGAAACGAAACATTGACATTTATGACATTCTGGCAATCCGTAGTATGAAAACATCAACAAAACTGGATGCGTCGTTATTTTTATGCAACATACACCGAAAACGGCGATAAATGAAATATTTTTTTTTTTACTCTTTTCTTTGTTTGCAAGTTGTGATTCGAATTCTCTGTTATTTTATATAGAAATATATACACTGGCAATTTTGATGAAGGACATTCAAGATTTAAAATTGAAAAGAAAACGAACTTAAAATAAATAAAATGTTCTACTTACTGTCGCGCCGTAAGTAGTGTCTAAAAATGTAGCTATGATGAAGAAGGGTAATTTCAGTTTGTAGATAATGATGTATCTTTTTTCTTTTCCCAGATAGTGTATTTGATTGTATAAGTCAGTTAAAAAAAAAAAAAAAACCACAACAATGACACACACACCAGCTGACTGTTATTCCCAATTCATTCATCAGTCGTTGATGATATTATCATTGGTGGGTCTGATGCCAAGAAGACACAAGCAGCAGTCAAATTAACAACCTACATAGCTCTGACCCACGACTGTACAAACATTGGGTCAAGTGTTGATTCTCGATTATTAGCATTATTATTTTATCATACCTCATATTGCAGGTATGTAGTTATTTGCCTATATTACTTAATTAAAAAAAAAATCGGTCTAACAGTTGAACCCCTGTGAGCTAATATTATTCACCACCCCACCCGCATTCAATGTCACACACATTCAGTTATAGCCACTTTAAAGAATCAATTTACAGAAATAAAATTGAACTTTACTCTGTGCTGTGAGGATGAGTAGACTTAAATCATAAATAAGATTCAAACGGAAAAAAGGCTTTTGTTATGCAAAATATAAATAAATGAATAAAATTGTTGGGAAAAGTAAAGATGCTCATTGAATGGACATAGCATGTAAAATACTGTCCCTGAAATAAACAAAACAATTTTGTATCAGCTGTTTAATTAATTAATTTACCTTTTAAACAGTTATTGTTAATTATTTACTCGTGTTTGAAAACTAAATTAGTCTATGCCTGACTCCTAAATCTAAAAAATAAATAAATCAGTGACGTGAAAAATCATAAATTTGTCATGATCAACTTTTGACAATATCAATACATGTAAATTTTAAAGTTTCATATCATAAATGTTTGACCAAAAGCTAAAAATAAATTAATAAACCTAGCTACAAAAACAG